>BLKR01000896.1:0-381696 GCA_011170035.1 Teleogryllus occipitalis
GGACTCGAACCCGCGACCCTTCGGACCGAAGCGCTGAGTCGGTACTCGCTCTTAGCCACCTCGGCCATCCAGGTCGGCGGGTATATTCTTAACATGAATTAAAACATCATCAGTTTATTAACTTACTTTCCCATTGACAATTGTCCCTAATTTTCAAAGTGTTTTAATAATTAAGGAATTGCTGAAAACTGTTAGCTCATTTTGTGGAGATACATTTTTAATATTTAATGAAATTTCAGTGTGAAGTTTAATTTGCTACATGAACTGATTATATAAGAAATATATGGACTTTAATTCAAATATGTATCAAACTCAAAATACGGAAAAATGTGGAAAATAAATGTAGCATTTTTCAACTCTACACAATGTGAAACATAAATATATTGCAGATTAATATTGATATTAGCTTATTTAGAAAATATGTATTTACATAGAAATCCGTTTCCTGCTAATTACTTTTCGTGGATCACAATAAATGGCACCGCGGGTCGCCAGTTGGACAGTCTTGATCTAGGGTCCACTCCATATGGTCAGGAGCCCAAGAGAGGCTCTGCAGGCGTTGTTATGCTGATATCAAAGGTACTCGGGCCGGTCTTCTGCTGCCATAGACCATTTAACCCAAATTTCACCGCACACTGCTAAGGGATACGTTCGTCGTAAGTCCCACGTTGATTTCTGAGATTATTTTAATGCAGTGTTGCTTGTCTGGTAGCAATGAGAACACACACGCATAGCTCACAGCTCTGAGTCATTAAGTGAATGTCGGCCACTGTGTTCTCCGTGATGAGAGGTCATACCTGAAACTAGGTATTCTTGGCACACTCTTCACACTGTGCATCTCGGAATGTTGTATTCCCTAACAATTCCCGAAATGGAATGTCAAATGCCTTTTGGTCGAACCACCATTCCGCGATCAAAGACTGGTTATTCCCGTCATTCAGCCATAATCACGTCAGAAATCTTTGACATGATATCAGTAATCAAATCACGTGAGTACAAATGAAAGATTTGCCAATTCACTTCCATTCTTGTACGAGATAATACTGTCATCTGTATATTTCTATGTTCTACCTCATGACTTTTGTCACCTCAGTGCAAAATAAAATATAATAAATGTATCCAATTTCTTTATTTACCATCTCTGTGATCATCGATCTTAATGAGAAGGAAATAGAAATACAAGACTGGAGGAGAATTATAACGGTCGCTACTACTCTGATCGGTAGTTTTATCCGATCAATTCTAGGCTAATGAATATCGCAGCACCCTTACATATAGTACGCGGATCACGCGCGATCATTCCTTCCCATTCTTCACCCTATCCTTATCCCTTACAAGCATAGACTAACATGCACTATACTACCACATATGACGAGAGACCGGTCGGAAGCTTCGAGGTTGTCTCGAGTGGGGCGGTCCTCCACTGATGGGAGATACCTGGTAGGGAAAACCCGCTAACCGACGGTACGTCGGCGCCGGATCTCGCCATCTAGCGAGGGAATATCACCACCACCTCTCGAGAAAACATACGCACTACACTTACGGAACTAATAACCTTAGCAGTTGACGCACCCGGAATCTTTACTAATTATTCAATCAACAATCAAAAGTCGAAAGGAGAACTTTTGATCAAAATTAATACCTTGAGCTAAACATTTATTCTAAACATCTAAAACACCACAACATACTTTTATGGTTGAGGTTTGTAACACCTTTTAAACTACGCAATATTATACTTTGCGGCCATTTGTTACTCGTAACAGAGAATAAACATAAATATATCTTCCTGAACATTTATAAAATTTTGTTCAACCTGTTTTTGCTCTTTTTAAAAATTATTTTCAATAACCCAAACTTTTTTGGAACCCATCCACGTGTTATTAACTGAACTTGCAAAAACGTTATACTTATGTTGTGTTATTTTTATAGTTCTATGTTAAGATACTTTTCAAAAACTGGTGAACAAAAACGTATTAGCTTTTACATTTAAATGTGCTTTGGGTTTATAATTGCATAATTACCTTATGAATAGCTTCTAAAACACAGGTGTAAAATACGTAGGCTTTATTGCAAAGATCATGATCTGAAAAGAAAAACCTTTACATGAAGTCAATGGTGCAAACATGTCAGCATTGAATTTTTTAGAAAAAAACTTACCAAAAGTCTTTAATTATAATGTAATAATCTTACCATTGATGGCGATACATTTTTTTAATTCGTTCCAAAATTCTGGCTGATAGGTTTCGTTTTTGAACATCTCAATTACGGCTGTTTCGTTTACTTGGCCTTTATCGTCTATCTGAAGAATGTAAAATAAGATTTACTAAATTTTAAATAAAGGATTGCAAGAAAACTGATAGTAATATTACGTTTCAAGAATAGTTCTTTGAAAACCAAATATAATTAAGTGTATTCCATTGCAATTGTGCACAGTGACAAAATAATTGAAGCGGCATTAATTCTTATATATTTATACTTAATGATCATTGAACATGTACTTGCTGAAGTCAAATAATTTTTTACTTACCATGCGTAGATCTTCAAGCTCACATTTTATGAAACACTGTAAATAAAATAAAGTCGTTAGCGAAATTTTATATTTATCTTTTAAAAAAGGAATGATCTCTGCTAACCATTTCTATTATCCTAAATGTGATGTGTTTAACATTAAAGTGAAATCCTGCAGTGCCTCTGAGCGGGAGGTCCTACGTTCGAATTCCCGAGGTAGCAGGATTTTTGACTCGAGCTAGAGAGCTACATCGAATTAAGGCGCTGCCAGGAGGAGAATTCAAGCAGCCGGCTGTCGCTATTACCGGCTATTGGTAGTTTGCCGTAGTTTCTCCATCATATTAATACCAGGTATTGTATTGTACTCGTATTAATACCAGGTGAATGCCGGAGCAATATCCTAACAAACGGACCACGGATCGCGCGCGATCTTTCCTTCCTCTTCCTTGTCCTATTCTCACCCTATACACACATACACTAAAATGCACTACACTACCATATATTCCGGCAGACCGGTCGGGAGCTTGCAGCTTGACTCGGCTGGGCTGGAGCCCCGCTGGTGGGAGATCTCTGCTTACGGAAATCCCCGTTTGCTTATGGGCAGGTCGGTTCCGGATCTCACCATCCAACGGGAGTACACTGCGACCTCCCGAAAAAAACAAGCACACAACTTACGGGATTAATGGCCTTATCAGTTGACGTGCCCAAAATCATCAATCAGTCAATGAACGTGGAGTGCAAGGACAAGAAAGGAATGTCCCCCCACGAATCGTGGCCTCCAAAAGGGTTATTAATCTTGTGTTCACGTCAAAATCAATTTGTTTTGATCTAGAGAAAGATATTTCTTTGTAGTTTGCAGGGCTCTAAATACCCTTATGAAACAACATTCTTGAAACGATGAGTTTACTGCAAAGAACATTGTAGTCTTTAAGTAACTTAAGTGGGGAACAAAGCTTCATGTCCTCAGCAGAAGATAAAATGACTTTCGTTGTCCTCCAACCTTGCTATGAAGCAGGGTCCAATTTAACCGATGTCTGGAAAAGAGTACTAGCGACTGACTGCTCTGATTGGTAGTTTCCCATATTTTCTCCGATCAACACTAGACTAGAGGAGTCCCCTAACAAACGAGCTACGGACCACGGACGATTTCTCCTTCTTTCCTCACCCCTTATTCACTCACACATCCTCACATGCAATGCACTACCACATATGTTAATGGAGCTAACTCCAGGAATAAAACACGCACTACGTTTTGGGGCTAATGACCATGATAGTCGATGCGACTGCAACGAAATAAAACCAAATAAAAAAAAGTTGTCAGCCCCAAAGACTTGATACATATTTTTCTATATATATCCTACCGACTCAGCGCATCAGCTGATGTCACTGCAATGGCTCTGACCGGGCGGTCTAGGTTCGAGTCCTGACGGCGGCAGGATTTTCGACACTAGCTTTTCAGGGATTCAGTCGCTGTCTGGAGTAGAATTCTAGCGGCCGGCTGCCCTGATCGGTAGTTTTCCATCGTTTTTGCGATCAACAACAGGCGAACGCCGGAGCAGTACCCTACCAAACGGGCAACGGACCGCACGCGATCTTTCCTTCCTCTTCTTTGTCCTATTATATCCCTTACACACACATGCACTACACTACCACATACTCCGGGAGACCGGTCGGGAGCTTAACGCTTCTCCTGGCTGGAGCGGTGTTGCTGGTGGGAGAGTTCGGGTTAGGGGGAACCCCCCTAGCCGACGGTTGGTCGGCGCTGTATCTCGCCATGCAGCGGGAGATGATCATCGCCATCTCTCGAAGATAATACATGCTTTACAGTTAAGGGACTAATGACCTAATCCGTTGATGTGCCCAGAATCAGTAACCAACCAAACCAAACAAATCTACGACTGTCCACGCACTGAATGTGAACCCAAAATTTCGCCTCCACCCTCATGCTTTTAATCGCGAAAAACATATGCCAATAATATATGTAGGAGTCGTGTAGCATTAAATCCTACAGAAGACAAAATTTTTTCCACCCAAGACTTTACACATGTTTCTGTATGTATGTCGACGTGGTGAATGCGAATTCGAAGAGAGATTGCTGCACCACCTTCCAGCTTTTTTTAAATAGATAAACACGTGCGTGAAATTTACAATTTACAATTTTATAATGATTTTTTCGCTATTTAAAAAACTGTAGAGTGATGGCGCAATTCTGTCTTCAGATTCGGATTCGGCGCGTCGGAATACATAGAGAAACATGCTTCAAATCTTTGGGTCTCACAATTTTTATTTTGTGTGCCTGTGTAATCGATTATGAATGTTTGAGTTTTTTTTCATTATTCATCATGATATCTATAGATAAATAATCGTAAAATTTTTTTAAAATTTTTCCACGAGCCTTTCACGAGGTTTTCAAAATCTTGGTGAAAATAGGTTTTGTTGTTGTTGTGGCATAAGGGAAGTTGTGAACAGAATGAGAAACACTGCTTCAAAATTTTTCATTTTTTAAACCCGATCATTTCTTGTGCATATATTTTTTCTAAGGCTCAATATTGAATGTGTAAACCGGCTGTGTTATGGACTAAATGGAAATGTTTACTCAATTCTTTAATCGTAAATCTTCGATTAAGTTAAAATATTGATTTATAGGTGTCATATATCTTGTGTTCCCGCAGCACTATATTAAATAAAAACCACATTTCAAACAATAAATAATTTCCAAAATATAGGATGAATAATGAATTAAAATTATAACGGATGTGAAACATTTTATCAATAACTTTCCAAATGCCAACCTACCTTTTCATCGTTTGACGGATTTTTGAGATTTGATCCAAAAGCTGAAACTAAAAGGAAAAAAATATTTTCATTACATAATAAGAACCAGACATTCATTATAATTACCCTCATGATTGTGTAAATCAAGAAAAGCAAAAAATTCACTCAGTGTTTTTCTTATTACTAATATTGAGGTTTTAGAATGTATGCCTCTTGTTTTAAATTATGGAAAGTGTGCTTACCGTTAACTCCAGGATATTCTCTTTCGCAGGCACTTATGCTTACAGGATTTTCCTGGAAGAAAATGAAAAAATATTAAAAACCATGGTGCCACATAATGACAGTTTTGTTTCACAATTCTCTTCTCTTCAATCCCATTCAATTCTTTACAATTCAATTTGGTGATGAATTATTTTAAGTGGAGAGACTCAAGCCATTGGGCCTCCTGACCCCGCAAATACACCATCTAGCTGAGAGAAAAGTATCCCTCGAACGAAGAAACAGGCGATTTAAATTGAGCTCATTGGCTTCTCTTAGGCTTAAGGTTTGACGCCCCCCCCCGAAGGGGCGGTGAGAAACCTTTATACTTCTGTAAATGTAGAAAACCGTAGAAGCGTTTTTTTACATTTTCCCTA
The DNA here is from genome assembly GCA_011170035.1 of Teleogryllus occipitalis. NCBI lineage: Eukaryota > Metazoa > Arthropoda > Insecta > Orthoptera > Gryllidae > Teleogryllus > Teleogryllus occipitalis. Next base: position 5,919 of record BLKR01000896.1, read on the forward strand.
CGGACTAGAGAAAAAGTTATGTAATGCTGAAAAAACGGCGAATTTTCGGCAGAAAAACTCTTATTACAGGGCCTTGGTAACGAAAGAGTCCGTAAATCTTGTTGCTAAATGAAGAAAAAATCCTCTATCACGTGGTGAAGCGCGAATCAAAGTTTTGTAGGCCCTTGAACCCAAAAAATTGATTGACGCAAAATGTATTTTTCATCTGTGAACAACGCCAGCGGCTAAACCGTTCAGCCGATTTTCTTCTAAATTGATATTCCCAAATAGATCTGGATGACGTCGCGGCTTCTTGAATTTGAAACAGATATTTTAATGTTGGAGGTAACGTCCCCGAAAATGATCTTCGTAAACCCCTGACACATTTTAAAAATTTAAAAAAATGGCTTCATCGTTTTTTATTAAATTTTGTTGTTGAAAAGTGTAAAGGGCGCATAAGAGAATGGCGCCGGACTAATATTCGTTGAAAACCCTAATTTTTCGAAATTTTCAAAAATTCAATTTTTTTTCGACGTGTTCCTACAACTACTACTATGAAGATAAACATTTTTCTTAATGAAATGTTAATGAAAAAGAGATCTAAAAATAGCCAGAATCCTTGATACCTAAAAATCAATTGACGGCAAAACGTCTGCCCGTTTGTTTGCGAACACCACTAGAGCCCAAACACTATGTATGATTTTTTCAAATTGACGATATCCCAGTCGATCTGGATCGAGTCGAAGCTTTGAGATTGAAAAATATTCTTTAAAATTTGGGGGTATCATACATGAAGCCCCCAGGCATTTTCAAAATTTTTCTGAAAACCGATCCAAATTTTTTCCCCAAATGTGTTGTAAGAATAGAGTAAAATACACTTATAAAGGTGGCATAGGTCCAATTTTCATGGTTGACTCACAATTTTCGAAAATTGCAAAAGCTTGAATTTTTTGGTTTTTGCAAACAACTGCAAAAATTAAGATAGTGGTTTCTCCTTCAAATGAAATTTGTTTAGTCTAATCAGTTCTTTCAATAACGACATGTAATTTTTTTTGAAATATTTAGTAGTTTTCGCACAATATTATGTGTAATTTGTGCAATTTTAAAAAATAACCAAAAGTAAGTTTTATCGAAAACGGCTCCAAATTTGTTCTTTAAATTTTGGTAGGGATAACGCTCAATGTATTCTATTAGATGACATAAACGCCATATTGCTTTATTCTTTTGTTTTTTCAAAAAAATACAAGACTAATTTTTTGACTAAGCTTTCACTTCATTAATATTTATATTAGCGGCAATTTGTTGGCGATATTGCATTTACAAATACATCTGCTTTAAATGATGTCTTATAAAGTTTTTCGAAAATCCAAAACGTGTCTGTGAAAACAAGCTCAAAATGACATTTTCCGAAACTCTCAAACACCATTTTTTCAAAGACCGCTACAATTTTGTTTCTTCATTCTTTACGCACGGATAGTGTTAATTACGCTGTTTATGATGACATTAAATAAATTTTTCTGTATTCTTTTGTTTGTTTTTCAAAAAATACACAAATGTATTTTTTAAATACATCTCACGGCGTTAATATAAACATTTCCAATGATTTATATACATTATTTGATTTGTGAGTGAATGTTCTTCAAATGACTTCAAAAGAAGTTTTTCGAAAACTCAAAAGATTCCTGTGAAAAAGAGCTTCCAATTTTTCATTTCCTGTGACGCTTAAACGCTATTTTTTTTTAAAAAAAGACTCCATATCTTTCAACATTTTCCATATAGGATAAGATTTTACTCCGCTTTACTATTCTTCGAGTAATAAATCAGTTCTACTATTAGGAAAACGAAACGTTGGCAAAATGTCAAAAAATGTACTTTGGGCGGAGATAGATGGCAGCTGACAAGAGGGTGAGACTAGCCCAGACCAAAAATATCAGAAAACTAGTACAAGAAAGTCTATGTTATTCTGTAGCACTACTAGTTTCTGTACTGCATAAGCACGGGAAGGGAAAATTAGGCAATGAAAATATTAACATTCCAGAAGTATATCACACTGTGTCATTTGTCACTTAAAAATGCAGGTAACTTCTCAGGGTTTTACGGTTATTGAAGATTAATCAAAAGTAGTAAATTTATTAATTTTACGACACAACTGACTATGAGAAACACAATGCATTTACCAGCTGCTGCATTATTCATTCCAAAGTTGAAGGATTCCAACTAAAAGGAGGAATACTGATTTCGTTATATTTTGCAGAAATCTTCTGAAGAAATGTAGAAATTTATTGATCATAATATGAATTGATAGAATGTCACATCTACAAAGAGAAAATTTCATTGAACTGCTACCGAAGAATTTTAGGTAGCTGCAAATAATCAGCTAAAGTATATTGTGAATCAAAATTCAAAATCAACATATTTAAAATTATTTCCCAGGACATTCGTTCTAGTCTCCTTCCTACTGAATCATATTCCCGATTCTTGCTTCAAAAGAAAAAGAAAAATCTGAAATGTTACTTTTTCGAATGCCGACATGTCTCGTAAATAAGTAAACAGCGAAATGAACAAAATATCTTACCGTGGTCATTTGAGCCCAGGTAAGGGCTGCAGCAAGAGCCAGTTGAATTAGAAAAGCACGACGGACCTGCATTATGACAAACAGGGAGCTCGAGGCCGTGCTGAATGACTGTGGAGTTTATATTCATTCGCAGCTGTCAAATATGTCTGTGGAGACTGATGACAAAGGGAAGTAGGGAAAAACCCGCGACAAATTCGTCCAAAAAAGTCGTTACGTAGCCATATGTATGTTTTGTTTAACATTGTATGTTAGAAACCCTTCGCCTTGCACCTTCCACCTCTGGACGATCGCTTATTTCGTGTTTCTGGGTGCGTCAGCTGCTAAGTCTATCATTCCCGAATGAGAATTGCATATTTTATCGCGGGAAGTGGCAATGGTCACCCCGCTCTGGATGGTAAGATCCGGCGCCGACCTACAAATGGGCTTGCGAGGTTTCCCTCGTCTAGGTATCTCACCAGCAGGGCACCGTTGCAGCCGAGCCACGCTCTAAGCTCCCGATTGGTCTCCGGGCACGTGTGGTAGTGCATGTAAGTAAGGAGTGAGGATAGGACAAGGAAAAGGAAGGACGATCTCGCGCGGTCCGTGTCCCGTTTACTAGAGCACTGCCCCGGCATTCGCCTAATGTTAGATTTATTCTACAATTGGACAGATGTTGGCAGAATGCAGAAACATGGAAATACAGTTACAATTACAAATAAAAGAATAATGTATAAAAAACCAATACCAAAACAAATTATATTTGTCATTACCTAGACATGTAGATGGCATTTACATTCTTTTACTACTGTAATAATCCAAAATCTCCCAAAAACAGTTTTGGTTCAAAGTGTAAACATATGCAGGAAATAACAAGAGTAGGAGGTGAGAAGACAAGAGAGGGCGGCATCGCTCATGAACAATTTTTATAAATTAAAAGAATGCACGATGAAAAACCGAAATAGACAGTATTAATCGGTAGTACACAATTTTAGGAACCAGTTAAAAGTTTTTTCAAGCAAATCGAGTTAGGGGTTCGGAAGATATAAGCAAATTTAAAATTGCACTTTTGGCAAAGAAATTGGAAATCAAAAGCCATTGTAACTAAGGGAAGTTTAATGTGAAAGAGCGATTTTTTCAAATATTAAGAAAACGCGTGAAGCTATCGCGACGAAACTTTTAGAATTGATAAAGGAAATTTCGCAGAAAATTACGGTATTACTCGCAGCTTTGAAAAATATCGAGGAGCCGCAGTAGAAATTAAAAACCAATTTATGTAATTAGAATTAATATAAGAGTAATGACGCATCGCGATGACGTCACAGTTACGTCACGACGCAACAAAACCAAAATTAAGCAAATTTAGCGTTATTAGACATCGGGAAGCAATAAAATAAATACCACAGAGATTAAAACGAATAAGAGGAATTAATAATGAAGTGAAATGACGTTGAAAGACAGAATTCAATGAAAAGGTTAAGATATTATTTGTGAAGACATGCAAGCGATCGGTGAATGTTCGTTGCAAAATAGATGAAGGATCTTGACAACAATGAGGATGAGATGGTGGGAAAAATACGCTGATGGTTAGACGTGTGATGTAATACTCCGCGTAAGACATTGTTCAGTATAAAAATACGCGAGGAACAGTTAATGTTTTTATACTTGATAATGTTATCGGACAAAAACATTCGTAGTGAGAATGCGCGTTAGAACAATAGCAGCTATGCGTATAATATTATATTTCGCGTAATGGAGTGGTTTCAAAGAAACATAAGTACGCCATGGACAGACAATAGTTTATTAATATCATAACGAAAGTGAGATGTTACAATGGCGGAATAGGCACATGACGAAGATACTATTGTGTCGGTGGAATTTCGGCAGTGCAACGTGGTAAGAGTCGCAGCATAATTTGGAAAATACTGCGTGGTATGCGGTATTGGTCCAGGCAAAAATGGTATATCGCCAGTCGCAGTATCCAGCCGGCAAAAAAAGGGAAGTGGACGATAACTTTATTTATTTATCTATTTCACGTGTTTTTGAAAGAAAAGAAAGTCAACTACGCCTTTGTTGAAGACCAAGTTCTGTCGTAAAATAAGTAATTTTAAAATTGAGCCGACAGAATGCGCATTCAGTGTGAATGAGTTTGTATATATACATATTTGTCAGTGTGAATGAATAGTATTTTTGTTTTGTTGTTAGGGTGATTTATGGTATGTTATCGTATTGTTTATGTGTTTTGTTTTGGTGGGGTAATTTCATGTGTGTCGTCAGTGGGCAACAACCCAATTCATGTATAAAGTAGTCGAAAACAACAATTCAAAATTTGATTCAGGAAAGAATAAATAATGACGGACATCATTAGGTTCGTCAGCGAATTGACAGAATGTATTCTGATTTTTTTGAGTAGTTAGATGCAGACCTATGCCCACGTGCCCACATAGTTTTAGGTCCTGTATAGGGCAGCCACAGCCTCACGCCCATATAAAAAAAGTTTAAGTAAATAAAAATAGGAGGTTCTTTGAAAGCAGCTAGCGGACGGGCATACTTAATGGTGAAAGCTGGGCACAAAAAAATGATGCGATAGTAACTTGGTGAAAGTAAGTAGTAAAAAGTGGTAGCATTTCCGGGCAATCATAGAAGAGAGGTTAGAGAGGGAGGAGGAGAGAGGGAACGTTACATATGGGAACGTTACAATACAAATGAATATATATATATATATATATATATATATATATATATATATATATATATACTAACATATTACACAAATATACATATACGCGTGCATACGTTCACAGACCAAGGAACCCTCGCATACACACGAACCTGATCTGTGAAACCATGGAAAGTTACCGATCAAAACTGCCGGACGCTACAATCCCCCGATTGCAGCAACTGAATTCGACCTAGCTACGTAAGAGCCGAAAATCATGACACCCGTGGGGAATAGTCACTGCAGTGACGTCAGTTCATACTCTGATCCATTTCAGTGGGTCCACACCAGAGTACCGGATTAAAATCCATATCCATTAGCGTAGAATTTGTAGTAGGTAAAATGGGTTCATGAAAGCATTTGTCAGGGTTCTCCAGATTTCCTTGTCTCTGATTCCACCCGCACACACTACATCATCATTAAAATCATATTTTCCTTCACCAATAAATCAATAATTCAGTTTCAATTGAATCATCCGTTTATCAACTTTGCTACTTGTTCTTTCCGGTCATATCTGCGATGAATGGTTTTGATGGATGGCTGACAGGAGATACGATTTGAATAATGATGGAAGACCGATGGAATAGAGGGAGGCAAAACGGGACCCCCAGAAAACCTACCGCAAACCCTCCTTCTCCATCACAAATTTCAATAAATAAATTGTATCATTTTCGAAGATATATGTGCAACCTTCCCATGCCCACACGTTGGGCGGCCAATGCAACCTTCCCATCTGCCCTCCATGTTGGACGGCCAATGCAACCTTCCCCGCTTACTCACTATATTTACTCACGCCCACACTTTGGGCGCCCAATGCAACGTACCTCTATCTTACTCATCCTATTTACCTTCTATTCACGCCCACACGTTGGCGTGCACTGTAACCGATCTTCTTATTCACCCTACAATGTGAACTAAGCTATCGTGGCTGCCTTCTACTATACCTTTGTTATATTTTGTCAACTATTTGCCCTGTCCTTGCTCTTGCTATTTTATGGATACAATAACACTTTCGTTTATCAGTCGCCCGTACCTCGGTTAGCGTATACTATTACTAAATCTTACCTGGGCGTGACTCGCGTGTTCATTCCATACGGACTTGAGACGGGATACCTGACGTTCGTGCCTGGGTCAATTTCTAGATAACTACAAAAAAAACGACATACATTTTCAAGGCAATCATTAGCCATACTGAGTGCTCATTCATTTATTGCAAGCTCCCCTTCAGCTCATTGCCAAGGCAAATACATTACGCCCTCTCTTGATACTGTTTGCCCCTTTTATGGCATGCAAATTTTAACACATCAACATTGAACCCTAGGCTTGCAAAGAAAAAAAAAACATAACAAAAACAAAATACAAACAACATAAAATAATACCATCTATATATTTAAAAAAATAAGGTTTTCTGCCATGGCTTCGTTTAGAGCTTCTACTAAACCAATTGTAGTATTTTTTTCCTTTAAATGAAAGAATGTGATCCCTAGATGTGTTATCATATATTGTTTGTGTTGATTCAGCAACATTTATGGTATAAGTTAATTAATTAAATCATTCTTTAATAGTACGATTAGCAATCGTCAATTGTTTTTTTTTCAAAGAGCGGTTCATGGTGGCGCTGCTTGATGCTTTATTTTGATTGTTGAGATCTGTTTACAATTCGCCAAGGTTTTGTTTCAGTGTAATAATTGCATTGTGGTGTTGACAGTTTGCATGTATTTGCTTTTGTGGTGTATTTTGTAGAGAACATTAGGACAGTGAGTTTTGCTCGTTTGTACTGAAGTAGTGAAGTTGTTCACAGGTTATGTTGGATTCCGAATCCTTGTCCACGCGCCCCAAAAGACGCAATCGTACATTAACTGGACGCAGGGAAAGAGAAAGTCAGCGTAGGTGTCGTGATAGTGAGGTGATTTCGTTTTCTGTTGGGTCATTGTCTATGAAAAGTCAGTTTTGTTCTGATTTGTACTTCCCATGTGAGAGAAATTCTGCAAAACAGTTTATTCTGTGTTGCTTAAATGGGAAAATAAGTTTACCTTCGAGAAATATGCCAGAAGAAATCAAGCAGTTGTTTATAGGAGATGATGACACATCAAAAAACTTTAGATGTAATAACCGTCAGTATAATAGTGCTCTTTTTTTGTGTCATTTGGTGCAGATATTACATTGCCACCTGGTCATGGGCCATATGTGTTCAAAATTTTGGGAACTCCACATCACAGAATATCTTCGTTGTACCCTGAAGATCCAAACAATGCAACGTATTGTGAACATTAGTCTGGGCAAATTATTTTACATTTATCTCAGATCTCTCCGTCAAATTTTGACGGGTTCTCACTAGTTCACACTTAAAACATTAATAAAATCTTCATTCGCACAGGAATGCGCATTCTGTCGTGACCTCGTCTTATGATTGTAATCTTAATTTAATTGCCAAAACTTGATCTTCGACAGAATCTTTCCGTATTTCTCTTGAACATAACATTAAAATAAGGTACATATGCAATTCATGCAACTTCCCTTTGCTGCGGCGCAGCACACTGTCAGCGCCCGTCGTTGCCCGGTGTCTCGCGCACCGCTCGTACGAAGTTCCAACTCGGCTGCCACCAGTTCCTGGACGCCACTAATTCACTTTCAGAATCGTTACTTATAATCTCGGTTATTATTTCTCATGAACTAATTACGTTCCCGTTAATGTTTTCCAATGTCACATGACGTTTTCAAATTCGGGAATTTTTTTTATTACGTTTCCCGCGGCGCGGACGTATATTTTCGACGTCCCGAATGACTGTTAATTTAATGTTCTACTGGCTTATGTCTTACAAGTGTTCCAGTTTGCTGCCTTCATGTCAATCACTGTTCATTCCCATGCCCACTTACGCGAAATAATGTTCTCACAATTTTGCCCGTGAAATTAAAAAAATAAGTTAAATTTTAGCTACACAATGTTCAAATGACTTCCTTTACTTGATAATACTTTAAGAAAACACTTCAACTACATATTTCCGAGAAATTCCAAAAATTTCAACACAACGACATAATGCATGTACTCGCGACCAAAACTCAACTCGTTCTGTTCCTTACCACTTTCTCCCATTGTTGGCCTGTAATCCGACAACTTTCTTTTTTCAAAACACCCGCCCATCACGATAAAACATGTTAGAAATATTCATATTTCCATCGTTTGCGGGCGTCTTTTTTCTTTCTTAATCCCCCACGTTATAAATGTAAATATTAAACTAATTTGAGTCCCGTACGAATTCTCTCGTGCTGTGACTAATTTTGCCCTAATCCAAATATTCTGTTCTATAATTCCAGAAGGTCTGATGTTAATCCGTCCAGGCGTTCTTGAGATATTCAATAAAAACTAAGTTTCTTATACACTTTTAATAGCACAACAGTGGGTGCCATGTTCTTCGTTCGTAAACGTGTTACATACAATTCAAACAATTTCTGATATTTCTTGAACCCGTGGCTCGAATTACGTGATTTTTCCTTTAAAATGTTACTAAAATCAAATTCTACCCATTGTTTATGTTGCTCATGTCCGCCCTTTACGTTTTCTGCTACCATCTGAGAATTATAAGCGCACGGCGTTGCCGTCTATTGTTTTCTTTACATACTTAATTTGTCTTTGACGAATTTATTTATTTATTTTTACGTCAAAAAAACAGTTAAAAACTGCGTATGACGTGCTATGGGGAAAAGTGAATTGTGTGCACATTTTCAAAATTCTGTGATCCCTACACTAAGTCATATACTACTTAAATTTTGATATTTGAAAGGGAGAAAAAAAATCCCATGTAATAAAATCTATTTTCAAGGATAAATAAGCAATGAATTTTGAATTTTGAAAGGGAGAAAAAAAACTCCCATGTAATAAAATCTATTTTCAAGGATAAATAAGCAATAAATTTTGGCTCTTATTACTTCCTGCCGCGACAACATGGAAACGATAATTTGAATAATTGTATTTCCCACTGAATTCTAGAAGACGTGCACAGAAAATGAAGTTACATTTATGTCCAGAAGCAAAACAAGGGGCCATCTCAGCATTTGCTCAATGGATCAGGGAAACTGGACGAAAAACCTGATCGAGATGGGGGTCATTGACCCGGAAGCTGTGTTACAATAGTTGTTACAGGTTGTTTATACTCATTTATACAGTCCAAATGGTAATTAATGCATTATGTATCATTGTTAAAATTAATGTTACTTTTCTTGTGATGCTCAGTATAGTCTCTAATTGTATAGAAACAGTTATGCAGCAGAAACAATTTCACTTGGGAATTAAACTTTTCTATCGAATTTAATCGTTTAATGTCATCTGGCAAAGTGTAAAATAATGTACATGTATTGTATGTGAATTTTTTGTAATGAGCTGTTGATAGTGTCACCTGATGAATATGATTTCTACGTCGAGTGTTATAGTAATAGACTTCGGCATTTTCTGAAAATATATTCCCGCCCTTAAACAAGTCATTTTTTACAAAAACCACTGATTCGTAAATAAAAAGACACGGTAATGGTAGAATTCCTAGATTAATGAAGAGAGGCTTACATGAATCACGTGGGTGGGATTTGGTTTTTATTCGTACAATTCGTTTTTGTAATCTAAAAGTCTGGGAGCTATAAGATGTATTTCCCCAGAATATGCCATATCTCAGGCGGGAATGAACATTCGCGAAATATACACAACGAGCAGTATAAAGGCTGACTGAATTTGAAAGAATTCTGAACGCGTAGCATAATGAACTTAATTTTGTGTTCAATTCATTTAAATGGACGTTCCATTTAAGGTTTGACTGAATTGAGAGACCTAAAAATTTTGTTGCCTTAACATCAGTCAATTGTACACTGTTCATTTTCAATGGAGCACAGAATTGTTTATTTGAAATGGAAAACTGCATTAAAACCGTTTTCTTTTCGTTTACTATTAATTTGTTATTTCGGAACCAATTTGAAACATCTGATATTGTACTATTTACGGTTTCATTATTGCAAAGGATGTTCTTATCATCCGCAAAGAGAACCGTTCTTCCGTTTCGAATCGTCGAGGGCATATCGTTTACGTAAAGTAGGAACAGAATAGGGCCTAAAATCGATCCTTGAGGAACTTCACATGCAACGGGCAAAGAGTCGGAAAGGTGCGTACGTAATGTTCCATCATTCCAGTAAGGTATTTCAACTCTCTGAGATCGTTGTTTAAGGTACGAACATAACCAATCTAGAGCAATACCACGAATTCCATATGAAGGTAATTTGGAAAGTAAAATGTCATGATCAATAACGTCAAAAGCTTTTGAGATATCTAAAAATAATTCAATAGGTGCCTCGTTTTGATCCAATGATGAGGCGACATCTTTAAGAAAAGAAAATATAGCTGTTTCCGTTGATTTTGATTTTCTAAATCCATGTTGGCAATCTGAAAGCGCGTCGTGTTTAGTGAGAAAGGTTTCCATTCGTACGTAAAAAAAAAAGTCTCTCTAATATTTTTGAAAAAACTGATAGAAGAGAAATGGGCTGATAATTTTGAATTTCATTTTTGTTGCCTTTTTTGAAGAGCGGCTTAATTTTAGCTGTTTTGAAAATATCTGGAAACGTTCCAGTGCATAAAGATGCATTAAATATGTGAGTTAACGGGTGTATAATGGCATACGCACAAGTCTCTAACAAAGAATCTGGGAATTCATCTAAACCGGACGAATATTTATTTTTTAGTTTACCGATTATTTTGAGAATTTCATAGGAAGAAGTTTCGGAAACGAACATTGTGTCTAAAATTTTGGGTGAACTGTCTGTTTTTGAATTTTGTGTCTGAAGACCCTTAGTGAGATCGGCAGCAATTCTCGAAAAGTATTGGTTAAAGAGACTAGCCACTGTTGCCGGATCGTTTACATTTATATCGTTATATTTTAAAACAACATTCTCTATGGGTTTTCTAGTTGATTTAGTAGTATTTTTTATTATATTCCACATTGCTTTTGTTTTATTATTTGAGTTCAAAATATCCTGATTTTCATGATTTTAGCCTGCCTTATGACTTTTCGTAACAATGTTTTGTATTTTTTAAAGTAGATAAGAAAATCTTGAGATACGTCATGACATTTAGTAATAAAAGAAAGAATTCGCTTGTTTTTACAAGATGTAAAAACGAATAAAATTCTGTTCTCTGTATATTTTACGCGTTCTGGGTGTTGCAAATCATTACATATGGATAACAAAAAATGTAGATGTCACAATAGGTACACTAATTTTCTGACTGATTAGTTAAATAATTTCATATTATATATAACGGAATGAAAGTAGTCAACAATGTCAATATAATACTGTCGGAGATGACTTCTTTTATTTCTTCATGTAATTAGGTCCATAATACCGTATCAGAATTCCCACAATTATTATTATTTACTTTACTAGTCGTAGAAAAAATAATAAAAATGATATATTATCGTTCTTAATAGTATGTTTAGTTCTGCGTAGATATCTATTAGAGACATGAGATAGAAAATCAAGGAAACATTAAAAAATATTTATATACAATTTTCAGATAAATACCTCCATTGTATTTTTAAATATTTTTAATCAAAAATAATTTTTAGAAAATAATTTTCTTCTTTCTCACATGCTTATTGGTGTCTCTAAAACCAGGTATTAAGCCTTTTCTTTTTCTTCTTCTTCTTCTTATTATTATTTATGATTTTTGCAATTCCGTGCAATAGATCTCATATGACCAATAAATAAAAAATAGACCTAAGTCTTCATTTTAAATAACATCTCTGGTAACATCAATCATCATCTGGTAACAACTATCAGCGTGATAGTGGCATCTGCAACGATTTTTTCATACATCATATTATGGTATTAACAATTATTTTATTAGGGCATAAATGAACACAGCTCTTCAAGTGCCCTTTAAACCTCAATCAAATCTTCTTCCAAAATTATTTAGAGCTGGTCCTTTCAACTCACGCTCAGAAATGCCAAAATGAGGTAGTTGGTGTTGGACAAGGGATGAACGTGTCTTTACACAGGGGAAAGTGGCTTAAAGTGAACGGTTGACCGGCGTTAAATGCCGTTCAACCGTTGTTGCATAGTGCGCAAATGTGCAATAGGGTGCCCGATTTCAATTTGAAAGCAGTATCGTGTTTAGTGATTTTATTGCCCTGGATATTGATACCAAACTTTTACAAATTTTGTTATTGTAAACAACGTAAAGTTATGTAACAATTGCAGGATACGATTGAATATTTACAGGCTGACACGAACCTAAGAAAATTAGCAAACACTTAATTGGAACTTCCAGAAGTTTTAAAACTTTGAGAAAAGAAATATTATTTGAATTGACGATTAAAATTTGTCAACAATATTATGAACGAGTTTTTAAGTAAAAATGTAAATTATTAATTAAAAATACAGTATTAAAAGTATTATTTTCTTGCCCTACTCCTAACCTACTTAATAAAGAGAAAGTATTTTATGCTGTGGCAAACAGTTGGCGATTTTCCACTGAAAATCATCCTTCATATTTTTTTAAATTTTACTTAACGGCTATCAATTTAAAAACTTTATTTTATTACATGAAATGAAATCGACCTAGAGAACACTTCTTTGCTACATTATTTACTGATATTATTATTTAAGTGCATCTGCAACATTATTTATGTGTACCTACCATATATCGCGCATTGCGACGGACAAGTTTGAGCTTGTTCGGAATTTACTATGATATTCCACTTGTGAAATTATAACCAATAGTGTTTAACTATACATACAAACTACCCTGATCTGGGTGGTGTATCTCAAACGTTTATCACTTTTTTCTATCCGATTATTCTTACCGCTTCTCTCTACTGGCCAATGATAAACTGTGACTCATCTAACTTAGAAGGCGCTATGTCCATGTCCGATAAACTTGTGTGTGTAATATAACATAACCTCTTTGATTTTGACATATCTTTAAGATATTTTCAATATATGGTGCATTTTGGAACTCTATTGGCCATATTTTTACTCGTGAAATAGTCCTAATAAATACCACTCGTACTTTGGAAATTCTCTGAGAAATCCCCTCCTCCTTTGGCGAGTCGGGAATTTATCGACAAGTTCCAAAGCACTCGTGGTATTATCTATGAAAACTAATTTTGAAATGAGTGATATAGTAATACTTCGTAATGAACTCTAAGAGAATGTAGGATTTATTTTCTTCCTGCTATATGACAGCATCTTGCAGCTATTTTAAAATATCTAACGTCTGAATCTCGTAGATATATGGCGTGTCCTGCCGGATGGACATTAAACACATTAAAAATTGGGAAGAAAATATAACACAAACGAAAAAGTTTCTTTGGGTAAGAAGGATGAGTTAGATAAGGACTATAAAACACAACTGAAATTTAATTTATTATGAATCAAAAACATTGTTTTTAATATTTTACATTAATTTGCTTTGCCTGGGGCAAAGCAAATTGCTTTGCCTGGGCCTTTTACGTTCTTGAGCGTCTTTTCTCTTTATTTCTGACCCACACGTTTCTTCTTTATTTCCTCGATAGCCCCATTCCTCAATGTATCTTTCTGGAGTGCTTCTAACTGCTCTGGAGGTATACTCTAAAAAAACAGAAGTATATCATGAAATGATGTAGAGTTTAAAGGGAAAATATAATGAAATTATGAAATTTAGATTTATATCTTGACATCCAATGACCCCTAGTCATGGATTTATATCTTTACACCCAATGCATTACTTGCAGATTATGCTTTTGAGTAGAATAAATATCGTAAAAGAATTTTTTATGACCTGTTATTGGCCTGTATGGGGAGGTCAACAATGAATACCCAGTTTTTTCCTCGATCTTTGTTTAGGTGAAAAGGTTGTGTTTCATCGTTTAGTATTTTTATTATTAGACCGTTTCATAACTCTAAGTACTAGTTCCGTTTTTCAACGCTTATCTTCTTCCTAGGGCTTTTATCCAGCCGACAGCCGGTTGCCCTTTACGTCCCGAAGGAACGCATATTCGACCATAGACTAGACAAACACTTTTGCGGGCTACTCTGATCTGGGGTCAGCAGAACGCGAGGCCCTCCGCGACAACACACACCCAAAGTCAAGGGTCAAACAACCATGCCCAAGGCGGGACTCGTACCCGCGACCCTTCGGACCGAAGCGCTGAGTCGGTACTCGCTCTTAGCCACCTCGGCCATCCAGGTCGGCTTTTCAATGCTTATCACATTTACAAAATAAATTCGAAATTGCAGCCATGCGTGATTGCTTCCCAGAAAACCTGAATTCCCTTAGATCCAGTTCCTCTCATTCACTCGTAATCTTATTTTAGTATCTGCCGAAGTTGTGTAGTCAGAGCAACATCATGAATGCTGAACTACCGTGCGACCGTTTTATAAATGTGCCGCTAGCGCGGGAGTTTGGCCTAGGCGAACGAGGTCACGGATACAAGGGAAATCGAGTCAGGACAGTCGGTTGAATTGCCGAAGACGGTAAGTGGCTTTTTGCTACCAGAGATTTTAAATTGTACTCACTTTATTGTAGATGTTGGAACTTCCCACCGCGACTCTGATACATTCGTGACTTCTAAATAAGTTCTGTTTCACTCAGTAAACGATGTCCTGTGATATTGCTGAAATCTGTTTCTGTGTCTTAATTAGTAAAATGTGCCTTAATTTATCTTCCCTGTGGGGATTTGTCACATCTATGCAATTTCTCGGAAATCCTCAAAGAAAGAAATTGCACGGAGTCATATCAGGAGACCGCACAGGTCAGAAATTACGAGTGAAAATTCTGTCCCCATTAATGGCATTTAAACCCTCAAGGAAACAGCTCACGAAAACCGCTCAAGGAAATTCACGCTCTTCATCTGTCAACATTTTTGCAAGGAAGGCTCCATGATACGAAGTACCTAACGATTTGACAAATTTTACATATGTATCATACACAAACACTTTCTGTCTGAGAGTGAACCTGGAGCAAGCCCTCACAAACCGAGTATTCCAACAAGTCTAGAAATCATGCCTTTTGCAGAGCGTGACCTTGAAACAGTCCCGTCCGCAGGGTTGAGCGCACCTCACTCCCGGTAAGTGAGAGCCCGTTGGCCAAACAGAATTTTCCACGACCACCGCACACTAATAAAATACTCGCACTGTAGTTCTTCAAAACGGTACATGGCCACCTGTCTCCCATCGAAAAGGGGTGTAAGAAGTACAAACATGATTAAAATATTCATGTCTTTGTACTACCTCAAAAACAAAAAAATATTTAACGCAATTTTGCAAAAAATGATTGTAATATATGAGTAAATATATGTATTGATATTTCTTAAATATATGCAAACTAGCGGAGGCGTGCAAGAACTCTCCAATGTTAAACCCTACCCTCTTCCTTATTCTTCCAGTTCTATATTAAGCACTTAATATATCTTGTTCCTCAAAACCCTCTTTTCCTCCATCAATTGTTCTTTATGTCTCCTTGTAATTGTACTAACTGAATATATTTTAACATAACACAACAATACAGAATTTGCGATCAAAAATATTCTTATTTAACTTTAGTACCAAACAGAGAAGTACTGTGACTGATCACGTATTTACATGCTTTAAATATTTTGCTGCCGTCCTGGATGGCCCAGGTGGATAAGAGCGAGTACCGACTCAGCGCTTCGGTCCGAAGGGTCGCGGGTTCGAGTCCCGCCTTGGGCATGGCTGTTTGTCCCTTGACTTTGTGTGTGTTGTCGCGGAGGGCCTCGCGTTCTGCTGACCCCAAATCAGAGGAGCCCGCAAGACTGTTTGTCTAGTGTATAGTCGAATATGCGTCCCTTCGGGACGTAAAGGGCAACCGGCTGTCGGCTGGATAAAAGCCCTAGGGAAAAAAAAATATTTTGCTTCCCACCCAAACCGAGATAAGAACTGACTAGCGCAGTGCTTGACATCGCAGGCACAACGTTCAGTAATGGAAAAGACCAGAGTAGTTGATAGAACGACATCGCGATCGACCTGGACCGTTACTTGAACGATTAACAAGTGTTAAACGGCCTCATTCTATGCACGTCAATGAGGAGAACAAGATACATCCGAAATCAATTTCCATCTATTGTAAAACTACATCTAAATAGCTCATTCTATTGGTTCTTTATCGGGTATCATGAATTTAATGCCATAAATCCCTCTACCATAATAAAATGCTAAAGAAAATGGTATTTCCATTAAAACTAAGTTGGAGTAGATTAATGACCAGAGTTCTGAAACATACGTGTTCGGGCCGACACGTGGTAAGAAAGGAATTTCTGCGTGTCGCTGATTCTGAATATTGCCGTCTTCCTGATCTGAATCTTCCGGTGAGAACCACAAAGCTGAATTACACCCCACGAAGACAAACTTGGTAGAAACAACGCCTCAAAGTCGTGAAATTTAAGACCAGGTGCGGCCCACGAACTCATAAGTTCTATACAGTATTCATCGCCCACGCCAATCGCCCATTGGATTCACATAAATTAAGGCACTATGATCTTCCAAAATTTTGTAACGTACGGAGGTATTTTCAAAGAGCTTGTGCCCACTGCAAGTGTGTGAAGCCCTGAGGATATATAGCATCGCAATTTGTTTGCTCTGCAGTGAGAATGTCTTCAAAATGTCTTTCGAAATATTCAGAGGAGGGGAAAATCCCGCTCCCTGCGTCTGATGCTAGGCCAAGGTCACGCGCACTGTGTGTATTCAGCAGACTCGGAGGGGAGAAAATCAGTAAAACGAAGGCCAGTTGAGCTTTCAAAGACAAAATTTAGTATATTTCCAAAGGAAAAGCTTTGTATTCCAGACTGAGAGAATAACTTTGAATCAATTTTTCGTATCAGTAATTCATGTCCCAGCTAAAAATATTATGTGAATACTTTCATTCTTAAAAGAAAAACATTTACAACGTCATTGTAAATCCATGTCGGTGTACCTTAGAACGTGTAATTCAACAACGTGAATTCAACTGAGTAAGTGTGAGGTATTTCATAATGTTTCCTTGAAAGTTCTGCTGCAGAGATAATTCAATGGAATAGCGTCCTTTCACTAAGTTCAGCACCTGATGATGTAACAAAACGAGTTACGAAACGTTGTGCAATTGTTGAAATAAATGATTGTCATAAAAAACTTTGGATACTTTTATTTGTAAACTTATAATGACAATCAAGAAGAAATATTAATTTACTAAGTTCGACGCAGTATCCGTCAGCGTCATGCCCCCATCAAGAAGAAATATTGATTTACTAACGTGTAATTCAAGTTTATGTATATTTGTTCTTTTTCTTTCAGCTTTATAAAAGCGAAGCATATTCACTATTTTAATATTATTACAATTTGCATAACAATAGAATAATTTGTTACATGGTTAAAGAGTTAATTTTATGAGGAGTAATGTTATTTATCATACGAGACAAATTTCATAAAACAAGTCTAGATAGTAATGTATGCGCAGTCCCTATGAAAGATCCTTAAACACTGTGCATTTTTCAGATTGTGTATATAAGAGTATGTTTTGAAAGGGTATTACATTCTTGTTGTGTATCAGTTCATTTTGTTTATATTTTTGCCATTGCTCATTTTTGTGCGTTTCTGTGTTTTAAGTGTATTCAAGTGAGCACAATTATACCTGATTGAGTATAATGAGGTCATCAATCAATGACCTGATTGAGAGTACTTCAATCGTGTCAAGGTATGTTTTTTGGCCTTTCTCACCTACCATCACCCTGAGATCATTCCTTTTAAAAATTTTACTTTTTTATGGTCATGTGGAAATTCTGGACTAAAAGCCATTGTGGGGATGCTACACTCTTACTTGTAGTAAATCACTGAGTTGTGTGAAGCCCCAACAGTATACAGGGGTTGCAGACCTCACAAGAGCAGTGTTGGTGCAAAAAGCTTGCACTAAGTGTGCGTGCGTGCCACATACTACATCGCGAAGGTTGCAGTAAATTCGTGCATTTCAGTCCCTTAGAATATTAAGTAATTAGTTAAATTTCACATTCAGTTGCAGATTCTGCACAGATAATCTATCAATAGGTAGGGTGGAATTGAGAAGCGGCCTGCCGGTAAAAATGTAATAGAATGTTCAAGAAGTTCTAGAAATGTTTCTTCGAGACTTTAGAATGGTTCGCTTTGGAGTTATATAACTAGTATATAGATTTAATCAACGGTGCCTGAGTGTAATAGGTTGCACTTGAATGAAACTTAGATGCGTTTTTTTCAACAAATCCTTGATATTTTTAAAGTTAAAGTGCACTTCGTCAAGTCTCCGTGAAATTATCTTTCATTAGAGGACTTATTTTTAAAGACTAGTTGCGTGTGAGAGACGTAAAATCTATCTACACTACCGAAATAGTAGAAGGTATTCTTTAATTGTATTCCAATTTATTCTGAGGTCCGGCACTACCCCTCCTCCCTATTGATATTTTTTGAGTACCGAGATAGCGATAGTTAGCAACTGTTAAGCAAACTGCACCGTATCCTTTTTTTATGCGAAACTAATGTGTTGTATTGTCTCATTTATAATGTATGTTGTGTTAATTTTTTGTATTGTACTATTGTATTTTCGGTTATATAGATTTTTTTATTTTAGGTTGCTTGTGAGTTTGGTTTATCTTAACCGCGTCTCATTCATAATGCATGTTGTGTTAATTTTTGTATTGTATTATTGTATTTTCGGTTATATTGATTTTTTTATTTTATGTTGCTTGTGAGTTTGGTTTATCATAACCGTTATGTAACAAATTTGTACTGCGGTTTTTACAGAGCTGCCTCTCAAGGCCACTGATGACCCGTCACCACGTTAGCATTTAGGCACGGTTTGTCGCGTCTTTTTCAGTAGTGCCGCTAGGTGTCGCATGCTCGCGACCGTATCAAGCAGTGTCGCAGATGAAGCCACTCTAGCGGCCCGACTGAGACGCGAAAAACCGTGCCTAAATGCCACGGTGATGGGCCTTCAGTGACCTTGGGAGGCAGCTCTGCTAAAACCGCAATATAATCAGCAACCGTCGAAAATAATTGTAAAATAGTATTAACAGAAACCTGTTGATTGTTGTACTACCTCTTCTATCAGACGTTATTTTAAATGAAACGTGTTTATGATTGAGCTATGAGTACACACAGCAGTTTGTAATAGGATAATCCTGTATCAAATTACTAATAAAATTGAATTGAAATTTTGTGCGAAACTGCTGTTCAAATTAGGCTAGTTATTGTTGACGAGTCGGGTCGAGTAACATTGTTGGTACCCACCTGACACATTGCCTGAAATTCACAATGCCACAGAAAATGTGCTCTCATACATAGATCCTCGTAGTCATTGGGAGCTCTTGCGGTGTTGTTACTTCCTTCTACACTGAATTCAGCCTCAGCTGTAAAGGAAAGCAAATAAATTACTCTTTCTGTTAAACGTGTCTTTAATGATCCTTGCATTAAATCAAAATATTTTGTGTGCAAATAACTTACTGCTAAACTGAATATTTACAAGTATTATAGACCCAAACATAACAGATATAGTAACGGTGCAAACGACGTGGAAGAGTGAATTAAATATTGTTTATGTTCTTTTTCATCAGTCAAACCGCGTTGAAGCCCCCGACAAAATTTCCTCAAATTTCTGGAAACTATTTTTTTGTATATAGTTATAAAAATGACGCAGCTTCGATTATCGTTTAAATCTCTAAATTTTCAAAAAATACAGAATTTAAAAATACTTTTGGTGTCTTCCTTTATCTACAATATTGAATATTTGTGATGAATGTAAGATATTATGAATGTAAGATAAATTTGTTTATGAAAGTAAGATATTAAAATTTTGTTTTTTGAAAATGAGTAATTTGTGCGTAGCTTTGAATAAAATCGTGAAATTTATGAAACCTTACTACGTAAATAAGATTTTATCAAATCTACAAATTTTTTTCATTACATTTATTTATTTATTTTTGCGAATTTATTACAACTTTAGGTCGCTTATCGTATCCTATCTTCCATTTGTTACCATCTTTCCATTCGTTTTCTTGCAGGTTTCTTCCGTCCATCGCTTTAGCTTCTGCATCCTTACAGTGTGTTCTCGGTCTCCCTCTTCTTCTTCTTCTTCTTCTTCTTCTTCTTCTTCTTCTTCTTCTTCTTCTCCTTGTTCTTTCAGCAGGGGTCCATTCGATCATCTTTTTGGCCACCTTCCCACGTCCATTTGTCGCACGTGACCATACCATTGCAGGCATTTTGCCTCTACAGTGTCTAAAATTGTGATCCCTATGTTCAGTCTTGCTAACACATCTTCATCCCTTGTTCTGTCCTGAAACGTGAGCTGGCAACAACGTCGTCACCTATTTCCATTGCTCTTATTTTTTTCTCTAGTTGCTCTGTTGTTGTCCACACTTCTGCTTGTAGGTAACAATGCTCTCTACAGTAGACTTGTAGAGCTTTATATTCGTGCAGAGTTTTATTTGTATGCTGCATAAAGTATTGTGCAGCTGTTTTGTAACTTGCTTCCCTTTCCTTATTCTTTCAATAACTTCAGCTTCCCTTTTACCATTCTGGGTAAACATTACACCAAGATACTAGAAGATATCAACTCCTTTGATAATACCCTCTTGTAGCATCAAATTTCTGTTTACTAATCAGCTACAATATATTCAGTTTTAGATATATTCATTGTTAGTCCCCACTTCTGGTATTCTTCGAACAGCTTCCTCAACATGTAATGGTTTTTCATTTTATTTATGCTCAAAATTGTCCAATTTTTATCAAAACATCTCAATTTTCCAAACTTGCAAATGTTTAACTTCCTTTTTAAAACTTCGGGAAGGGAGTTTTGCCGACTCAGGTGGTTGGTGCAGAGGTTAAGTGAATTGCTTTCAAAAGTCTAAGTACACGAGTTCGAATTCCATCATGGACAAACATTTCTGCGGATTCTCGTAGAATTATATTACGTAACAGTTACGAATAATTCGAGAAACTACAGGTTGTCCCGCGCATCCAAAGTTGCTTAATCCGAATCGTGAATTTAGTGGATTTCAGCTTCAATCTTATTTTGACCCCAGGAATTCCATGTTATGTAGTATATTTTCTTCGTTTACAATGTTGCTAGCTAATGTGCTTCTAATGCATGAATAGCAATTTTGCTGTTGTAATTGTGAAATAGGGAGTTTTAGGTACCATAAATGAGATTACTGAATATGAATATATTATAATTTAGGGCCCATAATTTATTGCCGATTTATCATTGGAAATAGATTTTATTACATCGACATTTTTTTCCTGTATTCAAAATTCAAGTAGTATATGGCTTAGTGTAGGGATCACAGAATTTTGAAAATGTGCACAGTATTCACTTCTCCCCATATCACATCATACACAGTTTTTAACTGTTTTTCACGTAAATAAATGAATGAATAAATAAATAAATGTCAGAAACGTTGCTCTAAGCCAATAAGGGTCATCTGAAACAACCAAGGTGCGAGAAAGGGAAAGGACTTCATATAATTTTGTGCGGCAATAATTTGAATGTTATACGTACTTGCATCTAGGCAGCACATTTCACTTCCTTTTCTCCAGCTTGTCTCATTTATATTGAGTTTATGTTTCCGCATAGCTTTTATATCAATGTCTAAAACTCTTGCCGAAGCCTTGCAATCAATCTTCTTATCAATGATCTGTGTTAATGCAAAATATATATATAAGTATTCCTCTTTGACTTAATGTTTAGAATATGTTGAAAAGAAAATATAAAGGATTAGAGGGAGTATTGCAGTTAAATGATAAATGGTGTTCTTTAACTACTAATATTTTACTTCTATGACTACTTAGTCAGGCATTGCCAATATCAGATTTTAGTTTCGAAGAAAACATACTCCTCTTTCCAGATTAAATGTTTCTAGAAGATTGTCAAAGAATTACTAAACTGTTGATATTCCAAAAATAGTTTTCTATTAGAATATTATCAATAAAATTCCAAAATATTGAATTTAACGACGTATCGACTCCTTATATGTTTCAATCTCATCTGAGGTCTAAATTATTTAGTAACCTTGACTGAACATACATATTAGGTAATTATTTTCTTTTTAATTTATCAATTCTATTCTTAGAGTAAATTGTTGCTGCAAAGCAACACAGACAGGGATGGTAAATTATTCTCTTGCACCCAATAGAACAGAAAATTCAAAGTTGGTAGATACGTGACATTTATCATCCGTGAGGATTTACGAATAAATTCATTTGATGGCATGTTACTAAAATTAAATATAAGAAAAAATCTTGGCATGGCTCTGATGCTGAAGTACTCAAAACACTATAGCCATTTCCTACATTTTTAATTTTGCTCCATCAATTAAAATGAAATAAAGATAAAAAATTGGAATTGTTTCCCCAATTAATTATGTTCATCAGAAGAGTAAAATATTCAACTGTCACAGAAACGAAACAAGATTATCTACAAAGAGTAGAATTAATTTATTTTTCACACTATAATTAATTGAATTCCAATTTAATTATCCAATTTCGAATTAATCCAATTTCGGAACATCGGTTAAACTTAGGAGTTACAATTTATTAGGATAAAATGAAAATACTGGTACAAAACGAAAATAACATCAAAAATTTAGCTGGCGAAATGAACACACATCCGTCTAACTAAATGCAAAATATACAGTAAAATTCATCAAAAAATCCATGATTAATAAACTAATAATTAATTAGGTTATAGTACTTTCCTCTTTCTAATCAACCTTTGCACCTCCCTCTCGTGACTTATCCTTCACCGTACAAAGCTCCTTCACTTGGTTACGTGCTGTGGTCCTAAAAAACCTTTCCAGTGACACCATATCGACCGAAGCTTCTTTCTTTAATATAGGGACGGTAAAATCATACATTCTTCAGATAAGGCGTGTTGTAGATATTGTGAGTACAAGTCACTAGAATGCAAGTCCACAAAAACACTTACGACAGTAATGATAACAATGTTTTAAAATCCGTATTATATATTTGCGTAATGGTGCAAATTCATAATACCCTTTTTTACATTCGGTATTCATCACACATGAATCCTTTGAAAAGCGTCACTCATAAAGGGTTGGATGACAACAAACATGAATTCTGACTAACGAAATTTTCAACTTCTTTTAGTAGACGTAGAACAAGACTCAGAAACATTAGGAGTCGAAAAGTCAAAAAGTCAAAATGTTTTTAAAAAATATTGATAATGTCCGTGTAGAATAATACATTGTGTACATAGAAAGTTAGTAATTCTTTGATAATTTCTAACAGAAAATATGTTGATATAATTTGTTCAAAATAATACAAATTAACAGCCATTATGTAAATATGTCTGTTATTAAGCTCTTGTATCAATAAATTATATTATATATACACAAAAACAATTGTTATTCTCGATTATTTGTCTTTTATGTACAATCGGAAATACTATGTTTTGTGATAAACTAACCATGTTTTGCTCCTCCAATACACATCGCACCAAACACTGAAACATAAAAACAGAGTTCGTCACTCATTAAAGAAGACAATAAATGCTTTATTTTAACAAATTACTATGCACGTTTCTGAAACAAACCCGTCCATAATGCAGTGAGTCGCACAAACGCAGGCTCATTGATTGATTGTTAATGATTCTGGGCGCCTCAAATACTGAGGTTATTAGTCCCTTAAGTATAGTGTATGTATGTCCTCGGGAGATGGCGGTGATCTTCCCCCACTAGATGGTGAGATCCGGCGCCTACCTACCGTCGACTAGCGGGGTTTCTCTCAAGTAGGTATCTCCCACCAGCAGAACACCACCCCAGCCAGGACAAGTTCTAAGTTCCCGACCGGTCTCCCAGCATGTGTGGTAGTGTAGTGCATGTAAATGTAAGTGTGTGTAAGGAGTAGGACAGGACAAGGAATTGGAAGGAAAGATCGCGTACGGTCCGTGGCCCGTTTGGTAGTGTACTGTTCCAGCATTCGCCTGGTACTGATCGGAGAAACTACGGAAAACTACCGATCATAGCAACAGGCCGCTAGAATTCTCCTCCAGACAGTGGCAGAACTCGACCTAGATATCTAGCTTGTTTCAAAAATCATTCAACCGTCGAGACTTGAACCCCAGATCCTCCCGATCAGAGGCAGAGCAGTGACATCAGTTCATTCTTTGAGCACAAGTAGCAGGGCAATCGGACAATCAGATGATTAGAGTACTGAGAAGGAGTAAGAGAGCGGGGACTTTTCGCGTGAAAGCTTCGTGCTCGGATTGAAGCCTCGGTCAACAACGCCGTAGACTACCGACACAAGTAATCTCCGGTCCCAAATTTCAAAAACTCCGGACACAAGATTTTCCGTTTAAAACTTACATACGTGAAGGTCAGACACAGACCTCCAGAAATATTTTAATACCCAGAGCTACTGCCAGACATGGGTTTGAAGAACTAAATGACACTTTATTACTTAAAAAAAACAATTCTATTTTCAAATATACAGTTAAATTTTCTCATAATTTTGAATTTCAAAATCCAAAACATTTTGACCATGAGACTAGATGAGCCATAATTATCTCAGACACTTTATTTATAAAATAAAAACCCAAAAATTGTAATTGCTGAATGCAATTTTTTTACTTCTGCTTATGAAACAATATATATGGAGTTAAAAATTCTCATTGTGGACTTTAGTGTGAAATAATTTTATAATAAATTAAGATAAGTTGTATCTGATGAAGCAGACACGTCAGTCTGAGAAACGTTGCCACATTGAATAAGCAATTTTTACAAATTCATTGACTATATTAATAGAACTGTAATCCATAAAAAGTTAGAGAGATTGTCACAAAAATAACCTTATTTAAGAAGTGTATTCTGTACACTTTTTCTTAAATTCTGGAATCTCTACTCTAACTCGCATACAAGTTGAATAATAAATACAGGTGTAATTGAGAGTTTTTGATAAAAATTAAAAAGAAAACATTAGCTCTGAGCAATACAAAGTATATGCAAAGGAAAAATGCTGTAGATTTTGGCCACGGTCCCTCATTGCGCCCAACGTGAAGCAATCACTGTTTACTTTCATGAGAACTTGGGGAACGAATTCACTGAACTATAGCAAAGTACTGAGATAGTGAACTTGCATTTTCTGAAACTATATTTAATTTATTGGTACTTACCATATTGTCCAGAGATGCATTGTCAGGAGATCCTGGCCAGGGATCTAAAATAGAAATAGTACAGTAGTTTCACATTACAGAAATACAACCGAGTTTGAGTTAACATTTTTAAAAGTTAAATAGCGCGTGTTCTTCAAATATCATCTATTTAAAAATTTACAAAAGAGAGAATACTCGAATGACATCTTAACTTGGAATTATTGTCCACTTTTCTTTAAAATAAAAATACATTTGTTGATATATTCCAACGAGCTAGAATATACATAGTTAAATTGTTTTTTTAAAAGGTTAAATACACTTTTAATAGTCAATAATACGCTGCTACGATACCTGTTTATCACCTACGAGTAACACAAGTTTTACGTGAACAACATAACACAAGAATTGGAATCACCTCCACATACTATCTGGAATGTTTGGTCGAAAAATTCGCGTTTAAGGTTCTTGTAAATTGTAGCTATACACGCGTTGAGATTAAGGTCTATTAGCGCTATTTTAAAGTCGAATAAGATTGTTGTTGGTGGAGAGGTGGTACGTATAATTTAGTTCCCGAAAACCGGAATATCTATTAAAAACCGCCCCTACTCATAAGTATTTTAGGTTAGAATATTTTCATGAAAAGCTTGGTAAATACGTCAGAAAAAAGATAGATTCGTGTCGATCCAGAGACTAATAATAGATATTTATGTATTAAGGGCGTTAAGTAGATGTTTTTGCTCCCGAGGGAGACTTCCAAGCCCGAGGCCCTCTGGCCCGTGGTGCATACAAAACTTTATGGTTTACTAGTTCGTTGTTGAATATGAGAGAATTCGAAACATTTTATAATTTTTATTGCGTCTAAAGTGAAAAGATGCATTGTAATAGTCATTTGTCAAAATGACGTCAGATAAACAAAAGAGTGTGTGTATCTAATTGCTTTTGCATAATCGTTATTGGACTGATTTGTTCGTACAAAACGAAAGAAGGTAGTGAAGTTCCTCCGGAAATTCTCGCCAAAGCTAACAAAACTACGGTTTCCAGTAAAATCTCGAAAAATATATGAAAATTTTTATGGTGTATTTGAGTTATATAATAACTGTATTACAGTTATATAATAACTCAAATACACCATAATGTGAATAAGTGTAAATTGCGTTGATAAAACAGTACTTATGGGTTATTTGCTCCTATTGCCAAAATTTATTTAGAATATATAACGGCAAAAAATAACATTTCAAAGATGTTAGCCGATGTGCCTTATACATCTTATTACTACGAGTAGTACTGCTACTCAAGACGCACATACTATGTCTTTAAAGAAAGGTGATACCTAACAGTAAAATAT
Organism: Teleogryllus occipitalis; assembly: GCA_011170035.1. NCBI lineage: Eukaryota > Metazoa > Arthropoda > Insecta > Orthoptera > Gryllidae > Teleogryllus > Teleogryllus occipitalis. The sequence continues at coordinate 32,650 of BLKR01000896.1, forward strand.
GAGTGACTGATGGCAAGAGTATATTCATGGGAACATTCCAGAATTGCAATTTGCATATCAATTAAGCAAAACAAAGTTTATAACGAGTTATTTTACTTATTTGAGAATTATGTCATTTATTTATTGTATTTGCTTGCATAGTAACTTTAATAAATGGAATTAACTATGATGTATGTGTTGTGTTGGTATTAGAGCGCGCTCTAGTACTCAAAAGGCCCGAGAGCATAAAGAATCAGAAAGGCCCGCAAATGTATTAACTACACCGTTACGTGTTTTGTTTGAGGTCCTTAAACACAAAACAATGAACTAATAAACCATAAAATATTTATACCTTGCGGGGTATGAAATCTGTGATATTTTAAAAGTTTTCTAGAAAATATCTGAAAATTTGTTCTTGAAATTTTGAAATGTTTTTGGTAATCATTCACATATTTAAACACAAATTTTGACCATGAATAAAGATAATCGTGAAAATTAGAAACATATGAAGTTCAAAATTCGAAGCTTTCTTTCTGCATGACGTTAATTGATCTGCTTTTCATACCTTACTAGATATGAATCGATAAACGTCATACAAAAGAAATGTTTGAATTTTGCACTTCATGTGTTTCTAATTTTGCTCCTAGCGCACAGCAGCGAAAAATGTATTCTATAACAGAAATGTCAATACACTGAACTGTCTTATAATGATGGCTAGAACTTCTCAAGATGATAGAAGAAACACAGTGTCTTAGAAAGATATCATATATCTAAGACAATCACATCAATGTATAGAGATATAAGTGTAATATTGTAGGGAATTAATTAGACCTACAGACATGCTGAATGTCAAAAACCAGCAAAAACAGAGCTAAGATGAAAAGGAAACGCTGTTTTACAATCGCGAAAACTTACCAGTGGCATTTTGGAACTCTGGCAACTGCAAGCATTTCTTGACAGGATCAGTCATTTCCCCCTAGTTTGGATGATTAAAAAAATAAAGTTTGGATTATACTCTTAAACGTCTCAGTTTTTGTATTTTTATTTAAAAAGTAGTTTATTTAAGAAGGTAAACACCTTTATTTAAACGTTACTTATGTAATAATTTATATCACTTGTTTACAATAAAGTTATTAAACATTAGGGAAAGAAATCCTCCGGAGTCCTCTGGTCAAATTTATAGATCCCCAAATTTTGTTTAAAATGCAGGAAAGGATATAGTTTCTCTGGGTAGATTTTTTTTGCGAGTCTAAATGCGATAAGTACTTGTGTTTGATGTTTGTTATAATTAAGATAAAAGTTTGTTGCAAGGTATGTGTTGCAATGATCTGAATGTTTGATGTTGAATTCCTATTGTGCTGAATGTTCGTTATAACCATTGCAGTATTAGAGGAATTAATTTTTGATTGTTTCTTTCGACGGCGTTAATCCATACGGGAATGGAGTATGTAATTATACGTCTTATTATGATTTTATATCTGGCAAAATGGCAATGAGATGCCTTTGGCAATGGCTTTGGCAAAATTGTAATGAGATGCCTGATTATTAGCTTTTTAACGGGAGTTTTAATTTAGTTTGGATAATATTTGCATTGAGATGTTTATTAATTTAATTGTAGATTAATTTGGAAACCAAGATCCTTAATATTTTTTGTGTGACACAATATACCTAATGAGACAAATGCATTGACATCAGCAAATATCTTCCAAACGTTTGCAGGGAGTGTCAAAGTGTAGATGAAGAAGTAAAAAAACATATTACATTTTATTTTTTGTGACCCATTATGTGATTTCAAAAGATTAGCATGCAGGTAATAGTATTCCCATTTAAGAAAGCTAAGACGTACCAATATTTTTAAAGTAATAAATGTTCACAAATAATGTAAGGAAATGATTTTTTCTTCATCATCTACATCTTGGTGCAAACAGCATTCCGGCACCTCTGGAAGGTGCTTTCTGGAGTTAAGTTACGAGTAGTTGTCTTGAGCAATAGTCATAAAATAAATAATGAAAATTTTCACACATACTTGATTTTGCTGGGCGAAGACTTCATTAGCAATCACTAAGAGCATGGCTAGAATCTGTATTGTCGCAAGAAATACAAAACTCATCGTGTACATCATGTTGCATTGCCCGAAACTGGCGTACTAAATCCGAAGCTAGTCTCATATCCTCGGTTAAAAACGTTTCCTGCCATTAAGCTTATTAATTGCGAGGTCAAACGTTAGATTGAAAAAAACTGAAAATTCTTCCTTCCTTTCACTCATCAACCAGCGTGAAGCGTTTCCGTCATCCATTATTGTATCGGTCAAATTTTAAATTGCACAAATTGCTCAAATAATATACCCACATTATATTATCTTAGCCTCTGGGATGGCTCATGGGCAGCGTACTAGCTGTCCGTGCTGTGATACCCCGGGTTCGATTCCCGGTCGAGGCAAAAATATAGATGTAGCTTTCCTTTAAAATCGTCCCAGTTTCTGCAACTGAGTGACGAAAAGAAACTCAAGCAGGCGGATCTTGCAAGTTGCGGCGAAGAAAATGTGTCATCTTGGTCTCGTGTCGCTGTTACCCCCAAGCAGGGCAGGTCCCAAGCAAGGGAGACTACCGACCCCAAAAGCCAAATACACACGTATATTATTTTCCTTGTCCTATACTCCCTCCTTACACTAACACTTACGTGCATCACACTTCTACACCTGTTGAAAAATTGGTTAAGAGTTGGAAGATTAATTAGAGTTTGATCCAACTGGGGGACAATTGGAGAGGGAACACTTCAAAACCGCAACTGTGTATTTCTGAGACCCTACATCCCCATCCGGTCTTTCGTATCAATAATAGTATAATATAATAGTAATCCCATAAAAATACGTCAAATATAAAGGATTATATCTTAGTATAGTCTCCTATATTATTTCAGTAGTGTACATACCCTTTGCGGCACTCACACGCGACCGATTATTATAAATGAGGTCCCTAAAGAAAGAGAATTACAGGGCGACGTGATGAATTTCACTCTGGTTTTAAAAATATGAAGGGTTTGTTTAAAAAATTAGCTAAATATTCATGTCGAATGCAACCCGCAACACTCGACAGCATTTTTAATCTATATTGTTAAATAAGCGTTGAAGGCCCTAAGCGTTCTAGAACCTTAAAATCTAAAATATTGAGGCCAAAGGTACAAAGAAACGTTCCTCACACCACTCTCTGATAGGTAATAAAATTAAATAAGAATAGTTGTGTTGACAAGGGTCCGTATTGTAATGCCATCGATTACAACAAGACATACAGAACACGTGACGGAGGATAAGAGGGTCTTGGAGAAAAATATATTACAGGCTTGATATGGAAAGAGAAAAATAAGGAAGAGGGTGGTTTCGCACAGGCACGCCAGTCAAATTTAATTAGCGAAAAAATTGGCGTAAGGTAGTTAAATGGTGAGTCTCAAGCGAAAATAAAACTATTGGAATTACTGGCAATAATTTAGAGGAATAACTGTATATAAAACTATTCTAGGACCTAAAATATTGTTCGCCGCTAATTCAATTTAAATTGCTGTCCAGTGAAAATCCACATACGTAAATGTACACTTTTCAATGCCATTTGACACATCACCAGCTGCCAGACTAGTAATAAACCACACTTCCAGTATTTAAAACGAATATTTATACCATTATTTTCTAAAATAATTTACGGATTTAGATGAAGATCGTGAATCCCATCGTACTAATATGCAACTTTTAATTTATAAGAACGCCTGAAACATAATTTATAAGAACTTTTTACGCCTGAAACACAGGTGAGTAAGGGAATGAGTATTAGTGTTTTCTAACGCGTAATATACTGTAGTCATTAGTCTTGTTAGTGTACTCTCGCGAGGGGCGGTGTTGTTACCTAGATGAATCATTGATTGATTGGATTTTTTCGTGTTTACAGTCGCGTCTATGGCTTTGGTCTCATTCTAGAAGAGAATAAGTGCGTTATTTTAACAAATTACTGTACATGTTTCTGAAACAAACCCGTCTATAATGCAGTGAGTCGAACAAACGCACGCTCATTGATTGATTGCTAATGATTCCGGGCGCCTCAACTAATGAGGTCATTAGTCCCGTAAGTGTAGTGCATGTTTTTTCTCGGGATATGACTCTTATCTTCCCCCGCTAGAAGTCGAGATTCAGTGCCGACCTACCGTCGGCTAGAGGGATTACCCCTAACCAGGACTCTCCCACCAACGGGGCACCGCCTCAGCCTGAGCCTGGACGAGCTTTAAGCCATAGACCGGTCTTCCGAAATATGTGGTGGTGTAGTGCATGTTAGTGTAAGTGTAAATGTGTATGTGTAAGGGGAGAGGATATGACAAGGAAGGAAAGACCGCGCGCGGTCCGTGGCCCGTTTGGTAGGGTACTGCTCCGGCATTCGCCGCGTGTTGATCGGAGAAACCACGGAAAACTACCGATCAGAGCAGCCGCCCACTAGAATTCTCCTCCAGATGGCGATTGAATTTGACCTAGCTGAAAAGCTAGTGTCGAAAATCCTGCCGCCGTCAGGACTCGTACATAAAACCTCCCGGTCAGAGACGCTGCAGTGACATCAGTTGCACTGAACGACCGCTCCCGGTCCAGATGAATCGTGACATCTGACGACCTACACGTAGAGTTGCCAGATCCGCCATTGGGAATTCCGCCATTGGAGAAAAAAATACGCCCAATTCCACCCTATGCCTGAGTAGTAAAACTAGTGGTGCTAAAATAGCATGTACTTTCTCGTCCGTATTTTAACGCATAATTACGGAAAAAGTACTAAAATGTTCGCAAAATTATACATGACTTTATTCTATCTTCAAGGAATTTATTTTATTAAGGAAAATAATCTAATAATTGTAGATTGTAGAATAATTGTAGAAGAGCAGGAAAAAAATTTAACATTTGCATTTTTTTAAATATCAGGGTTTTCAACGAACATGAGACCTCCTCCATTCTCTTAAACGTCCTTTACTCAATTCAGCAACAAAATTTAATAAAAAACAATAGAGCCATTTCTTTGAAAATTTGGAAAATGTCCCAGAGACTTCTTGTAAAGTACCCTCAAAATTAAAACTTTGGTTTCAAATTCAAGAAGCCGTGACATCGGTCAGTACCTTTGCGTAAAATCAATTTCGAAGAAAATCGGCTGAGGGCCATTAGCGTCGTCGCTGCCGTTGTTCACAGACTGACAGACTTTTCGCCGTCAATGGATTTTTTGCTATGAAGGACCCACAAAACGTGGATTTTGGCTACACCACGTGTTACAGGATTTTTTATAAATATAGCTACTAAATTTATTCACTTTTCGGTATCAGGACCCGACAATAAGAGGTTTTTTTGGCGAAAATTCACCGTTTTGCGCGCATAATTTCCTCTCCACTGCGAAGCGAAAAAGTATCAAGTAAGCGGTGGAAAAAGCGGACTCTGGCACTGGTTCGGTAATTTTGAAATAGTTACACTTTCATAAGATGTTTAAAAGTAAAAGCCCTCCTGAATAAAGCCTACTGATCATATGCCATCATTCTTTATAAAATAGTTCAATTTTTAGAAGCAGTTCGTAAGATTACATGCCTGTTTAATGAAAAATAAAGAGAGGTCTGTCACCTCCTCCTAATTCAATGTCTATTCTCATAATCAAAGACGTTAGAATAGTAAACTAGACCCACGCAGAGCACTAGTGTAGCGTTGCAAATTGAATCGTTTCCTGGCAGCCATGTTGAGGGCAATCATATGGGCATTGAACCCGATTGCGGCGGTATTTCATTATCGTTTATATGTGTTTTGCGGAAGAGGAAGATTGTGTATGATAAGAAGTAAAATGAAGAAGAAGTGCGCGACTTACAGATGTTCAAATCGTGCGACGAAAGCCTGAACGCTGTATTTTGCAAGTACATCGATCATTTGATTTAAACCTATCGAATGTGCTTGCCATTTATACTAATTAATGTCATGGTTGTGAATAAGAAGTATTTATATTCTCAAAATTCATACGTAATACAGGAATATCAAGATTTCTGTCTAAAGGCTGGTGGGTACTTCAAGAGCGGATATTATAGACACACACATACATACATACACACACACACACACACACATCAGTTCACATCACCGTTTCCTCCAGGGACCTGCATTCTCCATACCCACCTTTCTTATATATTGGAAACGTAACAAAAATAGCTAATTGCAAGTCTATAATTTACTAAATAATTCTAAATATTTAGCGTACTGTGATGTACACGTTTACTAAAAAAATAAGAATAAGTGAAAATATTAAATTTTTAACAGAATGATATATTAGATGTTTACACTTTAGAAACACTAATGTTTCTGAAAGAAATCCCTCGTCATCTACAATATGATCTTTTGTGAGGGGAAAATATTCCAAACCCATCAAAATCAGATGTGTTCAAGAAAATATCTTTAATGGCTTTAATATTACATGAACTTAACACGAACTAGACAACCTCGTGTAATACATACAAATCCATTTTTAGAGCAATATATTTTCTAATGGAAGCTTATTTACGCTTATTTTTTGCTTTCAGACGTGCTATTATAAGTGCCCAAAACTTCGTAGACAACCCGATTTAAACAACAGTCATATTTAATGCTTTATGAAGTTGTATGATAAAGACATACAATATTATCGTAGATATACATAAAACTTGGACGTATGAATATTATTTTTGAATATCTTATTTTGAACAATGAGTCAGTATTTCAATACATCTTCTACTCTACGTATTTCTACCTATAAAAATGCGGAAAAGTCTGTAAAATTTCGAAGTACGAAGTTCGTATTTGAATTAGGCGCGTAAATTTGCCATATCATGGTTGCCAGCGCAAGCTTCAATTTGCAACGGGAAAGGACGGCCATTACCAGTGGGTTGTGGGGGCCTTGCTCATAATATACACTCGTACGAATCGCCTCCCTCGTACGAATCCACCCTCCTGACTTCACATTTCCAAAATGTTCAAAACTACCATTCTTGTGACTTGGACATACTCTTCCAGACGTCATCAATGACACAATTAAAAGGAACATGTAAATATTATTGAAGATTTAAGACAAAAAGGCATCGCATCGCCCAAAATCCACCCACGAAACAAGGAATTCCTCCCATTGGACGGAACCCCGCAAAATGCATTTTTCCCCGCAAGTCGACATCTTTTGTCTGCCTAATTGGCTCTCAAAATGTCATCAATGCCTACACTTCGCGACGTGGGGGGAAATTCTATCAAGCCGACGCATCGTCTTCATAGAATTTTCCCTCCAGGATCGCCGCTTCTGACACAATCTCGAAGCGCCCGACTGGTTACCCGACATTTGTGGTAGCGTAGATCATGTGTTAAGTACCTGTAACAATACAGTACCCACAAGTATATGAATAAAGGGCGAGGAGACAACGATGCGGAAGAAAAGATCGGCTGCGTTTCAAGACCCTTTTGTTTATGCTGCTCGGGCGTTCACCCAGAGCAAGTACATATGAATAGTAACTAAATTACAAGTAACTACGTATACAAATTCAATAACAATACATTTAAAAAAAACTCTATGACTGCGAATGACGAGCGAGGAAAAACATCATGACCGGAGATGCAAGTGAATCAGAGGGAAATCAGCGTAGGGGAAAAACGGAAGCAGCTTTTTTTCTAGTAATTCGATTTCCGGTCGTAGTAAATGCAATGGGTGCCTGGGAGCGTGGAGAAAAGCACATAGAGGAGTGGCTACTTGCATCACCCTTATTTTAAAATAATATAATTATCTTCGTTCGACATCCTATTTCATTTCTCGGTTTTAGATATAGTACTTTTGTTTGTACAAGCAAACAAACGTTATTCAATGTTTATTAATTATGAATTTATTTGGACTTCATGTGTGAGTGGTGTTTTGTATTTTTTTAAATATTAAAATAAAATTTTGTATTTATTTTCAGTGCCGGTCTGAAATGCTTCGTAGGCCGTATTCAGTTCGCGGGCCATAGGTTATAGACAGAGACTTACGAAATTGATCATCAATTAAATATGTTATCAGAAATAAAACGCTATTACACTCTACACTATCGTTCATTTATTTTCAATATCAAACTGTTTCGAAATCGGATGTGGTTTCAATACACTGCAATTTTCAATTATTTGAAACTAAACGAAATTATTAACACATGTCAGTTTCTGTGAAAGTAAATTGAGAACGTTGAAAACACTCCTTCCTTCATAGAAGTAATTTTTCGCTATATTTTATTTCTTACCGAATTTTATATAAAACAGTAGTTTATTTAAAACATTTTTGTGTATGATTAATTTTTCTCGCAGAAAATGCCCTATGTTAGTGATTTTGTTTATATAGTTTTAAATGAATAAACAACGTTGTGCTTTAAATTCCATTGGAGTTTCCGCGATTCCAGTTCCTGCAGTTCTATTCAAAGTATACAATTGCGAACAATTTTCAAAGTGCACAAGTCACATCAGTTGTTGTATGTGCGACAAATATTGAGTATGTAAACGTTGTAGCCATTCAACTACAAAACGGCTGCTTTCAATGGCACGTTGACGTTTTTATGAACGTTTATTGAAGTACATATTTCATGATCATAAAGAAAATCTATGAGATACGGACGTCTACATTATCCTCTGCATTTAAAGTACTCAGCTCTTGCAGTTTATCTCATTGGTCAGCGTGCTTGCTTCCATGACGAGGTCCCAGGTTCGATTCCCCGTCGGGAAAGATTATAACGTGCGTTTTCCTTGCAATGTCCCAGTACATGTTGATGTATGACGATGGGAAAACTCCCTTCTTACGTTGAGGAGACGGAATGCGAGATGAGGATGTCTTCGTGCTAACCTTACGTACCCTCTTAACCCATGGCCACGAGGCCAGGAGGCTGCTGGTAGACCATGGCCTGTACGCGGGCTGTCGCTGCAAGTCCAGACAGAGATATTTAAGGCATTACTACTGAAGGAATTCCTTATTTCTTACGTGTCAATTATTAATTAGAATTTTAAATCTCAATGGCCGTAAAAGCAATAAGCAAACCGCAAAATCAAAACTCAAGTGATAGTTGAATAAAAAAATTATTACCTATTACGAAATCCGACTTTCTAAAAGTGTTTGATGTTAAAATTAAAACAAAAGTCTAGCTCAAGTCTCTTTCCGACAAAACAATTGCTGTTCGCGGCTACTTCACTTGATGGAACGAACGTGACTTCGCCCTAGCAACCGTCTAGAGCAAGCCTTCGCTTCTCCATTTCTGCACCGCCGGATTGGCAGTCTCTTATCTGGATTGAGAGAGTGTACACTTGTTTTTTTTTAACCTGGCCGATGACACTTCATCATCTGTTATGGTGTCATCCAATCGGGAGCTACAACGTCACTGTCGCGGCGACGCCACTGTCGTGACGTTTAACCCGGGTGTGTTCGCAACAGATCTGTGAGATCCAAGCCACGGTAATTGTATGTTTCTGAATTATTGCGACGAATTATTGTCGTCTGATATGTATTCTTTCATTGTACTTTTTCTGAGATAGCCTGACCTTGTATTTTTATCCTTCCGCTGAATCCTTTCGTTAGCATCTTGAAACTTGATCGCTGTGCTGCACGATATCTGTCATATACGTTGGGTGCAATGGAACCTGTGCGTTGTGAACTCCTGGCCTGAAGCAGAGGGATCATGGCATTATTTTCAGGCGTGTCTATCACAAGTGCATATTCATAAAATGTAATAATTTGCGTGTACTTCGTCAAAAAAAATACCTTTCCCATCATAGTGATTCAGACATGAATTCTGCACCGTAAGATTCATTCATAATTGCATTGGGGAACATGTACAAACTGAATAAAATACGTATTTCAGTAAATGGACATTCAGATCATTCGCAATCACAAAAAATTGCAGGTAGATACATTGCGAGCACTGGCGTGAGTCTACATATTACTTCCGAGGTAAGCTTTCCATTGGGCGACACCGTAACAGTTGATCAGCTGTCATCAGCCAGGTTACAGGAACCCAAGTATAATTCAGCTGCTGCTCGCGCTCTGTTCACGTGGATGTTTGCTCAGGCGTGATCCCTATGCAATACATACAAATGTGCGCTGTTAAATAAAATTTTAAGTTCCTCAGTTATTTATTTACTTTTTACGTCAAAACAGTTAAAACCTGTATGTAACGTGATATGGGAAGAAGTTAATTCTGTGCACGTTTTCAAAATTTTGTGATCCCTAGCCATTTACTACTTGAATTTTGAATATAGAAAGAAAATGAGGGTTTTTTGCAAGGATCGTTAACAAAAATATTCGCTCCAATGTAATAAAATATATTTTCAAGAGTTAATCAGCCACAAATTTGGACTCTTATCCCTCATCATGTCCTTCGCCAAGGAATAATACTTCCTGTAACGACATCATGGAGAACGATAATTTGAATATCTATATTTCCCACTGAATTCTAGAAGACGTGCACAGATAATGAAGTTACATTTATGTCCAGAAACAAAACAAGTGGCCATCTCGGCGTTTGCTCAAAGGATCAGGGAAACTGGACGAAAAACCTGATCGAGATGGGTTAATAATTTATGTTTGAGTGATAGTCATATCTGATATCATACTCCAGAAATAAACTTAAAAAGTTGACAGTCGGCTTCAACGAGAATCGCACGCCACCCCTGCCAAAACAAGGAGAATCTGAAGTGTTCGTTGGCCCCTCAGCAGAAGGTATCCATTTATGTCTCAATGGATGCAGTATGCATCTGGCGTTTGTGCATGCAACGACAAATTCCGCAACAGAATCTGGTCTGTGTGTCATCGATATACTAATTGATAAATTGTGTCATTTCAAATGTGTCCGCAAATTAACTTAATTTGTGTTAAACATGGAAGAAGAAGAATTACTGAACTCAAGAGTAATTACAACTGTGCAATGGAATTCATGTAGACTAGTATTGTAGACACTTGCACATTTGGAGAAACGTTTGGCTGCATCTTAAAACATTAATATGTTCGTAAATTGTACATGTCATATGTTACTCTATTGTTTCTTTCGGAGGCAAATTTTATGTTCTTATATTTATCGTTTTTTGATTAGTTGTGTATTTTCGTGGTTATTAATAAAGCAGTATTTGGCAGTGTGTTTCTCTTATAACAATTGGTTTCCTCTCTATCCTAAAGTCAACTAGCTAGTTGCAATAGTATCAAAATTTAAAGAACCTTAAAAAGTACCTATGACTTACCCACCTTGGCGATTCAATTTACGTTTTACATATTCATGCTAGTCGTTGGTTTTTACTCCAGCTTAGTAATGCCGCAATTACAAAGCTCTAAAGGTGGTGATTCGTGGTTGATTTTGATTGAAAGAGGACCCTATAAAAGCTCAAAGTAATTCCATGTTGCGTCACGAATTGACGCAGAAATTTTTTTTTTCTTATTGGCCATAAATATTATTTACTGCAGAAAACTCATTCAGGTTTTGGTGTTTTTCATAATTAAGGAAGTTCTTTTGACTATTCCAGATCTTATTCCTGAATAAGAAAAAATTTCATAATAATTAATGAATTTAGTGTATGTATATATTTCTTGAAAATAAATTGAAAAAAAATGTTTCTTTTTTATTTCAAGGCAAAAGTTATTTTAACTTTTAAGCACCCTTGCTGAATCTTGAAAGTGTTTATAATTATAATTTAAAATAATATTTTTCTTACAGAGAAATCTCCAAATGTCCGAGTTCTTGATAATTTCCTTTTAAATAGTCGAGAATTAATTTACTCTCAATTTTAATTCGTAGAATAACTTGTTTATATCTTTTGAACTTATGATTCAAAAATAAAATGACGATTGGAAATTGCATATTCCGTTAGTTATTCAACAGGTATCATATTTAACATTATTATTATTATTATTATTATTATTATTATTATTATTATTATTATTATTATTATTATTAATTATATATAATTTAATGTTTATTTCTCATAAAATGGCAAATATTAAAGCTCAATCGTGAATGTATATAATTTTGAAACCCATTGAAACATTTCAGAAGAAATATGTTCTATCCCAGGTCGCAAACAGTTTGAGTGAGATCGCTAAGCAATGTAAAACGTTCTATAGAACTGTACAGTAACGTGACGCGAGGAATTCGGAGCTCTGAGCATCGCTTGTCGGCGGGTCTGCAGCTCCTCTCTGGCGTGCACTGCCAGGGCGTGACGGCGCACGGCCCGTGACTACACGCGCTGTTGGTTTAAGTGCCTCGTGCCCCCCCCCCCTCACGCGACTGAGTTTGCTGAGAAGCAACATTACCATTGTCGCTGCAGCGACTCCAGGTCTTAGGTTCCAGTCCCGACGATCGTGGATTTTCAGCACTAACTATACTGCTTGGTCGAATTCTGCTGTTTTCTGGACGAGAATTCTAACGGTCGGCTGCCTTGATTGTTAGTTTTCTGTGGTTTCTTCAATCGGTACTAGTCAATTGCCGGAGGAGTAATATAACAAACGAATCATAGAGCGCATGTAGTTTACTTTCTTCCTCATCATTGTCCTCTCCTCTTCCTTATAGACTCACACACACACATTTGGCCACTATGTTGCCACATATGTCTGGAGACCATTCGGAAGCTTAGAGCTTGTCCGCTGATACGGTGTGCCGCTGGAGGAAATATCTGAAGAGTGGAATCTTCGCCAGCAGACTCCGAGAGCGGTGCTGGATCTCATACTCCAGGCACCGCCACCACCAGGGATAAAAACGTTTTCCCCACTTGTAGTCATTTATGCACCAAAGGTGTTGTAAGGGCTCTAATGACCGAGCGGCGACAAAACGCCCGAGGGCTTTTTGTCGCCCGAGATCATTAGAACCAGTTAACGGTCGTGATACATAGATGATTTTATTTTTTACGTAATTTTCATGATTCAGATTAACTAAATTCATTAGTTTTTAACTGGACTAGGTTTGTCTTCTCATATTTCCCGCTCATAATTCTCTTTCATAGTTCCCTCCATAAGAAAACGAATTACACCATTCCACTGTTTTCATTTATCCCTCTCATAATCCTCTTTCATAATTCCCTCCATAAGAGAACATGTAGCATCATTCAACTGTTTCCATATTTCCCTTGTAACCGTGATCCTCTCGATCCAGTTATGTTATGCAGTGTGCATCAAACTCCGTATCGAAGCAATAACAAGCAATAACGTACCAGTAAAAAATAGGAATTAACGACCATGAAAGTTTCTCTTCCCCGAAACAATCATCTGTCAATTAACCCTTCAACGCGGCGGCGAGGGTGTGCGCGTTAGCATTTGAAGGCTGCTTTAAGGCTAAATGCACCGAAAAATACTTATAGGAAAAATCAATAGATCGCAGCACTATCACACGGAATTTACTAGATCGATAACGTCTGAACAAATTGTCCGATTTTCGATCTGTAAACGGCTTTGGACTCCTTTTTAAAATAGAATTCACGCTACGATGCCGTTTTTTCAAAAAATATTTCAAAAAAAAAAATTTAAAATGATTTCTCATAGTTCCGGGAAGAAATTAAAAAATGTGGGCTTATAGCGCGATGACGACGTGCTTCCTGAATCCAACGCCGTGTCAACCATGCAAATCGGATGAATAGGAGCGGCGTAAAGTGAAATTTCGAAAAAGTACCTGACACCCCCCCACCCCCACCCCCAGTTGTGTCACCCGACCCTTTTGAGGGCTCCCTCGACGTGGCCGAACGGCCAAACCCGGCGCGGCGGCAGCCAAACCTGGCGGCGGCCTGCGACACGGGAGGAGGCCGTGCTCACAGGCAGGCTAGCCGGGCAGTCAGTGTATGGTTTCGTCCCTTTCAATCTTAACATATTTTTCTTCACTTATCAAACTAGTGATGCTGTAACACAACCAAACGGTCTCATATCATCTGTAATAGTCGAATAAAACTATATATCTTGTTCACATATTTCCGTCTTCATACCATCAAAAAGTTATTTGAGGCACTACTCAAAATATCAATTCCGATTTGGAAACTGATTTCAAAAAGAAAATTGAACTAATTGTGTAGATATCACCAATATTCCATGTCCTAACATCTTAGTTTACATACATTTTACTTCTAAGATCTTCCGTTATCATTCCACTACCAGAAAGAATGAGCCGAAATTACGCACGAGCTCTTTTATCCTGCGACTCGATTTTTGATCTCAAAACGGCGTTTGTCTCCTTGATAGACTTCACCTGATGAATCTGTTTTCCTGAGTAAAATTTTAAAATTACTTTCGTACTTTCGGACAAAATTGAAGAAGTGGTAAAATAGCGCGAAGGCGAGATGCATCCTGAATCCAACACTGTAACAAACATTAAAATCTAATATTAAGAACCGTGACATGTCCCAGCTTACTTAGTAAGTTATATTGATATAAAATGATTCTGTTATATTTGTATAAACTTGAAGATTGGAAAAAGTAATTCCCGGCGCGTCATTTTGATACAAACTACGTAAATGATAATGTAAAAGGATGTAGTGTAAATCATTGTATTGTGACATATGTATGTATTTTTTAATGCATTAAATTGTCATGAAAGCAATACAACTTAAACCCTTAGACAGGAACACCACACTAGAAGAGGAATATCCGTCTATGAGGGGGATAAATTATGTTTTGTTATAAAGTTCGGTAACTTTTACATTTCTACATTAAGATACCATTTTTCTAAACATCGTACACGCTTATCAGTAATATTTAATCGGGTAGCAATTCAATTTATAACATTTATATGCTACTAGTAAAACGTAGCATACCAGTCACTGATAAACCTCATATTAGGGAATCAGAATGCAAACGTATTAAATCGGCGATCCTCATCTAGGTGTCGAGAATAGGGATGCAACATTGATGTTGATATTTTCAAAACATAGATTTTGTATAGACACATGAACATATTTCGTAAAAAAATGAAACATTTATAAAACCTGATGTTTATTATCGATGTGTTTGATGAGTTAATGTGAATGAAAAGAACCGATAATCACAATTTTATAAAAAAGTTAAAATATGAAATAATATTGCATTATACCACTGTCAATACATGTGTTCGAATAAAGCTTCATTCTATCAACTTGACACGACTAACGCACCGGGTTTACGAAAAATTGCATTTCTGGTATTATTTTGAAGAGCGGCAAAATTTGTGTTTTGTAAAGTCTGGAGCGACAAAAAAGCGACAAATGCATATGGTGTTATTTTTTATTTATGTCTGTAATTTGTTGGTTTTCTTGCGTTTGCGATGCTAACTTGACACGACTTCCGGCACGTGTTTGCGAAAAAATTGCATTTCTGGTAATATTTGAAGAGCGACAAAATTTGTTTTTTGTTAAGTCTGGAGCGACAAAAAAGCGACAAATTCCTATGGTGTTATTTTTTATTTATGTCTGTAATTAGTTGGTTTTCTTGCGTTTGCGATGCTAAGTTGATATCAAGTTGAATCTTAATACCAGGGTCAAATGAAGAGCGACAATTTTTTTTGTAACAAATTAGCGACAAAAAAGCGACAAATTTTGAGCCTAGTTTCAATAATTTTTGAAAACTTTGCGATTCTAACTTTATGGAGGTACCGGGCGGGCGTTCTTTATAGCGCCCACCGCGAAGGGCTAGGCTAAAGTGGCCGTGGGGGAGGGGTTCGGGGATTTCCAAATCCGATATGGCACTTGGACAGTGGTTCTCGAATATCGTTGCGAATGCTCACTCCAAGTTCACTGCGGGAAGGGGGAAGGGGGGATCAGGTATATTTTCCGAAATTTCACTTTACGCCGCTCCTATTCATCCGATTTGCATGATTGATACGGCGTTGGATTCAGGAAGCACGTCGTCATCGCGCTATAAGCCCACATTTTTTAATTTCTTCCCGAAACTATGAGAAATCATTAAGAAAAATTTTTTGGAAATATTTTTTCAAAGAAAGCATCGTGGCGTGAATTCTATTTTAAAAAGGAGTCCAATGCCGTTTACAGATCGAAAATCGTACAATTTGTTCCGACGTTATCGGTCTAGTAAATTTTACTTATTTTGGTGCTGCCACGTGGTGGTGGCAAATTGAACTAGTGTCGGTACATTTAGCCTTAAGTGAAAGGTGCGTTCAGCGGCACCGCGGGGGCAAGTAGCCAGCTGAGCGCATCCGGCGAGGCCTGCTGCGGGAGCATCTCAGCTCAGGCGGCGTCGCGCTTCTTTCTACGTGCTCTACCCTGAGAATGCATAGCTTCACACTAATAATAATAATAATAATAATAATAATAATAATAATAATAATAATAATAATAATAATTCTAATAATAATAGTAATAATAATAATAATAATTCTAATAATAATAATAATAGTAATAATAATAATAGTAATAATAATAATAATAATAGTAATAATAATAATAATAATAGTAATAATAATAGTAATAATAATAAAAATAATAATAATAGTAATAATAATAATAATAGTAATAATAATAGTAATAATAATAATATTATCTATAATAAAATTATGACGAATAAAATAATGACGTCACTTTATTATAAATACGATATACACACTTGTATTAATAAACATATATCAACAAGTATTTTCAGATAATGAAATAATGTTTACAATGTATGTCTGACAGTCGCAATAATTTAGTGTGATACGTAGTACATAGAAGACAAAGTATTGCAAATTAATTGTTTTCATAAAAACAGAAATAGAAACACTTTAATCGATATTAAACTATTTGTATGGAAAATCACTCAGAAAGAAACAGAAAATTCGCCGTAACTCATAGCCAGCGTCTATGCACGGCACCGACAAGCAACCAGCGTCTGTAGACGGCATACCGCAAATCAGAGGAGAAACAGGTAAACGTCCCTTCCGTCCTGAGATGGCTTTCCGCGAATGGAAAGGAAAATCCATGCCGTCCAGGGATGGCATACCGCGTTTAGAATAGAAAGGAATTTGCCGTCTGTAGACGGCATACCACGCTGAAGGGTTAATGGTGCCCCCCGCCTTACTTCTCCCCTGTGAGTGCGTTAGTATTTCCGAGTGTCACATATTTTGCTTATTACTATCGTGAGTTATGTGGATACTAGAGCCCTGCAGTAGCAGAAATACTACAGAAATTCGCACAAATCGGTTTTCAAAAGTGTTTCATGCACACTGTTCAATATTTACAGATTATGTATACCGTACACCATTGGAACGAATGAAATATTGTAATCAAATGGGTCTTCTCAAATTCTATTGCAATATAAGAATAGTTCATATACAGCACTATTTCTTTACGCAGATGAAATCAGGAAATGCAGCTTTGACAACTGAAATTTATTGTATGAGCTGGATTTCTCCGTTTTGACGCTTTTGCTATCATCACTCTAGGATAGGTGTCGAGATAGTCTCCCACCGACACTATTAATAACACTTGAGCGGATTCTGCAGAGAAGATTTGTATCATCAATCGAGCTTTAGATTTCAATTTTTAGTAGTGATGGCTAAACAAGCATATCACACCTCCACAAAAAATGCAATGTTCTTTCATTCTGAAAAAAATCCCAGAATATCGGGAGCAGAAAATAGAATAATTCGGTGTAATTTTTATGTTAATCTGTCTAATGCGTCTATCTATCTCGAGTCATACTCAATAAATACAGAAGTGTATCATGTAATGATGTAGGAGTCAAAGGAATAAAATAACTAAATTAAGAAATAGGATTTATGTTTCATACACCTAACGCATCTCTTCTAGTGTATGATTACAATAATTATTGTAAAATTTTGTTTACAAGAGGTTATTTACCCGCAAAAATAGAAATGTTATTGAAAACAATAAAAAACAATTAAAATATCCTTAGAAATTAAACTGATGATAATAAAAATAATAATTATTATTATTGTTATTATTATTATTATTATTATTATTGTTGTTGTTGTTGTTGTTGTTGTTGTTATTATTATTTTTGTTCTTGTTCTTGTTCTTGTTACCAGAATGAATTCTGCTAACTCGAGATACTGCAACCTTGTACGTAATGAATACTCATGTTAAAGGCTCACTCTCGTTAGAAAGGTGTGAACTGAATCATCGAGTTCACGGAAACGCCGCTTGAGGTCGGGAGCTGTATTGATTGCGACGTCGTAGGGACCACACCCATATCATCCACCCACCTGTGGAACCAGAGAATTCAGAGGTGACGTAACAAGTTTTTTTTTTTCTAGAAGGAGAGCTCTAGGAATCGGGTGCTCCTAAAAATATAAAAGGAAAATATACGAAGGGCGTATAAAAGAAAATATACGAATAGACCAGCGTAGAGTAATAGTTTTTTAGCACACGTTCGGTTTCATTATGCTTTTTTTCTAACGTGTGAGCACACTGTGTACTTACCATACATAGCGGATCTTGAGGAACATATTTGAGCTCTGTCGGAACGGACTAATTTTGAAATGGATCACATTGGAATACTCCGCAATGAACTCTAGGAAAATACAAGATATTTCTTCTTCCTATTTGATTGCACCTATCAGTTATCTTAAAATATCTAACCTCTAAAATAAACAGCAAATACTCTCAGAGTATTTTTCCGTAAGAGTGAAAAGTGAGGTGAGGATGGTAAAATACAACTGAAAATCAATTTCTTTTGTATCAAAATCATTGTTAAAAGTATTTTACAACAGTTTTCTTTGCATGGGGACACCTTTTATCTTTTTTCGCCTTCTAGTCTCTTTATTTAAGGCCCACACATCTTTTCTGGAACTTCTTGAAATCTTTGTTATTCCGTGCACCTCTCTTGAGCACTTCTAACTGCTCTCGAGACATACTCTATAAATACAGAAACGTAAAAATAGAAATGTTATTGAAAACAATAAAAAGCAATTAAAATATCCTTAGAAATGAACATTTACGGTTTGAAATAAAAAAGTTGATAAATAATTAGAGGTTCTTGGCCCAGAGGATCCTGGCATGATAAAGGTTTTTCGGTTATCTAAAATATTTTGGTTCTATTTTCAACAACCTTGAAAAACAGCATTGGCCCACATTCAATTCGTCCGAATAACCAATTGCTCTTACACTTTGGCATCAATTATACATTCTATTGCCAAACGTTATCAATCATACACCACCTAACGGAACGCTTTCACTCTCTAGTGTCATTAAATATTTCCATAAAAACTCATCCCAACATTCACGGTTTTAGCAACAACACGTAAATAATCGTGGGGGGGATGGATGGGTCTGGTACCACGTGCGGGGAAGTGGAAGGACGGTAAGGGCAGAAGGTGCCCTCTGGGTTGTTCCCTATTCTCTTAATGGCCTAAGACGGATGAAAGGGAGCAACAAGAACAGGGATGACCCCAGTCATGGCAAACAGCAATATACTTACATACACCTTACAGGCACCGGACGTAGCCCAGCCTCGCCAAGGACTGTTCTCCGGAAGAGAGACTTTGCAGCGGCCATTGGACAGGTTAGCGACTTACGAAATGCACTGCGGTCAGGGAAGGAGGCAGGAAGCTGCTAGCAGGACCCCGAAAGGTCGATCTTAACTGGCGGGGCGGAGGAGTGTCGGCAGGGCCAGTTAGGGCCGATCTGTACCGACGGAGGAGTGAAGGAATGTCGACATGGCCAGTTTGGGCCGATCTGAACCAACGGAGGAGTAAAAGGTCCGTGCACACGGGCGATGAGCTCACGAATAGCATTCGTCCCCCCGCTAAGCGGAGGTCAAGCTGTTTTATAGGCCTTTACTGTTGAGACGCTCTTTCTGAGGCGGAACTACGCAATATGCTTATGCGGGCGCCAGCTGTCTGCGGCCACGCGACAATTCATACTATGTCTGACTTTCGCTCGAGTAGTCCAGAAATGTATAATAATAGTGAATAATTTACTACAACTATACCAATAACTATTTAATTCAAAACACACGGGCATTCTTATATTTTTACAGTATGAGTCGCATCCATCCTCAAAATGGCTTTCGCCAATAATTTCGTATCTTATCTACTCTAATACATTCGTCCCTTGACGCAGTCAACCTCAGTATCCAAGTTACATGTATAAATAGTGAAGAAAAACTGTCAGAATCATATTTAAATTCAGGGTGGCTCAAAAGTCACAATTCATTGAGAACATTAAGGTAACTTTGGTTACGACGGATATTAAATTAAGCACCTTTGGTTTATTTTTTATCCTGACACTTAGTGTGGAGAGTTATTGAATAAAACAGCTGAAGTTCATTTGCCATTTTTAGTTCAAAGACGTGAAAATGTTTACCTTTGAAAAAAGAGATTTTGCTTTAAAAACCTTGTACAAAGGTGGCTGTAATTTAATAATTAGCGAGTGAAATAAGCATTTCAACACTGTTATAAATCCATCCCACATCACATACATTTTGAGTAAAATTGCTAAGCAGTGTACGAATTCCTGGGGTAATGCACAATAACGTGACGTGGGGAATTCCGAGCTCTGAGCATCGCTTGTCGGCAGGTCTGCAGCTCCTCTGGCGTGCACTGCCAGGGCGTGACGGCGCACGGCCCGTGACTACACGCGCTGTTGGTTTGAGTGTCCCGTGCCCCCTCCAACTGAGTTTGCTCAGAGGTAGCATTAGTGCTGTCGCTGCAGCTACTCTGACTGGCAGGTCCTAGGTTCGAGTCCCGACAGTTGTGGATTTGTGACACTAGATATACTGATAGATCGAATTCAGCCACTGTCTGGAGGAGTATTCTACAGCTGGCTGCTCTGAACGGTACTTTTCCTTGCTTTCAGTGGTCAGTTTTAAGGGAATACCAGGGGAGTAATCTAACTACCGTAACAAACGAATCCTGTACCGCGCGTGGTTTTTCTTCCGTCATCCTTGTCATCATCTGTTCCTTACATACCACTTAGACATACATGACACAATATTGTAGTCCATGATGGGTGACCATCGGGAGCAGTGACTCAGTGCATCAACTGATGTCGCTACTGTGCCTGTGACCGGGAGGTCGTAGATTCGAGTCCCGACGGCGGTAGGATTTGTCAGCTAGGTCGAATTCAGTCACTGTCTGGAGGAGAATTGTAGAGGCCGGCTGCTCTGATCGGTAGTTTTTCGTAGTTTCTCCGATCACCACCAGGCGAATGCCGGAGCAGTACCCTATCAAACGGCCCACGGACCACCCGCGATCTTACCTTTCAATTCCTTGTCCTATCATAACCCCTTACACACACACACTTACACTAACATGCACTACACAACTATACATGCCGGGAGACCGGTTGGGGACTTAAAACATGTCCCGGCAGGGGCGATGCCCGGCTGATGGGAGATACCTAATTGGGGAAAACCCCGCTCGTCGACGATAGGTCGGCGCCGGATCTCGCCATCCAGTGTGGGAAGATCACCGCCACCTCATGATGGAAAACATGCACTACATTTACGAGACTAATGACCTCGTTAGTTGACGCGTTCAGAATCAGTAATCAATCAATCAATCAATCACAGACGGGTGGCCATTCTGGAGCTTGGAGCTTGTCCCGCAGATGCAGTGCACCGCTGGGAGAGAGTCCTAAAGCAGGAATCTCCAGCAGAATACGTGTAGCTCGGCGTTGCGTGGGGGAGAGACACCGCCCTCAAGCTTGGAAGGAATACCGCCACCTCCAGACTTACTAGTTATTTATGGTACAAGTGGTAAACGTGAACTTTTATGTTCTTAGTAAGAAAAATTGCGACACGCTGTCGAGTGACGCAATCCCACGAAGAAAATTAAAGCAGTTTTATCACACGTCGTATACTAATTTTTAGACAGTCTTACTGACTTTGTGCTTTTTGGTCCTTTTTGTCTATTTTTCTTTTCTGTCCTTTCGCCTTTTTTCACCCATTTTTTTCTTTCTGCCCTTTTGTTCTTTTTGTTCATTTTTCCTTTCTGTTTTTTTCTCTCTTATGCCTCTTGTCTGTTTTGCACTTTTGTCTCTTGTGTTCTTTTTGTACCTCTTGGATATTTTGGTCGTTTCGATCAGTCGAAAGTATTTTGTTTTCTTTGTTGCATTCACAGATTTATCAGAACACTTATCAGGGCATCGTTTCTCTTTTAGCGCTAGTGTTAAAAATTGTACTTCTAGCACGCTAGACGTGCTTAGAAATGTCAACTTTCAGTAGGGACTACCTAAAAAGTATTTACTATATTACCGGTACTGATGGCCATGGCAGTTTCCATGCCCGCAAGCACTGATCAATGAACAGTGCACATCCCCCCTGAGTGACCGGTAGCGGTAGCTCAGTGCATCAACTGATGTCACTGCAGCGCCTCTGACCGGGAGGTCCTAGGTTCCCACTCCCCACGGCGGCAGGATTTTCGACACTAGCTTTTCAGCAAGGTCGAATTCAGTCGCTGTCTGGAGGAGAATTCTAGCGGACGGCTGCTCTGATCGATAGTTTTCCGTGGTTTCTCCGATCAACACCAGGCGAATGCCGGAGCAGTACCCTACCGAACGGGCCACGGACCGCACGCGATCTGTCCTTCCTCTTCCTTGTCGTATCCTCTCCCGTTACACACACACTTACATTACCACATATTTCGGGAGACCGAAATATGGCTTACCAAATATTTCGGGAGACCGAAAATTGTCCCGGCTGGGGCGGTGCCCCGCTGGTGGGAGAGTCCAGGTTAGGGGGAAGCCCCACTAGCCGACGGTAGGTCGGCGCCGGATCTCGACATCCAGCGGGGGAAGATCACCGCCGTCTCCCGAGAAGAAAACATGCACTACACTAACGGGACTAATGACCAAAGCCGTTGACGTGCCCGGAAACACGAAAAAATCAATCATTAAAACCCTCTGAGTGCGTTAGTGTTTCCGAGCGCTTTAGCTACTTCACTCACTAACCCTTAGCTACCGACGTGGAGTCCCAGGGACTGTCTGTCTTCGAGACATTTCTGAAACCTACATTTACGCTTTATTTAAAACCTCGATTCTTCTTGCATCTTCTACAGGTTTAAGAAATGGTGGGCGAGCTTACTGTTGTGGAATGCCTTTTAGGAAAATTCATGTCAGAAGCAGTGTAACTCTCACTGAGTGCGCTTCGCACTTGCCAGTTAGTAGTGTTTGTTCTGTGATGCATCTGAGAAAGTGCAATGGACAGAGAAACATGACTAGCCCGTTAAGAGAGTGTGTGAATATTAATGATCATGAGTTTGAAGAAAATTTTGCGCAATGAGTGGAGCCAAAGGGCAGTATTTGTGAGTGGTTTCTTAGAATCAAATGTGAATCATCAAATCAATCATGTGAATGTGACTGTGACTCATCAAGAGATCAATCATGTGTAGAACTTGGGAAATAAGGCGATATTGAAGAGGAATTTCTTGTGAATGATGAACTAGAAGAATAAATAAATGATAATGCAAATACTATACCGGAAAGGTCAAAAAAGTCTGCAACATTTGCGCAGAAAACATTCCGAAAAAAACTAGTGTCAGAATTTTAGTGTTTGCGGTAATAACAATTTTGTACTTGATTTTCAGTTCTACTGTGATAGTAGTTTTCATTACTATATTTTTTAACTTTCAATAATTTTTGTGATAATGATAAAATTGTTAAATTAAAGGAATGCTTAATTTTATTCAACCATTCCTAATCACATGGTATTCTCTCATTAGATAACTTATTAACATGTATCTTCTGATTAATATTTTCTTTAGTCATTTGTTATCGTAAATTTCAATGCTCTTTACTTCAAATACAATTTAATATTGTAACATTGGAATATATATTATTTATTTTTATTATTGTCGTTTGATTTTCCCCATATCTATAATAAAATTATTTATTATTGTTTGACATTATAAATGGCAAAAGAGTAATACAATTGTTACATTGTAATTCGCAACTACTTTTATGTATTATTTATTCCTTTTACTACTTAAAGAAGATTTTATGGTTTTTCTACTTCTAAAAACTATTGTTAAAATCTTTTTAAGCACTATCTTCACCTACCTTTTAACACATTTTCCGTTGAGTCAACGAATAAATGCTTATAATAATATTTTCTTTACTTCCGGAGAAATAAATGAAGCTTTTATTCATTTTCAATAATGTCAGTTAAGACCAGTATTTTTTTCGACGTAAATAAATAAATAAATAAACATTTTAATTAATTGGATTATTATTATTTTACAATTAAAACATGTTTCAATAGATTTACACTAAAAGAACCGTTTTAAATTCACGAAATAAATAGTAATTTAACTTAAAATCCTATGTGCGCGTTTCGGCTCCGTTCAGACCACCGTGCGTCGTCAGCTAAGGGTTAATAAAGACCGATTTTTGAGCAGGAAAACTCTAAAACGTGCAGTAAAAACACCTAAACATTAAAAAAACATGCAATAAAAAGATGAAAACTTTGCAAAATGATGTTATATAGCCTAAATATTTCAGTTAATATACTTATTACCTTATTTTATATTTTGATTGTGATATTTAAGATGAATGAAACAGGATTTTAGTGTTTTTATGAGAACTGAATTTGTACATTTTTTAAAATAATCCTTATCTGACATTTTAAACATTATTTGCAGACAAAATTAAATTAACATAAAAAACATTGAAAAATACAAATATACCATCAGAAATCAAAAATTAGTGGTGCTAAAACAGCACTTACTTTCTTGCCTTTAGTAATGGTTATGTAATACGATTTTTTGCATACTAGCATTATAAACGATCTTTTATGTTGCAAGAAATCGTTCATAAAAGGGCCTTTTACGGCACAAATGATGACGTATTAGTCTTTACGGCACGAATGATTGCGTCATCACACATTCAGCCAATGGAAACGAGAGAATCATGAGGAGGTAGAGGATGTCAAATAGATGTCAAATACCGAGACGTCACAAAGAAGTTGTTTGACAATACTATGTTTGATTCTCTTAAAAATGTATAATGCTGTTATTAAAAAAATAGCGTGCAACTTGTTTATAATGTTGCTTTATTGCATTTGTACAAATTTGAAAACTTGCTCCTAATGTCGCTCGTTTTGAATACATGTACTCATGCCATAAAGCTTTAAATTTAAACTAATTGCATAAAATGTTATTATGATTTGGCCCCCGTGGTTTGTGTGAACCCTAACATACTCTTTCGGTGCAAACTTTTTGCACCAACCCAGGTCCTGCGAGAGGCAAATGTAAAAGTGTGGCATCCCCACAATGGTTTATGGCCGAGAATTTCACCTTCACGGTAGCAAAAATAAAATATTTTAGAAAGAATAATCTCAGGGATATGGTGATGATAGGTGAGAAAGGCCAACCAAAATACCAGGACAAGATTGAAATTTTCACTGCCACAATATAAGTGTACTCACTTGAATATACTGAAAAAAAAGAAGAAGAAAAAAAAAGAAAAAAACAGCAACAGAAACGCAAATGTGAGCAATGGCAAACATTTTAAAAATTTCTGGTACACAACCAGAATGTAATACCCTTTCAAAACACTCTTTTAGAAACACATTCTGAAATATACATAGTCCGTAAGGATCCTTCCTATAATTAACAGTACTATCTAGACTTGTTTTATGAAATTTATCTTGTGAGATAGTAAAAATTACTCCTCATAAAATTCACTCCTTAATCTCGTAACAAATATCTCTATTGTTATGTAAAGTGTATTAATATTGAAATAGTGAATAAGCTTTGCTTTTGGAAAGCTCAGAAAAGGAAGAAAAAATGTATACAAACTAAGTTTACACATTCTAATGTTCACCGACATGAATTTACAAAGGCATTCGACTAGTTTTCCTTTTAAGAATGAAATAATTTACACAACATTTTTAGCATGAACCTAAATTAATGATATGAAAAATTAAAGCAATGCTATTCTGCCAATCGAGTATATAAAGTTTCCTCATGGTTTGGAATCCCACTAACTTTTGTGTTTGAAAGCTCAACTGGCCTTCGTTTTACTGCTTTTGTCCCCTCCGAGTCTGCTAAATATATAGAGCGCTCGCGTGACCTTGGCCTAACGTCAGGCGCAGGAAGCGGGATTTTCCCCTTCTGAATGACATTTTGAAGCGATCTGACTGAAGAGCAAACAAATTGCGATGCTATCTTTCCTGAAGGCTTCGCACTTGCAGTGGGCAGGAAATACCACCGCACGTTACAAAATTTTGGAAGATCATAGTGCCTTACTTTATGTGAATCCAATGGGCGATTCGTGTGGACGATGAATAATTCTGTGAAGAATCCTTGGAATCCGAGGGCCGGCCGTGATCTTAAATTTCACGACTTTCAGGAATTTTACCACCACATTTGTCCTCGTCGGGTGCAATTCAGCTTTATGGCTCTCACCGGAAGATTCAGATCAGGAAGACGCCGATTGGCAGGCCCAGCAACATGCAGAGATGCCCCTTTTACCTCGTGTCGGCCCGAACCCATATGTGTTTCAGAACTCTGGTCATTAATCTACTCCAATTTGTTTTAATGGAAATACCATTTCCTTTAACATTTTATTATGGTGGAAGGAATTATGGTATTTGATAAGGAGATAAGGAACTCATAGAATGAGCGTTTTAAATGTAGTTTTGCAATCGATGGAAATTGATTTCGGATGCGTTGTCTCCACTGCTAGCCAATGCGTCTTGTTCTTCTCGGTGTCTCGCACAGAACGAAGCTGTTCAACACATGTTAATCGTTCCGGTGGCGGTCTCGGTCGATCGAGATATACTCTTTGAATCGAGATATCGTCCGAAAATACTACTCTGGTCTTTTCATTACTGAACGTGGTGCCTCCGATATCAATTACTGCTCTAATCGTTTCTATTCTCGGTTTGGGTGGGGAGGAAAATATTTAAAGTATGTAAATACGTGGTTGGTCTTAATTTCTCTCCGAATTAACTCGTCTCAGTCGTCATTTTTTGTAACTCATTATAAATTAACATTTGGTGCCAAAATTAAATATTTTCAAGAACATAACATCACGATTTCGACAATTTTACCTGCTTTTCATTCCACGAAATCATGTCACAACAATGAGAGGCAATTTAGAGAAACTCGCGATTCGCGACTCGGAATGTTACTCTAATCTGATATACCCGGAAGGCTAGGAATTTTTATTTCATATATTTTAATTCGGTTTTAGATAATTTATAAAAGATTAATTTGTAAACGTATAACAAATGCTCGAATGTAAGAAACGAACAAAGAAATATGAAATAATATATTTTTTCTAACTTACTGGTAATCCAGCTGCCTGAATACAAACCTAAAATTACGTGCACGAAGCACAGTATTTTCGGATTGGGCGTCTTAGTTTGACAAAAATCATTCAAAGAATATTCATATATTCTAAAAATTCTACATGACGTTATTTGAACATGTTTTCGGTGAATTCATTTCGTTAAGAAAAAATATTTTAACAATTGTAGTTGTTGGAAGACACCGAAAAAACTTTCAATTTTTAAAAATTTTCGAACAATCAGCTTTTCAACGAACATGAGACCTGCACCGTTCTCTTAAGCGCCCTCTAAGATATCTAAGCTCTAATTTTAATGAAGAAAAGTTTTTAAGAAAAAAATGGCTTCAAGAAAATAAAAATTGTCTATGTTTGACACAAAATTTCGAAAAATAATTCTCAGGTTTTTGACAAATTGAACATTACATTATTTTTAGATTTGTTTTTATGACACATTTTATTTTAAAAATGTTTAACTTTATATTTGTATTTGTAGGAAGACGCCGAAAAAAATTTCGAATTTTGTCAGTTTTTAAAAATTTGAGTTGTCAACGAACTTGAGACCTGTGCCATTCACTGAAACGCCCTTTTCACTATCCGTTAACAAAGTTTATTCTAAAACGTTGGAGCCATTTTTTTAAAGTTTGAAAATATCCCAGGGGCTTAATGTAAAGTACGCCCCAAATTAAAATATCGATTCCAAATTTGAAGGGCCACGATATCAGCCAAATCGTTCGGGGAATATCAATTGTAGAGAAAATCGGTTGAACGGTTTTGGCCGCTAGCATTGTTTACAAGCAGACGTTTTGCCGTCAATCGATTTTTCGGTATCAAAGACCCACAAAATATGGGTTCTGGCTACACCACGTGTTAGAAGAATTTTTTCTCAATTTAGCATCTGGATTTATGCACTTTTTCGTTACTAGGGCCCTGTAATAAGAGTAAGCGATAGCGAGAAAGTAATAATTGAGTTAGAGAAGAAATGTCCGTTTGTTTCATTTTGTTTCAGTTTGTTCCATTGCAATTTACAATTTATATATATTTCCAAAATATTTTCTGAGAAAATATTATATCCTCTATCAACTGACTATGTTTCAAACAGGAAAGACTTTGTTCTACATTTGCACGTGTCTGTGTGCCGCGCCTCACTCTGACGTTCCGAGAAATTCGATGAATTTGAAACGCAAGGCGCTTGCCACTAAGCTTCGCGCCCGGAGGTCAAATGTTACTCAAGCGAAGAGTGACAGTTCAGCGAAGTTCAGCGAAGAGTGACAAAAAGGATATATGATTCGATTGGGAAGATAGACCGCGAACATTACGTTGACTGAGTGGCCACAATCTACGACCGCGGATCTAGTTCGTGGTAACCCCAAATTCCTGCTGCAGTAACTCAGAAATTTTAATTAGTCAATAAGCATCATGATGGTATAGACGCACAGTTGAAAGGGCAACAAAGTTCAGTATTGATACATATTAAACGGCACTCCTGATTTCACAGACCACCTGAATGCACTGCTGTTTTTTCACAAAAACATTTTTTTACATGAAACGTTAAACAAATTGAACAAATTGATAATATGAAAAAGTATTTTGTGCCATAAAATAATGAAACTTGCAAATTCGTCCATTAAAATCCCAAAATATGTCGTTTTCAGACAGCATTACCTAAAACGTGCAATATCGTGTAGTAACCCTCAAAACGTGCAATATTTTGGAAAATAGAACAACTACCAAAATAACGTCCGTTTTATGATTAAAATTTCTGTCAAGGTTTCATCCAACTTCAAATTGATAAAGAAAAGATGCAGTTATACGGGAATCCGGTTTTTACTCATTAGTCATTAGTCCCCACAGATACGAGGATACTAGCGTCATGCTGCAGCAAACATTCCGCTGAAAAAGAACATTCCCAATGGTTTTCCCAAATGTAGCACGAACATTGCTCAAGAACAACAGATTATGTACGTCGTACAATACTGTACGACAGAAATATTTTAACCAAAAGAGACTTCACGAATACTGCAATACCGTAATATAGCATTACAGCATAATAGTTCTTTAAGTAGATGAAATAATAGAAGAGATCTATGTCAACTTAAATTTATTGTACGAGTAGATTTTCGTCGGCTTTGTCGTCATAGTTTGTCTAACTAAATACCGTGAAGCGTCGGGAAATAGTGCCCGTTCGTCACTACCAGTAGTGGAACAAAAACATTGCTTCAGCAATGGAATTTTAGACTTCAATTTTTAAATCTTGGGACGAAATAACCTAATCATTCTTCACGCATCCGGAAAAATCTCATTGTAGGAATATCGTGCTCAGAAAATATCATACTTGGGGGTTTAATTTGTTGTTACCCTGTCTAAAGAGTCTCTTACTATGATTATTATTATTATTATTATTATTATTATTATTAATAATAATAATAATAATAATAATAATAATAATAATTGAATTGAATTGAATTGAATTGAATTGAATTGAATTGAATTGAATTGAATTGAATTGGCCTTAATTCGATTTCTGCGGAAATTCAAGTTCTTAGACATTTTAAGATGAACGAGGAAAATACATCAATTCATTTGCTGTAAGACAGGAAGCGTATAGAATTACTATCGAAAAGAATTCTGTTGTCTGGAGATACTGCAACCTTGTACGTGATGAATAGACATGTTAATGGCGCACTCTCGTTGAAAAGGCGAGAACTGAATCATTAAGTTCACGAAAACGCCGCTTGAGATCGGGAGCTGTATTGACTCCGGCGTTGTAGGAGCCACACCCACAGCCTCCACCCACCTGTGGAACAGGAGAATTCAGCGGTGGCGTAACAAGAGTTTGTTCCCGTAGGAGAGCTCTAGGAATCGGGAGCTCCTAACAATACTAGTATAAAAGGAAAATATACGAAGGAAAAAGGACAGCGTACAGTAATAGTTTTTTTAGCTCACGTTTGGTTTCTTTGTGCTTGTTACGAATACTTTTATAATAGAGGGTCGGAATTTTTCTACCATGAGTACTTCGCGACATTACCCGCTGTCGTTATTGGTGCCAAATACTGTACATATTGACCCAAAGTTATTGGTGGGATGATATGATGAGAATGGTCATAATGCGTAGTCTCACTGAATAAAAACATCATGGACCGTGAAATGAAAGAAAATCTACGATTGGATTGAGACCAACACTTTTATTGTATAGTATGATATCTGGGAAATATGTTCCTATCACGAATCTGTCGATGAGATATTGATATTACGAGTAGTTTTACTTCAGTACTCGTAAGATGTCCCCAATTCCTGAAGAATATATTTTACCGGGAGGTTCCAGGTTCGAGTGCCAACGGTGGCAGGGTTTTAGATACTAGCTAGATAACTAGGTTTACTTCAGTTGCTGTCTGGAGGAGAATTCTAGCGGCCGGCTACTCTGATCGGTAGTTTTCCGTGGTTCCTCCGATCAACACCAGGCGAATGCCGGAGCTGTACCCTAACAAACGGGCCACGGACCGCGCGCGATCATTCCTTCCTCTTACTTGTCCTATCCTCTCCCCTTACACACACACTTACACTAACATGCACTACACTACCATACGTGCAGGGAGACTGGTCGGGAGCTTAGAGCTTGTCCCGGCTAGGGTACGGTGGTGCGGGGTACCTGGTTTAAGAAATTCCGTTAGCGGACGGTAACTCGGCGCCGGATCTCACCATCCACCGGAGGAAGCGCCACATATCCAGGAAAATATATGCACTACACTTACGGGACCAATAACCTTAATAGTTGACGCGCTCCGAGTCACTAATCAATGAATAAAAAAATGTATTCAATTCATCATGCTTTCTCACGAGGGTTTTTCTTTCGGTTTGTAACTCTGATATTTGTCATTCTGTGTTTCTCTCCCACACGTTATCTCTTCCTTATTTACCAACTTTTTCTGCTCCAGTAAATATTTTTGTCACCTGCCTCTAGCTATTTCTATCTCGCAGTATTTCTAACTCCTAAATCTCCTCCTCGCGCTCTCATATTTTTACAAACTCTTCCTGAAATTTTCATTATTGCTGTGCTATTATCTGACTTTTCCTTGAAATGTTGTCTTTCTTCTTATTAGATTTTGTAATAAGAGAAAAATAATTGATATTATGTTGCTGCTGATTCCGAGAATTAAAAAATTGGTTACCATTCAAGGAAACTCATACTGTAATTCAATTTTGTGTCAGCTTTCTCGGAATGGATCTTTAATTAAACCTTCATTTAATTAAAAATAGTCTTGAGAATAACTACGGCTTTGCTACTGTCTAACTTTACCAACTAGTTCCTTCTACTGTACTCGTCCTCTTTCTTAAATTATTAATGGTTAATGAAATTGCGTAAGTTAATTAGATTGTTCAAGAACTATCGATTTTGCAGAAGAAAAGGATGTAAAAATGTGAGTGAAGTTTAATTTTTAAAGAACCCATAATCTAGTTTCGAATTCCTCTAGCGTAAATTGAAGCAACGTACAATTAAACTATTTTTATTCAACATGAGGTATTGACTTTTCTGAGGAACTTTGCAAGTATTGATTCTAATTTAATTATCTGAATTGACTATCGGTATTATTATCACCTTCAAAATAAATATTTCTGAAGTTTTAGTTCTTGTTTTTGTTCTTTTTCTTATCTCCAATTATTGTCGTAGAGTTTGTATACAGTTAATTCCTGTCTTCATTATTTTCTCTTTCTCGTCACATAATCTATCCATTTGCTGTGGATAGTCAGTAGATTATTTTTAATCTAATAGTGTAATAATTTGGTTGTCGACGACATGCAATAAATTGTTGGATACTATACACAATTCTCTGAGTATTGAGGAGTCTCACTATTTTATCATTAATTTTCCAAAGCCTGTGCCTAGCCACAGTCCTCTGAAATTTTTTCCTCTGGCTTCTACACTTCTCATATACCTTCAGATATTTGTTAAACGTCTGCATCCAGTAACTGTGTTTTATGTTGAGATGATTTAGTTGTTAAATCCCGGAAAATTTTTTAATGTTTTACACAGAAATGATGATGGTAATATCAGGCCAAAATTTATCTCATTCCAATTTTTGTATATTTGCGATTTTGAAAGCGCCCGTCAAGGCTATTCTGTGAAACAATTAAAACAATTATCAACTTACAAGTTAATACTTCTCCATAGTTTATCCTTCACGCTTTAATAACCAAATTTATTCATCATTAGGTGAAGTAACACATTTTAATCAAGCGCTGAGGAGTCAAAACATGTATATAGTTCGATTGCAACCCATCAATCCCACATCAAGTGTTAGGCTTAGCGACCCGGTTTAATGATTGATTCGCTCTCAAGTTTTGAAATGAATTCCAAAACATCTTAGTACATTATCTTTGGACTTCACAGTTTGTACCAAAACTTTCGATTTTTATACGTACCTTTGGTACAAATTATTAATGTTAAATTTTATATTTAAATCTTTAACGAGTAAAAGGGAACGAAGAATATTTTGTTAAAAACCTCGCATAGTAGCCACAAAATGTCAATAGGAGAAACGTCAACATCATCCTGCATAGAAACTCGTCTGTAGAAATGTGAAGACTACTTCGCACTTCGCTTATTAGGTCTCTTCTTGTGGCGGAACTGACTACGTTTTCCGGCTCTTGGATCCGGAGTAGAGGTATTTCACCGAACGATGATACCGCATTCTTTGCAGCAGTAGCACGCATTTTTCTCTTGGGGAAGATAGAATAGCGACCTTAAAACCTGTACGTAAATATTGACTTGAAAATATCACTTTTATTTAAAAATAAAGAAGTTTAATTGCCTAAACCACTACCGAAGATACACATGATATATAAACTTTCTAAACTGAAACGTCGGATAATAACGAATGACCTTCCCCAGAGTAAGCATTGCTGGGAATTATCTTTTTATTTGTTTTGAAGTAATGTTATAAAAATAGTATAAAAATTGCAAGAGTAAAAGTTTCGTTTCACTATCGGGAATGTGAAGAGGAAAAAGAGTGAATTGAGTTATCGACGATAAAACTTTTTAGTTTTTAGCAGCTGTAAGAAGCAGGTATAAAATAATATATTCTTTAAATGCTAAAGTGATTTGGCTGTTCATAAATAGTGGTGTAAGAATGAATTTTATTCTTAGTACCAGGAAAATGTATTTGAATAAATTATTTTCACGTTTGTCTTTTCAAAATATTACGTTTATTCAGAGGAATACAGTTCATTAAATATCTATTTTCATTTTATATATGCATGATTATTTTCATTATGTGTTGCGTGAAATTATTTCCTGGAAGCCAGAGAAGTATGGACTATTACAATACGTGTTAAATAAGCTGAGTTTTGCCGGAGCCAGCAGTACAGCTGACTGTGCAGTAACTGAACCAGAGGTCTCGGATTCGAATCCCGAAGGTGGTGAACTTTCGATACTACCTGTTGATACTATCGAAATCAACTACCGTTCGCAGAATTCCAACGGTAATTTTCCTCTGATCGGTACTTTGCTCTGGTCGGGAGTAGGCTGCTCTGATCGGTATTTTTCCTTGGTCTCTGAGATCAATACAGGCGAACACTGGAGCAGAACCCGTGACAAACGGACTCCACGCAATATGTTCATCTTCCTTGACTTAGCCTCTCCCTTCACCCACACGCACTTACTCTTACATGTCGGACCGGGAGCGCTAGCTCAGTGCATCAACTGATGTCACTGCGGCGCCTCTAACCGGGAGGTCTTAGGTTCGAGTCCTGACGGCGGCAGGTTTTTCGACACTAGCTTTTCAGCTAGGTCGAATTCAGTTGCTGTCTGAAGGAGAATTCTAGCGGCCGGCTGCTCTGATCGGTTGTTTTCCGTGGTTTCTCCGATCAGCACCAGGTGAATGCCGGAGCAGTACCCTAACAAACGGGCCACGGACCGCGCGCGATCTGTCCTTCCTCTTCCTTGTCATATCCTCTCCCCCTTACACACACACTTACACTAACATGCACTACACTACCACATATTCCGGGAGATCGGTCGGGAGCTTAGAGCTTGTCCCGACTGGGGCGGTGCCCCGTTGGTGGGAGAGTCCTGGTTAGGGGGAAACCCCACTAGCCGACGGTAGGTCGGCGCCGGATCTCGCCATCCAGCGGGGGAAGATCACTGCCATCTCCCGAGAAAAATAACATGCACTGCACTAACGGGACTAATGACCGAAGTAGTTGACGCGCCCGGAAACACGAAAAAATCAATCAATCAATCTTACATGTCGGGAGCTCAGATCATGTCCCGGGCGGGGCGGTTGCCCCTGTGGGATATCACTCATAAACCGAGGTGTAGGTTCGCGTCTAGTCTCACTATCGATCGGGGGAGGAACCTTTCTGGCTCAGGGCGTCAACTGATGTCACTGCAGTGCCCCTGTCTGAGAGGTTCTATGGGTCGAGTTGCGAAGGTATCAGGATTTATGACACCAATTACATAACTACGTCGAATTTAGTCGCTGTTTGGAGGAGAATTCTGGCTGCCGGTTGCTCTGATCGGTAGTTTTTCGTGGTTTCTCCGATCAACCGGGCGAATGCCGGAGCAGTACCCTACAAACGGGTCACGAACCGCGCGCGATTTTTCCTTCTTTCTTCGTTCTTCCTTCTCTGCCGCCTTTCTTCTCCGTCTCTCTTCGTCCTTGGTACGTCTCTTCGCCCCGTTTCGCACCGCCCCACTTCACTAGCAACGCAAGAGCAAGCTCAACGCTATTGCCTCTATAGCATCCGCAACAAAGAAGGTCCTACGTTTAAGACTCGATGCTGGCGGATATTCGACTGTGAGTAGATAGCTAGGTCGTATTCAGTCGCTATCTGGAGGAGAAATCTAGCGACCGGTTGCTCTGCTCGGCAGTTTTCCGTGGTTTGGCCGATAAACACCAGGCGAATACCGGAGCAGTACCCTAACAAATGGATCATGAACCGCGCGATCTTACCTTTCTCTCCCTTGTCCTTACATCATCCTTTACGTACACCACCGCACACGTCGGGAGCTTCGAGTTTGTCCCGGCTGGGTACTGCTCCGGCATTGGCCTGGTGTTGATCAACGGAAATCTCCCGATCAGAGAATTCTAGAATTCTCCTCCAGGCAGTAGCTGTATTAGGCCTAGCTATGTAGCTAGAGGCGAAAACCCTGCCATCATCGGTACTCAAACCTTATGACCTCCCTATCAGTCATATTCCAGTGACATCATTTGATGCCCAGAGCCACCTCAAACGGTCACGTGACGAAGGAGCAGACGGCATCGACAATCAGGACGACGACGGTGACTGAACCAAGCACGTGCAGCGGCAGCGAGGGCCCAACCGACACGGCGCGGGTGGGAGCGCGGTGGGGGGGGCGGGTCGGGAAGACCAAAGGTGACAGAGGCGTCGGGGAGGCGGTGGCAGCGTGGGCGCGGGCGGGGGTAGGCAATTAGTCCGCGCTCGCTAATTGAATTTGCTTGAGCGTCGCCGCGCGCCCGACCGTGCACTCATCCCGCCTCGCCCCGCCCACCACGCCGCGCCGCGCCGCGTCGCGCCGCGAGGCCGCCGCGTGGGGGCTGTGTGCTCTGCCAGCCGCGAGGCGTCTGCCCGCAGCCGCTTCACACGGCGCCGCACAAACAGAGCTCGCGCTTCAATGCTCCGACCACACACCGGTTGCCTACAATGCTCTTGGAATAGGCCGCTGTACGTTTAAAAAAATAGTGGAGCTACAACAGCACATACTTTCTCGTTTTATCTCTAAATTTGGAATTTTCGAAAATTTAAAGAGTTCAATGAAAATGTGACCCACGTTATTCTCTTAAGCGTCCTTTCTTCTACCCGTGAAAAAAATTGAAAAAAAAATAGTGTGTTTCTTGAACAAGAAAATGTATATATTATGAAAGTTTCCTTACATTTTGCTCCAAATTACATGAAAATTACTCGTCTTTTCGAAAAATTGAACAGGCACTTAAAGATCGGTTTATAATGAACAGATGTAATTAAGGAAAAAACTGCAATTTTGCAATTTTCAAACTATCTTTTATCGACGGTGCGCTCTGCTAGTCGCGAGGCGTTATCCTGCAGCCGCTTCACACGATGCGGCACAAACAGAGCTCGCGCTTCAATGCTCCGACCATACACCGGGTGCCTACAATGCTCTTGGAATACACCGTCGTACTTAAAAAAAATATTGGAGCTACAAAAGCACATACTTTCTCATTTAATTTCTAAATTTGTAATTTTCGAAAATTTAAGAGTTCAATGAAAATGTGACCCACGCTATTCTCTTAAGCGTCCTTTCTTCTACCCGCTAAAAAAATTGAAAAAAATATTTAGTGTGTTTCTTGAACAAAAAGAGTATATATCATGAAAGTTTCCCCATATTTTGCTTCAAATTACAAGAAAATTACTCGTCTTTTCGAAAAATTGAACAGGCACTTAAAGGTCCGCTTATAATGAACAGATGTAATTAAGTTTGAAAATTGCAAATTTTTTTCATATCTTGGATTTCATCGACGGTGCGCTCTGCTAGTCGCGAGGCAGCCCGCAGCCGCTTCACACGACGCGGCACAAACAGAGCTCGCGCTTCAATGCACCGACCACACACACCGGGGTGCCTACAATGCTCTTGGAATACACCGTCGTACATAAAAAAAAATATTGGAGCTACAAAAACACATACTTTCTCATTTAATTTTTAAATTTGCAGTTTTCGAAAATTCAGCGAGTTTAACGAAAATGAGACGCGCGCCATGAAGACGTCCCTTCTTCTGTCCGTGAAAAAAATGTAGAAAAAAATTTTGAACCCATTTTCGAGAAAAAAATTTAAAATTCGTATCTTTCGCGCAAAATTACGCAAAAATTACTCATGTTTTCGAAAAATTGAACACCAACTTATTTTAGATCCGCCTTTAAGATATAGATATTATAAGGAAAAAATCTATTTCTAATTTACAGTGGTAGGAAGACGCAAGAAATAGTGCAGTTTTACAATTTTCAATATGTCTGGGATTTCATCGACGCGGCTGTGTGCTCTGCCAGCTGTGATGCGTCCGCCAGCAGGCGCTTCACACGACGCGGTCCAAACACAGCTCAGGCTTGAATGCACCGACAACACACCGGGGTGCCTACAATGCTACAATGCTCTTGGAATAGGCCGTCGTACACAAAAAATAAAATTCGGAGTACAACAATACATACTTTCTCGCATTAGTTGTAAATTTACAGTTTTCGAAAATTCTGGGTGTGACCCGCGCCATTCTTTTAAACGTCTCTTCTTCTGTCCGTAGGAAAAAAATTGAAGAAAAAATTTGAAGCTGGTTTTGAGGAACCATTTTTTAATTCCCTATCTTTCGCGCCAAATTACACAAAAGCGACTCATGTTTTCTAAGAAATGAATACGATTTATTTTAGGTCCGTTTCTAAGGAATAGATATTATTAAGGGAAAAAATCTACCTCTAATTTACAGTGGTAGGAAGACGCAAGAAATATTGCAGTTTTGCAATTTTCGAAATATCTGGAATTTCATCGACGCGGCTGTGTGCTCTGCCAGTCCCGAGGCGACTGCCTGCAGGCGCTTCACACGACGCGGCAAAAACAGAGCTCACACTTAAATGCACTGACAACACACGGGGGTGCCTACAATGCTTTTGGAATACGCCGCCACACATTACAAAAATGGTGGAGTTACAATAACACGTACTATATTGTTTTATTTCTAAATTTTTTATTTTCGAAAATTTAGAGAATTCAATAAAAATGAAATCCACGCTATTCTTTTAAGCGTCCTTTCTTCTCTCCGAGAAAAAAATTGAAAATAAACAGTTGGAATGTTTTTTTAAGTAATTTTTAAAATTTTCTGTATATTTCGCTCCAATTTACATGAAAATTACTCGTATTTTCGAAAAATGAACATGAACTTAAAGATCCGTCTTTAATGAGGAGATATAATCGAGGGAAAAATAAATATTCAATATTACAGTTGTAGGAAGACGCAAAAAAATAGCAGTTTTGCAATTTTCAAAATATCTGGGATTTCATCGCCGCGGCTGTGTGCTCTGCCAATTGCGAGGCGCCTTCCTGCAGGCGCTTCACACGACGCGGCCCAAACAGAGCTCGTGCTTCAGGGCACCGACAATACACAGAAGTGCCTGCAATGCTCTTCTAATAGGCCGCCGTACGTAAAAAATAGTTGCTAAAACAGCACATACTTTCTCGCATTATTTATAAATTTGCACGTTTTCGAAAAATTCAGAGAGTTTAACGAAAATGAGACCCGTGTCATTATTTTAAACGTCCCTTCTTCTCTCCGTAAAAAAAAATTGAAGAAAGGATTTGAAGCTGTTTTTGAGGAACTTTTTTAATTGCCTACGTCCTTTACGCTATCCGCTGAACGGTTTAGGCGCTAGCGTAGACCACAGATGACACACAGACGTTTTGCCGTCAATCGGATTCATTGATTCTCGCTACACCACATGTTAGGAGAATGTTTTTTCGATATTTTGCAATAGGATTTAACCACTTTTTCGTTACTAGAATCCGGCAATAAGAGTTTTTCAGATGAAAATTTGCAGTTTTCCGGCACCCAATTACATAACTTTCTTTTATGATGGAATACCTTCGCAAGGGCGAGAAAGTAGAAACAAAAAGGTTGTGGTACTACAACGGCGCCTACTTTCTCCCATTACTTGTATAGCCATATTTTTCCCAATGTGAGCGGCTAAGTCTTCTGAAAAATCATTGTCGTAAGCCATGAGAATGTTATCGCAAACTTCGCATACCAGTTGGGGAGAGCGAACGTGAAAATTCTGTTGTCCGTTAGGACATTTGGTGTGTTTTTCTCAAAATATTACAATTTCTACTTCGCAAATATAAATTCATTAAATTAGAGAGAGATTCCTTAAGATTGGGGAAAAATTGTTTAAAAATGGAGAGAAATTAATTATGTAAGGGGTTTTAACAGCACATACTACCTCACATTATTTACAAATTTCCAATCTTCGAAAATTCAAGGAATTCAACGAAAATTAGACCTGCAGTATTTTTAAGCGTTTAAGCTTTTAAGCGTTTTGAGGAGAAAATAATCCAAACATTTGTAACCTTTTTGAAAAAATGTTGAAAATGTGGTCAAGTCTTCTTGTAAGGTTGCTCAAAAATCAAATTATCTTTTAAAATTATCGTTCTCATTCTCCTCTCATATATAGACGATGGGTCAGAGGAAGTAATTTACGTCATGTAGGAACAAGATTTATTTACCGTTTTCATACCAAAAATTCGCCATTTTCTGACGCAGTATAACAAAAATTTCTCTATACTACGTAAGCAGTGTGTGATAATGTAATAAGAACCAATTCTACGCTAAGGAAATATGTCTATTTTGTTCCGTTTATAAAAAAGGTATAATACGGCATCAAGTTACCGTTTCACTATAAAAACTACACACTGTGGAGCTTACAGCACTTGAGGAACGTTATAATGAACTTGCTTTTGAGTCTATCCACAAGTGGTAACTCCAATGCTATGTTACAGTTAGGGCAAAAACATTATTCCACAAACACCAGATAGTGTAATCACGTGACTGGTATCGCATACTAACCCAGTCACGTGACTCACGATATATGCAATTTGTTCCTTTGTGTGGAGGTGGAGTGCGCTGCTAATTCCATATTTCCACAACGCAACATATCGGTGGTATTAATTAGTATGTACAATTATTTGATTAATAATATAATTATAAATACAGATTCGTGGCTGGTCGGAAGCATTGTTAGAATTTAAAATTAGCCGAAACAGTTGGGAGCCACATTCATTTGGAACGAACCGTGGTGTAAAAGCTTTTTTCTTCTCCCATAGTATAATTATGTCATTTTATGCCTGCAAGCCGTTCCATAATGATACTCATTACGATTTCATTCAAATTATACAGATTTCATTATGATACAGGTCCTTCACCAATCACGAAGAAGTTTTCAAGCCAAGTATTTACAATAAACCATTGAGAATCGTTCTAGCAAATGTTTCATTCGACTGTGTATATTAAAATTGTATTTAATATAATATTGTCAGTCTTAAGTTCTTTTATTATTAGTAATCTTTACGTGGAATATAATTTAAAATAAATTGGATCGTAATTTCAGTTTGATTCTATTTGATTAATGCAGTGGTAGTGGTAGAGGGAACATTTGACTGACGTTATTATTAGAACGCATGTTATTTTGTGTTTGTTGTATGTTGCTGTCATGTGGTTACCTTTAAAAACCGGCCAGTTCTTTAGTTTGAAATGTCTAGTGAATCAGAGGTTGAGTTGGCACGTCCAAAACTAAGAGAGAAACCGAAAATGGTGACCACGGAATTATTGCTGTAACTTTTGTACTCTCTCGCAGGCGAACTGGTAAACCAAAGCCACCTGCGGCAGGTAGAGTAGCTGTCCGCTACGTGGCCTTGCCTGAATCCTGCACGTCAACTGCCATGAAACGATTCAATGTAAAAGTTTAACTTACAAAAGCTACCATAAGTCGTAAAAAAGTAACGTATTAAACTCGTATTAAAGGAGGTATTAATACACTCCTGAGAAGCTAATGATACTTGCTCGTATCGTAATATCACACTCGTGTATTAATACCCATCATTACATCATCGTTTGATAATGCACTATTCTTAAGGTGCGTGTCCACTTGAGAGCTAAGCTCTCGCGAGTTTGTGTCGAGAGCATTTCTCGCCAATGGACACAGTTTTGAGAGTAGGCAACAGAGTGCGGTGCGATGCTCGCGGAGAGCGGTCGCCAAACGTACTACTCGCTAGTGGACAAGCCTGCGCGAGGACTCGCACATTCTTGCTCTCAGTTTTCGAAACGTGTTGGAAGCTTCTGCGAGAAAACTTGAGAGCTCCTATATGTCCGTGAAACAGTGGACCCGCGAAGAAACCATGCGTCTGATTAATTTATATGAGTGTGCTGGTGCTTTGTGGGACACCAGCAGTCCAGATTATAAAAACAGGGATAAAAAGGAAGGAGAATTTAGAAAATTGGCGGAGGAATGTACCTGTTCAGTAGCAGAGGTTAGAAGAAAAATTCACAACCTACGAAACCAGGTAAGCAAAACATCTATTTATATTCTGATATTATACATTAATGAAAAAGAATAGGAATTAGGTGTTTCATCGAGGTCTAGAAATTTGGGAATTGATATGGAACTGTGAAACCACGTGTTTTATCTTTGAAAGAATTATTCAAGCACTCCGCTTAAAAAATTAGTCTACGGAAACTATTGTATGCTTTCTTCAAATGTTGAAGTTAAACAATGTGTGTCTTAGCCACCTGTATTTCTTTTTCAGATGTCCCAAGAAATAAGAAAAAGTGTTAAAAAAAGGAGTGGAATGGGGGCCAATGAAGTCCACACTTCGAACTGGCAATTTTTTCAAGCCCTGAAATTCCTTTCTCCCAGCTTGACTGCTAGTAAAACGGAGTCAAATATTGTAAGTAATGAATTGTTTCATGTGACTCAAAGTTTGTAATTTTTTTAATCGTACTGATCATTTGCATGTTTGAAACAGTTGCAACAAGCATTTTTCAAGCAACTACAGGAAATCCACAATACTGTTGAAATTAATAAAAACAATAGATACAGTTGCATACATAAACTTTATTCAAGTACCCACACATACATATATAATGAGCAATATAAAATTTGCTTATAATTAAATATGTCTATACTGCCATTTTATTTCTCCTGCAGGAGTCATAAAGTAATTTGTAAACTCCTCCCTAACTTCCTTCTGCTGTTGGCTATAATTATGGAGCCTGCCTTGTTCCAAATTCAGGAACGCATTTATTGGTGATGGGTCATCACGCCAACTACCTTGAATCATCTCGTGGGATTCATTTTCCGAATCAAGTAGACCCGACACTAAATAATTTGAATCACTGTTCTTCGAGAGAAGGAAGTTGTGCAGAACACATATGGCCAGCACAATTTTTTTCACCCTATCAGGCTGCAAGTTCATGGGCCTGCGGAGCACTCTAAACTTGTTGGAAATGATTCCAAAAGCATTTTCAACTATTCGCCTTGCTCGGGAGAGGCGATAATTGAAGATGCGCTGTGGAGCAGGCTGGTTGCGGAAGGGATAGGGCTTTAAAATATATGTTTTCATGGCAAACGCATCATCTGCCACAAAACAATATGGTACTGCCATAGTCCTTCCAGGCAAGGGATCAGGAGATGGTAATTCAATGGAACCATCTTGTAATTTTTTATTTAAAGAAGAGTTTTGAAAAACTCCTCCGTCAGATACTCGCCCATTGCATCCAACGTCTATATATAAAAATTTGTAATGGGCATCAACTACAGCTAGCAAAACAATGCTGTGTGAGCCCTTGTAATTAAAATAGTGACTGCCACTATGAATTGGAGCTTGCATTACAATGTGCTTCCCGTCCAGTGCTCCCATACAGTGAGGAAAATTCCATCGTTTTTCAAATGCTTGAGCATGTTGTTTCCACTGAAGACTTGACTCTGGGAACTGAAACAAACATGCATCATATAAAAACACTCATTTGTTTATTTTGTTTCAAAAACTTAATATATTAAGTAGCAGTTTGATTTCAAATCATTAATCCTAATATTTTCTGTTTGCTAATGTAGACTCCTGAAATGAACAGCCAGGAACCTCCGTCAGAACCTCCGTCAGTAGCTGTGGATCAACCAGGGCCATCATCCAAGAAGAAGAAGAAGGAAGATATGGAAAGAGCTTTAGCAAATGCCATTAAAATAATGGATAGTAATAAAGATAATAACTCCGAATTTGGAGAATACGTTGCCATGGAATTGAGAAATTTATATTTAGAATCGAGTAGAAGGAAACTAAAGCATTTAATTAGGCAATCAATTATGCAAATTGTTGAGGAGGATGAAAACGAATTTACGATCCTTCCTGTCAGTGTCAGTGTGGAAATGATTCCGGAAACGAATAAATGAATCTTGACTCAAACTTTGTTTGATATTTTTGTATATTCCTTTACAAATATGTATATTCCTTTAGCAATTAAGACAAAGGATGGGTTTGTCTAAAATTTGACAATACAATGTCAAATTCCAGAACCTCCTGAAGGTATATTATTTGATTATACCATGTGGCAACATTCCTGATCCTCTAATTTATTTTGATTAAACTGTCAGAAAAATTAATGATTTCTACAAAATGCAGAGTGATTTCAAACTTAAATTTACTTGTCTTCACATTCAGTCATCCTTCAGTTATTTTTACATATATATCTAGTACCCATCACATTAACTTACCGCTTACCTTCAAATACTGCTCCTTCATACATTCATATATTGCAGTAGTTACTTGCAATACTATTCTTCCAATTGTACAGGTAGGGATACGGAATAAATTTTGCATGTAGCTATACGATGCACCTAGAATAAAG
Source organism: Teleogryllus occipitalis (assembly GCA_011170035.1). Taxonomy (NCBI): domain Eukaryota; kingdom Metazoa; phylum Arthropoda; class Insecta; order Orthoptera; family Gryllidae; genus Teleogryllus; species Teleogryllus occipitalis. The sequence continues at coordinate 76,234 of BLKR01000896.1, forward strand.
GAAATTAGGCAAAAGTTTTCATTTCTGTAGATTAGAAGTATTTGCATTCACATTAAATTAAATATTGCTCACATTAACATGGAAATAAAAGAACTTTAAGATCAATGCTGTGCCTGTTGGCACCTTGTTTTGACTAAACACTTTTCCAGCCTATAGATACAATCAAATTGAAGCAATTTTAAAAGGGAATTAAAGTTAGGTTAAGGTAGAAAACAAGTAGTTACCTGAGGCGAGGAAACTCATCGTAACCATTATCCTGTCCCGAGCACTAATTGCATCTCTCATTTTAGTGTTGTTTTTGGCTACTGCTGGCCCAACACATTCGATAAGATGCTGTAACTCGACAGCAGTCATTCTGAAAAAATTTCGGAATTGTTGGGCATCCTCCAATTCCAATTCCCTGACGAGTGTCGAGCAAGCACCCATCTGTGGTCGACGGGCAATCCACTTTCTCACCCATACACTTCTTTTTTTCTTTTGCAAATAAGCGTATAAAATAATAAATGCCGCAGCCGCTCTCTTCTTCGCCTCCATCTTAACCTGATCAGAACTGAACTTCGCTTCTCGCGAGCTAGTGCACTGCTCTCTAGTGGACAGACATCTGAGAGGTAATCCTGAGAGTGCGCCACGAGTGCACTCTCGAGAGGCAGAAATTTCCCCAACTCGCTCGCAAGTGGACAAGGTATTGCGAGCTTCTCTCGAGACTAGCTCGCGCTAGTTACTCTCTAGTGGACACGCACCATTAGCAGTTGCCCGCTAGCCGACTGTAGGTCGGCGCCGAATCTCGACATCCAGCGGGGGAAGATCACCGCCACTTCCCGAGGAAAAAACATGCACTACACTCACGGGACTAATGACCTAAGCTGTTGACGCGTCCGAAATCACCAACAACCAACCAACCAATCGAAATGCGTGTTGTTAACGAGCAGAATTCCATTTAAAAGTAGGTTGTCCTTGCAGCGCCTAACGTTGCCTATCTTGCAGGAAGCAACGAAGGTTCAAACGCTTAGGGAGATAGCAAGGGTCTGAGAAGCGCGTTTGTTCCTTTGGTTCGAGTGCAAACAAAATAGGTCCTACCAAAGTTCGAAGAAGGCTGTTTTTGGGTGAAATCAACTGAAGCTTTTTATGAGACTCTCCAGCCACAATAAAATGGTTCTAAAAATTAACCCGTAATTACGAGCCGGCTAATTCAAATTATCACTCATTCTTACACTTCTTTGTATCTTTGTACTATCACTATTATTATTATTATTATTATTATCATCTTTATTATTATTATTATTATTATTATTATTATTATTATTATTATTATTATTGTTGTTGTTGTTGTTGTTGTCGTCGTCTGGAGAATAGGCAACTGTATATGAAATTAAACTAATTACTTGATACCTACGCGATTGAATTACACGAGTGTACCCCCTGCCCGGTAATAATGTTAAATAAGAATAGTTTGTATTGATTGCAGTGTATTTTATTGTTATCAACTACAACGACACATATAGAACAAGTAATGGAGGGTAAGAGGGTCTTGAAGAAAAAGATATATTACAGGCTTAATATGGAAATGGAAAAATAGGGAAGAGAGTGTGGTTTAACATGCGAGAGTTCTCGCACAGGTACGCTAGTTGTTGTTGTTGATATTATTATTATTATTATTATTATGTGCAGTGGTGTTGTGAAGTTCCCCCCTGCGTGATGATTCCTTCTGCGTGAATGGTTACTAATCCAGTTTTAAAATGTCGACGTTTATAAATTGTCCTGATGATGGTTTTGGATCAATGTTTCATTAACATCGATGGTTTTGGATCAATGTTTCATTAACGTCGATGGTTTTGGGTCCATGTTTCATTAACATCGATGGTTTTTGGTCCATGTGTTAATAACATCGATGTTTTAATTTTGAACCTTGATGTTTTTAGAACCATCGATGTCGCATCACTATTGTCGAGTCGTCGCGACGGGAGGGTAGGGGCTAGGGGCGAGGAGTGTTTAGTGAAAGGTGAATGGCACGCGAACACGTGCAGCGGGCCCGCGGGCCCTCTGGCCCAAATTCTTGCATTCAGGCGGCGCTGGTTCACTTTACCATCGACGTTCCTCCCAACAAATGCAGCAGCTTGTCAATGCATCCTGTGGTGCGTCCATAGAGAAGGATTTTCGTTGCATTCAAATAACTTTCGTTGTGATGATTGACGAATAGCATATTTGAACGATGTTTCAGAAGTTAAATACCTTTCGGCGAGGTAGGAAGCAAATGATTAGGAAGTACATTACGGTACGAAGAAAATAGGAAAATGCTTATTGAATCCGTGGAATAGTAGCTATTTAAAATAACTTGTGATATCAAAATTTACCTGAACAAATTTTTGACCTGTTCATTTCATGCCTCAAAGTCATCGGTTGTGTTTCCTTCTCCTATTAATATTTCCGCGCCCTAGTGGATATTGAAAGGCCCGAGGTTGTTGGCTAATGTTCACAGTCCATGTGTCTTCTACGGGGAGCGGTAGCTCAGTGCATCAACTGATGTCACTGCAGCGCCTCTGACCGGGAGGTCCTAGGTTCCCACTCCCCACGGCGGAAGGATTTTCGACACTAGCTTTTCAGCTAGGTCGAATTCAGTCGCTGCCTGGAGGAGAATTCTAGCGGCCGGCTGCTTTGATCGGTAGTTTTCCGTGGTTTCTCCGATCAACACCAGGCGAATGCCGGAGCAGTACCCTACCAAACGGACCACGGACCGCGCGCGATCTTTCCTTTCTCTTCCTCGTCCTATCTTCTCCCCCTTACACACACACTTACACTAACATGCACCACACTACCACATATTCCGGGAGACCGGTTGGCAGTTTAGAGATTGTCCCGGCTGGGGTGGTGCCCCGTTTGTGGGAAAGTCTTTGTTAGGTGGAAACCCCACTAGCCGACGGTAGGTCGGCGCCGGATCTCGCCATCCAGCGGGGGAAGATCACAGCCATCTTCCGAGAAAAAACATACACTACACTAACGGGACTAATGACCAAAGCAGTTGACGCGCCCGGAAACATGAAAAAACCAAACCAAAGCAAATCAAACCAATCCATGTGCCTTCTGTCAAAACAACGGAAGTCCGTTGCAGAGGTATCTCTGGAAAATTTCTGCGTCGTGCGGGTCAATACCCTGTCGACGTTGCTCTGAATACTCTAATTTGGACTTCTGTTTCCACGTGCATCGCGTGTGTAGTTCGTGCGCGTGCCGTGCGTCAAGGTCGACCCTCCCGGCGAAGCGTAACAGGAATCGACAGCACTATCGATCTTCTGCGCATGCGCAGTTCGAGTTTCACATCACCTTTGTGCTTCTGAGCATGCGCAGAAGACCGCGATTGCAGTTGATTGCTGCACACTATGCAGTGCAAAAACTCCCTAACAAATCTCTTTTGTTTGATTATGCTGGCGAACACGGTAATGATACTATTAATAATGTTGTGATATTCATGCCAAAAATTTAGAAATGTATTATAGTAACATTTTCAAAAAATGAACCTAATCATATTTAAGATCTAATTTTTTAGAACAAATTTCATTTAGGAAAAAATATCTTTACCATATATATTGCTCTTTTGCAATGTAATTTTTTGCATTTTACGAAAATAGTGTTCGTCAAAAAAGGACCTGTCCCAATTTCTTTAACATGTTTTGCTATATTCATGGAAAAAATAGAAAGAAAATATATGGAGCAATTTTTGAGAAAATAGTGGTTTAAAATTGCCTTATTTCATGTAAAATTACGCGAAAACCACTCGTATTTTCGAGAACTTGTAAGTCACCTCATTTCAAGATCTATTTCAGATCAGGTAGAGGTCAGAGAGAACAGATTTCATAAGGAAAAAAATCTCTAGTTTAAATATTGCAGTGATAGGATGACGGTGGAGAACTTTTGAACATTTGAAACTTTTGTCTTTTCAACGAAAACGTCTGAAACGATCTATGCAATTTTTACGCGTACCTTATGCTATCCGAGGGCAAAGTTTAAGCAATAAATTTGGAGCCATTTTTGAAGAAAAAATTGAAAGAATCCTCAAAACATGGATTCTTGTAAAGTACACCAAAAATGCAAATGTTCTTTATAAACGAAAGACTGACGGACGTTTTGCCGTCAATCAATTTTTCGGTATTAAGGACCAACAAAACGCGGATTCTGCCAACGCAACGTGGGAAAGAAAGTAATTTGCTGCATACAGGAACAAGCTTTATCCACTTTTCGATACCAGGTCCCCAGAGTAACGAGTTTTTACGTCGAAAGTCACCGATTTCTGCCGCAGCGTTACAATAATTTCTTTTTGCTATGTAAGTATCTAATAATGTGAGAAAGTAAAAAAAAAATTCGAAAACATGGATCTCAAAACGTTTACTCCTCCCAAAACCTTACATCGTAATTTTTTCAGCATTACATGACTTTCTCGTATACTACACAAGCTTGAAAGTTATGTATGAGGGAAAGTAACGTCTTCAAATTTTCTTTAGGAAGACGCCAAAAAATTGCAATCTTTTGCAGCTTTCGAAAATTCAGAGTGAAGAGTGAAAATCCGACCTATACTAATTTTATAAGTACATTTCACTCTATTCTATAAGGGATTTAAAGAAAAAAATTTGAGTCATTTTTGAGAATTTTGAAAATGTCCCTGAGGCTTCATACCCCTAAAAATTAATGAATGTTTTCAAAATCACAGAGCTTCGAATGAGGCCAGATTGACATGGGTTTATTCAGTTTGAAACAAATCCGACGTGTAGTTTAGGCGCTAGTGATGTTCAAAGACGACGGACGGATCGCGGAACACAGACGATGGTTTTGGAAAAACATTTTTTTCTGTATTAAGCTCTCCCAATTTCTGAAATATGACTACATAACGTGATAGAGAGAGAAATTTACTTCATTTTAGAATAATACTTATCCCCTTTTTCTGTATCAGGGCCTCACAAAACGAGTTTTTATTTCGAAAAATCACCGCTTTTTGCTATAGAATTACAAACCTTTCTCTATAATACGCATTTGAAACCGTATTCAGTGGTGTTACAGAATGGCATAGACTTTCTCGTACTAGTTAGTTTTCTAATTTCTTTGGTATGGACTTGCTTTCCGAACTTGCCATATCCTCTTGCCAGATGGTGTCTATTATCCCAAAGTATACTTTATTCTGAAGTTTTCTAATTTTATCAGTTTCTTAATGGTAGAACCGAAATGTAACATTAAGAATATTGTAGAAGTTTAAAATGTCATTCATTATAGAAATTTTCCTTCAAAAGTTTGGAAACGTTTTTTAAAAATGTGGTTTAAGCGTTAGTACTGTAAATGCGAAATTTGAAGCTCTTTTCCACAGAAAAGTTTTGAGCTTTGGAAAAATTTCTTAGGAAGTCATTTGGGGAACTTTAATTCACAAATGGGTACAAGATGCTGGATATCTGTATGTTAACGTTGTTAGACATATTAAAAAAATACATTTGCGTATTAAAAAAAACAAGCAAAAGAATAGCTATCTACAAGCAAAAATTGCTATCTCCAATTTTGTAATTTTCGAATGTTCACTTTTTCGCATTTTTAAAAAACGGAATAATAGTTGAAAATGGGATCAGCACCATTTGTTTTAGCGTCACTTATTTCATATCAAGGTAAAATTTAAAGAAAAAACTTGGAACGGTTTTTGAGAAAAAAATTGCTTAAATTTCGCGCGAATTTACCCAGAAACTACTCGCATTTTCGAAAAATTGAACATGAACTTATTTAATGATATGTCTATGGAACAGATTCCCTTGATAACACTCTCTATCTTCATTGTTATAGTTGTAGGAAGACGCCCAAAAAATTTGCACTTTTTCAATTTAAAAAAAAATCTGATTTCAACGAACATGAGACCATCACAATTCTCTTAAGCGTTCTTTATGCTATCCGAAGACAGTTTTATCAAAAAATTTGGTGCGGTTTTTAAGAAAATTTTGAAACATTTTTTTGAGGCTTCTTTGATTGATTTTTTTCGTGTTTCCGGGCGCGTCAACTGCTTCGGTCATTAGTCCCATTAGTGTAGAGCATGTTTTTTCTCAGGAGATGGTGGTGATCTTCCCCCGCTGGGTGGTGAGATCCGGCGCCGACCTACCGTTGGCTAGTGGGGTTTCCCCCTAACCAGGACTCTCACACCAGCGGGGCACCGTCCCAGCCGGGACAAGCCCTAAGCTCCCGGTCGGTCTCCCGGAATATGTGGTAGTGTGGTGCATGTTAGTGTAAGTGTGTGTGTAAGGGGAGAGGATAGGACAAGGAAGAGGAAGGACAGATCGCACGCGGTCCGTGGCCCGTTTGTTAGGGTACTGCTCCGGCATTCGCCTGGTGTTGATCGAAGAAACCACGGAAAACTACCGATCAGAGCAGCCGGCCGCTAGAATTCTCCTCCAGACAGCGACTGAATTCGACCAAGCTGGAAAGCTAGTGTTGAAAATCCTGCCGCTGTCAGGACTCGAACCTAGGACTTCCCGGTCAGAGGCGCTGCAGTGACATCAGTTGATGCACTGAGCTACCGCTCCCGGTTTGCGGCTTCTTATGAAATACCATCAAAAATCATTATATCCGTTTGAAACCGAATGATTAACGTATCACTTAAGACGGATCCTTGAGGATCCTATTTTCTGGTTTCCTTTTTGTGGTTATTAACTCTCACCCGTATTCGATGATCAAGTGCAAAGTTTTTGAGAAATTTAAACATATATCCTCTGATTCCTATTTCTTGAAGTTTAGACATGATGCGATGCATCCAGACCATGTCCTAGGCTTTTTCGGTGTCGAGAGCGACAGCAATTATATGTTGGTTATTAATAAATGCCTCTTGAATATAGGATTCGGTACCAATAAGATGGATGTGTGTGGAATGTCCAGTACGAAATCCAAATTGATTGTCTTTAATAGGTTTTTTGATAATCCATAAACCACCTAATTCCCTTGTTAACAATGTTACAAAATTTTACACATGTTGTGTGCTAATGAAATATGTCTAGAATTGTTAGTTTTCGTTTGGGTCTTTCAGACTTTGGTACTGACACAACAGTTGCTGTTTTCCATTTTTCGGGGAAGATAGTATATTATTCCGTATTAGATTGTATATTGTAAGTAGTGTTTGTTTACCTTTCAAAATATGATTTTTTATAAGGAGATTAGGAATATTATCAGGATCAGGTGAGGTATTGGTTGTGGACTCAAAAGTAGAGGATAATTCAGCTAGGGAAATAGGCACATAAGTGAACATGTTAACCAATTTTCTTAATCAGAACAATTTGTTGATTTTTTTTTGTTCTTTTTATGTGGAATAAACTCATTGAGATAGTTCACTGTATTGGAATGTTTTGCAAAAGTGTCAGCAAATATTCATTAGTAATTACAACATAGTAACAACTTGATCTTCAACATGTATAAAGTCAATTTTATTATTTCTTTTGTTTCCTTGCATTTCTTTTTCTTTTTTCCAACATTCAGATACACTATTTTGACAGGATATTGTTGAAAACTAGTTGGTCCAAATTTTAGCTTTTCTGTCTTTAATAGTTTTTCTGACTGCAGCTCTAGTTTTTTTGTATTAAATTTTATTTTCAAGGGTGCTTTGTTTCTTGAATCTATTAAAATAATGTTTTACTTTGATGATAGTCTCCTCTCATTTCTCATTCCATTACAGTGCCCTTTTTCTTTTGAATGAATTTTAATATTGACAAATAGAGACGTCTATATTCCCAACGTTGAAAGGATTAACCTGAGTAAGGTAAACACCAATCTTATTTTGGTATTGAGTCCAGTCAGCAGTATTGAAGTTCTTCAACTTTGGGGTAACAGGGAAAGATAAATAATTTCATTTGGGACTGAGAATATTGATGAATATAGCAAAATTATCACTACCGTGAGAGTATTCGGATGCATACCAGTTTCAATTTTGAGAAGATCGGGAAGATGAAAGAGCGAGGTCAATGGCCCTGAACATTGCTGATGCTAATGTGAGTAGTCTGTCCAGAATTAAGAATTAACAGTTCATTATCTTCTATAACAGATTCAATTTTCAACACTCAAGAGTCTGTTTTAAATGATCCCCATAGTGAATGATAACTAATAAAATCCCCTAATAATATAAAATGTTTTGGTAACTGTTTAATAATATTACATATTTTATTACTTTTAAAGGAATATCTATTTTGAATGTATATTTCATATGCACAGTATGATGGGAGAAAGAATCTTACTAGTAATAACTTCTATTGTATATTGAATATTGAGTTCTGTACGTAGATAATTCTTAGTATAGATGACTACATCTCCACAAGCATAATTAGAATTATTTATGTTTTTGTTCAAACATTTGAAGCCATTTAGATTACCATAATGTTTATCTTTAAAATTAGTCTCTTGGATACATAAAATATCTGGATTATGAAGATTGCATAGAAAATGAAGACTTTCTAATCTAGTGAAGAACTCATTAACTTTCCAATTTAAAATTTTCATAAATACTTTTTAAAAGTTATCTAAACTGGTATCAGTTCCAGATGTTTCTTGGACTGGAGTACTGATTTTAAGTTTATTAATAATCCTAGTGAATATGTTTTAATGGACCTTTCAGTGAGATTTGGTTGTCACAGACATCATGATATTGTCTTCAATGTTGTGAGAATATTCTTGTGCTATTAGAATGGGAATGTAGCTCCGAATAAATTCTCTAGAAATTATTTGAATTGATTTTATGTTACAGAAAGGGGAATTTATGTTGATTTTATTCAATTACATCTTTTGTGAGAGCAATAAGTTCAAAATATTTAAGAGGTAAAATGGCTTGAGAATTGAATTCTTCATTTTTACTCTTCCTCTTTTTTCTAGGTCGCTTTTGATATACTCCAGCAGTAGTGTGAAAGTTGTTATTTAATTATTCTTGAAGTGATGACGATTCAGAAGCAAATAAATTTTTTATTTAAATTAGGAAATTTGTACTGCTCATTGAAGGAGGTAATTGATCTTGTGTTTGAGGTTAGTTTGGTTGCTAGTGAATTTCTTCTATAGCAGATGTAATGTTTATGTCAGTAGGTCTTTTAATCATTCAAAGGCTTGGTTGGACATTAATTAACAATGTGTCCTTGTTTACACTGAGAACTAGTAATGTTGTCTATGGATAAATAAATTCTGTAGGCAGTGCCTTGATAATAAAGTGTTGTGGACTCTGGGAATTTTTTGACATCATCTGGACCAATGAAAGGGTCTTTGAAAGCTCATAATGTGAGTTAGGCTAGTTTCTGATGTATGAGCTCTGATTAATGTGATGTTGGATGTTTTGTTAATTTTCTTAGCGTGAAGCACTTTTAAAATTTCATCATGAGGTATCACTAGACAGACATTGGAGATTATTACTCGTGCATGTTTATTAATTAAAGATCTAACATTCAGCTTGTGATTATTGATTTCAATTACTTTGTATTTTGCTGTAATTTCAATGAGGTTCGGTATTACAAAATAATATACATATTATGTTACTATTTTATATTCTTGAAATGAATTTAATTTTTGTTGGATTCTCAATGGAAGCAATTTTGGGTATATAGTCTTTAATGCATATGTCATCATTTGTTTCGATTGCGATAGCTGGTTCTTTGTTTGGGAACATTTCGCTTTGAGCAGCGTTGGCATCCGATTTGTTTACCTGCACTCGAGTACCAGTAGGATTGGAGGTTATGACTCCCCCCCCCATCTTTTTTAATAAGCATTACCCAGTTTACATTACTTCACTTGAATTTCAGAAAGCAGGAATTGAAATGCAATTTCATTTCAATTTTGCAGGAAGATACTCTGCACAGGTTTGTTAAAAAATAAAGAAATATATACTTAAACATGACTACATAAATAAACATTCTTCACTCAAGAAAGGTTTATCTCTAATTTATATTTATGTACGGAGGTTTACATTTCTTTTGGATTATGAGTAGTATGTCCATCGCCGTGATTGAGAAAAAAAAGCGGGATCGGCAAGGAATCTTATTGGCTATCAAAATATTCAGGCATGTTTCATCCAAACGGTAATGTCTTTTTTAAAGAATAAGTAAATCGAACAGAATGGTAACAGCAGAAAAATCATAAAATTCATAAAGGATTTCAAGGTATTTTTAAAATTTTACATTTATAAAATTCTTTTCTTTTATGACGTCATGTGTCGCGGGAAACAACGCGGGATCAACTTAAAATCTTATTGGCTTTCAATAAATTGAGCGCATTTTTCTGTGGATATCCAATTTCCTTTTTAAAGAAATGATACGTATTTCACAAAAAAAGTAACAAGGGGAATATCACAAAAATAATTGAAGAATTTTTAGGTAATTTGTGTAATTTGTTTCATTTCCGAGAGTAGAACTCCATGAAATGCGCGCCGGATCGCCACCCTTTCCCCCGCAAATCCGTGGCCGTTCCCTCCAGTCCGCATCGAACCACCTGCTGAGGCAGTCGCGGAGAAGTTCGTGCGTTCTTAAGTGTTGCGAAATTGTGTTGTGAAGCTTTTGTGAGTGCATTTGTGGTGCTAAGCGTGTGATGTGAAGTTTTTGTGAGTGTATTTGTGGTGCTAAGCGTGTGATGTGAAGTTTTTGTGAGTGTATTTGTGGTGCTAAGCGTGTGATGTGAAATTTTGTGAGTGTTCCATGGTGCTAAGCGTGTGAAGTGAAAATTTGCGAGTGTTCCATGGTGCTAAGCGTGTGAAGTGAAAATTTGCGAGTGTTCCATGGTGCTAAGCGTGTGAAGTGAAAATTTGCGAGTGTTCCATGGTGCTAAGCGTCTGAAGTGAAAATTTGCGAGTGTTCCATGGTGCTAAGCGTGTGAAGTGAAAATTTGCGAGTGTTCCATGGTGCTAAGCGTGTGAAGTGAAAATTTGCGAGTGTTCCATGGTGCTAAGCGTGTGAAGTGAAAATCTGTTGTTAAAAGAAGAAACGTATTGTGGGTTTCAACGGTTCTTGCAGTCTCACCACCTGTCGCCAGGACTTTCAAGGTCAGTGTTTTGATTTAAAATAATTCTTACTGGATTTAAAGTGAAGGACTAAACTGATTATTGTAATTTTGAACATATATTAAATTGCTTGAATTGCTCAAAAATTGCTTTCGTGTACTCTATAAGTCTCTGCCTGTGAAGATGAACCTCGCTAATGAATTGAAATTTACGAAACTACTTGATATTTACAGAAAGGGAATGGAATTTTGTTTAACTCGCCACGTACTTGTTACATCAATGGTCAATCATATTAACACCAATTTTTGTAATTAATGAGAAAGTACTATATTTAATTTTAAAATCATGAGTTTGCTAATTTTCGTGGGTATTGATTTCTGTATTTGTCGTTTGATGTGTAACAGACTTGTATGTGTACGTTTGTGTCAAGGTGCTTGTACGTAAATCCATATTGCATCTCCTCCCAGTAATGAAAATTAAAAATTAGGAATGAGTGGTAATTGATTGAGAATAATTCTCGTAATCAGTTACCTAAACATCGCACGACCTTAATATATAACGCACATTACTCCTGTTTCAGATCGTTGCTGGATGTATAATGGAAAAATACAAAAACATGATGTATAATGGAGAAATACAAAAACCTGATGTATAATGGAGAAATACAAAAACCTGAAGTTTGGTTAGTGTACGTGGTGTGGTAAGTGAAAACTGAGTGGGGTGCCGGTCCTTTCGCTTCAAACGGGACGAGATCGCAATTGACAATTGAACAATGGAATGGTAGAGGCCAAGAATTACTTTTAATGGTTCTTAACATTAAGTAAATAAATGAGTCATTGGCGTTCTCGCTTCCATGGAGCGTCGGCGCCCCTCGCAGACGTACGTGTCCAGGCTGCGTGTCTGGCGCTGCGTATGTGTTGGTGGCCGCCGAGCCCTCCCGACCGCCCTACGGTGACACAGGTTAGACGCAATCACCCGAAGCAAAGAAATCGGTTCGCGTAATCCGGGAGGGCACAGCTCTCCGTAAGGCGGTCAAATCATCCCACTCAGTGCAAAATGGCGCGTCACATTGTGTCCGTTGTATTCTTTGTTGAGTGTTGATATGTTTTGCTGCATTTGTTTTGTATTGTTTTGTTTCGTTTCGGTTCCCCCTTAGGTAGGTTTCTTTTTCAGCTATGTTTTTTTTTGCAGGTCTGGTACTGTAAGGTACCGCGGTTCGGCATGGAGTTGTCATATACTAGCACTGAAATGAACTATGTATAAATATCGAGTATATTGACACCTCCTTGCCGAGTAGAATATAACGGACACAATGAGCAAAACACATGGGCACACTCTTATAAACACAGTGGGTTAGGTAGGGTGGGTAGAATATAATTATTTATGCGTCAAGACAGAAGTTCTAAGAAGACACGAATAAAAAGAAGAAGAATTGCCTTAAGCGGCGCACCTAAAAGTGAGTATGCTTTTTAACACATTATATGATGTTGTAGTACCAGCAGTTACAAATTGCAACTTCTTTTGCAGAGCACGCACAGTGGAGGCAATGGAACACAAGACGAAATCTGGGTAAAAATGACGAGTGAACATCATGTCTACAAACAGCCTCCTGTCAACAAGTGCGCCCATGATAACCGAAATTCCAGGCACTCGGGCAAAGGACAGTACGTCTGCGCAGGTACTTACATCGTACGCGGAGAGTTACGATAAAAAAGCACTTCGAAAGGATTGCTTATTTCTCTTCTTCCTTATCAGTTTTCTCTCGCCTTTTTATTATCTCCTTTTTATTAACTCCCTTTTTATTATCTCTCTTCTTTTAGCTCCCTTTTTATTATCTCTCTTCTTTTAGCTCCCTTTTTATTATCTCTTCTTTTAGCTCCCTTTTTATTATCTCTTCTTTTAGCTCCCTTTTTATTATCTCTTCTTTTAGCTCCTTTTTATTATCTCTTCTTTTAGCTCCTTTTTATTATCTCTTCTTTTAGCTCCCTTTTTATTATCTCTCTTCTTTTAGCTCCCTTTTTATTATCTCTCTTCTTTTAGCCCCCTTTTTATTATCTCTTCTTTTAGCTCCTTTTTATTATCTCCTTTTAGCTCCCTTTTTATTATCTCTCTTCTTTTAGCTCCCTTTTTATTATCTCTCTTCTTTTAGCTCCCTTTTTATTATCTCTCTTCTTTTAGCTCCTTTTTATTATCTCTCTTCTTTTAGCTCCTTTTTATTATCTCTCTTCTTTTAGCTCCTTTTTATTATCTCTCTTCTTTTAGCTCCTGTTAATTATCTCTCTTCTTTTAGCTCCTGTTTATTATCTCCTTTTAGCTCCCTGTTTATTATCTCCTTTTAGCTCCCTGTTTATTATCTCCCTTCTTTCTTTTGTTTTTGCCTCTTCTCCTTTTGTTCTTTTTTCTTATTTGTCTATTTCCTCTCTTGTCTGGCTTTCTTTTGCTTCTCTTCTCCCCTACCGCCTCTCTCATCTTTTCTTTTCTCTCTTCATTAACCTCCTCTTCTATCTACGGTTTTTACCTTTTGCTGTTACTCTTTTTTAATTTTTCTTTTCTCTTTTTATTTTTCCTTTTCTTAATTGTTGTATATTTTATCTATTGGCCTCTTTATTTTCACATCTTGTTATCTCTTATTTTTTCTTTTCTTCTCTTCTTTTTCTCGTTTCGCAAATTCCCTTTTCTCACGTTTTCTATTCTCTCGGCTGGTCTTTTAGTTTGTTGTTTGTTTGTTGTGTTCTTTCAGTTTGTTTGTTTGGTCTGGTCTTGTCGGTCGGTCTGTTTGGTCTGGTCTTGTCGGTCGGTCGGTCTGTCTGTCTGTCTGTCTGTTTGGTCTGGTCTGGTCTTGTCGGTCGGTCGGTCTGTTTGGTCTGGTCTGGTCTTGTCGGTCGGTCGGTCTGTTTGGTCTGGTCTGGTCTTGTCGGTCGGTCGGTCGGTCGGTCGGTCGGTCGGTCTGTTTGGTCTGGCCTTGTGTCGGTTGGTCGGTCTGTTTGGTCTGGTCTTGTGTCGGTCGGTCTGGTTGGTCTGGTCTTGTGTCGTTCGGTCTGGTTGGTCTGGTCTTGTGTCGATGGGTCTGGTCTTGTCGGTCGGTCTGTCTGGTCGGTCTGGTCTGAGGTTCCTTGTGATTTGACGTGTTTCGTCAGATTGTGCTTCCGTTCTCATCTCGTTTTGTTTCTTGCTATTCCTTTTCTTTTTCTTTTTCTCCTATTTTCTTTTATTTTAATTTTACTTTCCTGTTCATTTTCTTTTACCTCTTGCACGTTTGCTTTCTTTCCTGTCTTTTTCCGTTTTTCTTTCGTCTCCGTTTCATCGAATAGGAAAGATTAGTCTTTGATATGTAGTATGTATTTCCTTTTCTCTCTTCCTTTCCTTTCCACTCTTCCTTTCTTTCCTTTTTCTTTTCCTTTTTTCTTAATTCTTTTTTCTTTCTTTTTTTCTTTTTTTTCTTTTCTTTTCTTTTCTTTTTTCTTTCTTTCTTTCTTTTTTTCTTTTTTCTTTTTTTTCTTTTCTTTTCTTTTCTTTTCTTTTTTCTTTCTTTCTTTCTTTTTTTCTTTTTTCTTTCTTTTTTCTTCTTTCTTTCTTTTCTTTTTCTTTCTTTTTCTTTTTTTCTTTTTTCCTCTTTTCTTTCTTTTTTCTTTTTTCCTCTTTTCTTTCTTTTCTTTCTTTTTTCCTCTTTTCTTCCTCCTTTCTTTTTTTTTTTTCCTTTTTTTCCTTTTTTCTTTTTTCCTTTCTTTTTCATTTCTTTTTTCCTTTCTTTTTCATTTCTTTTACTTTCGTATATTATATTTTCTTTCTTTCGATGTGTAATTCAAATCAGTGTGTAGTGCCGAGTGTTAAAATGACGTGTTTTGCTGCGCTTTCAAATTGCTTGAGTCGTGTTCAGCAAAGTGTATGATCAGCACACAGATGCAATGCAGCGCGTTGTGGTGTTCAGTGTAGCTCAATGTACCAAGTGTAAAGTTTAGAGCAAAGAGATGTGATGTGCAGTTTCATGTAGTTATATGCAGGGATAAAATTCAGGTTAGTATTTGTGAACGTCAATGTCGAGTGTTAAAGAGATGTCGTGCTAAATATTTTAATCGGGTTGAGTGTGTTCAGGAAAGAATGAGATTTATTTGAAGAAAAATTATAACTTTAAACCATACGCACGTGATAGTTTTGGCAATTGTAACAAAAAATCTCATGGAACAGTACAAAAGACAGTACATGAGCCATAGGCCTACCGGGGAAGGAGGGCTCAATAAATGATACTCCTAACGAGTGTGACGCCGAACCGCAAGGTCACTTGGAAGACGGCGAATTTAACTAGAGCAAACGTTTCCTCCTCTTAGGGCTTCTATTTATTACACAAGAAACAATATTTTATTTAAATTTATTCTTGTAAGAATAAACGCAAGGTGGGTGATCTGCGGAGTCTTGACTCTTGACAAAATCAGCCTTAATGTTTTGATAACACATTTATATTATTTATTGCTGCTATTGCATTTATTATTTATATTTTACTTTAGAAGTTATTCGGCGTGCCATAAAATTTAATAGCTATTTTGCTAATTAAAGGCCTTTACCTTAATACAACAAATGTCTGATAATTTCTTTGCAAAGAATAATTTGCCCTCCTCGGAAGATGTTTTTCGTGGCGCTTACAACTCTGTGAAATTGATGCCCTTGAAGTAACCTGCGCTGCTAGCATTAGCTAGCTTCACGTGTGCTGGCGACAGTGACTAACAATCTCCTGATGTGCTCGTATCGACGACCAAATGTCTTCTGACAAAATCACGGCTCTGATGCAATAGGTCACATTCGTTTTCGTTTGTTTACCAAATTTTTGTTTGTAATTTTTTTATTATCTGTAACTCGTAACGCGATGGTCCATAATCTTGACTCGACGTTAATGCCTTACTAAAATCTGTCACCATTATATGTCTATATTTATTGAATTTTGTTAGATGATTCCAAACTAAAAAAATATATTCTATAAATGCCCGAGTCCCAAATGTTTATTTTGTCCTAGGAATCACCAGTGTCTCATATTTATTTCGGCCCCGGGTTAAAATTAGTCACTATTCCATTTAAATCTACTTAAATTCCTCTGCGATATCTGGATATGCCTCAATAGGGGGAGAGAGGGATAAAAAAAAGAATATTCGTGTAATTGTTTTAAAAAGAAAAGAATAAAGAAAAATTACATTAATGCCATCTTACAGATTGCATTTAGAGCTACCCATACCAAAAGTTTAAAGAAAAATTGGAGCAGTATTCGAGAAAATCTTGATTTTGTTATTTTTTAATATTGCATATATTGCACGCAATATTTCGCAAAAAAACACTGTTTTCAGAAAATTGTACATAACATTATTGAAAGAATTAACTATGGGGAACATTTTACTTGAAAGAAAGATCTCCATCTTCAATTTTCTACTAGTAGGAATTAGTCGGAAAAGATTCAAACTTTTGAAATTTTCAAAAATTCAGAGTTAACCGTGGAAAATTGACCAACGCCATCTTTATAACTGAATTTTACTCTTGTACTTATTTTACAATAAATTTAAATAAAATACTTGGAGCCATTTTTGTGAAAATGGAATTAGAAATTTCGAAAATATAAAATACTCCAAAATTTTAAAGAAAATTTTTAAAATTCGCAAAGCTTTGTGTCGAGCCAGATCGACCGGAGAATATCCATTTTGTAAAAAATTCAACCTATGGTTCAGAAGCTAGTGGTTTTGACAGACGGACGTTACAGGTTACCACTTTACAGGTGAGTATTTGTTTTAACTATTTATTATAATAGTGGCCCAAAGTTACTCGTAACTGTAAATTTGCACACTATCATAACGCTATTTTTGATCGAGGACATCCCCACTGGGTACCTCCATTATGACTGTTGTTAATTTTGTGAAGAAAACAAGATAGAAAGGGAAAGGTGAAATAAAAATGTCTCTTAAGTTATGGGGGATGGAACACATCTTTTGGGAGTCGGAATTTAATTCTTGTAGGAGCAATGCTGGTTTTAGCGAGGTTAAAGTGGCTGGTGCAAGGGACCGTTTAGAGGTTGCAAAATAATTTGGATGACGGTAAGGAAATGTAATTTACAATTGGTTCTATGTCTAGTTCTCTATGAAGTTGTTTATTGAATATATACTACGGGGCATTGGTAATTATACGAAAGATTTTATTCTGGAAGGTTTGTTAGGTTTTTTAACGGAAGAAGCGTCACGTACCGAAATTGGGGCTGCGTAAGTTATTGAGGGTTTTAGGACTGATTTGTAAAGAAACGGAGAATTTCAATTTTTAGAGATGACTTTTTATTAATTAGGAGATATAATTTCATTAGGGCTCCGTAAGTTTTATTCAGTCTGTGTATAATACGAGGTTTTCATGTAAGACGAGTATCCAAGAGAACGGCTAGGTATTTTATTTATTTATTTGAAGGGACCCGGAATTTGTAATCGGATAATAATTTACTTTTAAAGGGTGAGGGATATTTGTTCTTCAAAAGGTAAAAATTTTTGCTTCGCATTGATGGGTTTAGCTGTAATCCCCATTTTTTGTCCATTCAGAAAACGCATTTAAGTCTTGTTGTAGGTTATTTTTTGCTTCAGAAATTAATTCTCTAGACGTGAAGATTGCCGTGTTGTCGGCATAGAGAGCCATAGCACAGTTTGATAATTGAGGAATATCTGCCGTAAAGAAATAAGAGGTTTGGAGAGAGTGGGGACCCTTGAGAAACACCGGCTGAAATTAGGGTAGGTAATGATAGGATATTGTTAATTTTTACTGTGAAGTATCTATTATCGAGGAAGCATTTTATAATTTGGAAAAGATATTCTGGGAGTCCTAGTTTACGTAATTTGTATAATAATCCCTTGTGACAGACTTTATCAAATGCCTGCGCGAAGTCTAAGAAGGCCGCTGTGCAGAATTGATTACGTTGATAAGCTAGAGCAATTTCTTCAACAATTCTTAATAGTTGGTGGGTTGATGAATGAAGAGGACGGAATCCAAATTAATGTAGTGGAATTGCATTTATTTTATTAAGTTATGCGTTTAATCTGAACAAGATAAGCTTTTCGAAAATTTTTGCAAATGCTGGTAGTAAACTAATTGGTCTAAAACTTGATAGATTTGGGGATTTATTCGGTTTTAAAATGGGATTTTTTTTCAGCGTGAGGGGAAGAATCTGAGACTTGGACAATTGTTGAAGATAGCAGTTCAGTTACATAAGCAAGGGTATGTGGTGGAATGTGCTTAGAGCAAGATTCGGTCTGGTGTCTATTCCGGAGGAAGATTAAAAAAAAATTTTTTTTTGATTAATTATTTTATGTTGGCTAGAGAGATATAATCCATAGGTAACAATGCAATGATATATGGTTCATTTAGAAATTTCTTTAGCAAATGTTTTCTCGGTGGGGGTGAATTTTGTGAGTATGCAGAGAGTGCGTCTAGTTTTTTCAGGGTAGTATGAGCAATGTTTGATTCAGTTGTAAGCTGGGGGATTGTCTGGATTGGACGGGTGAAATGCCGGCAGACTTTCCAAAGGTTGTTTGAATTTTTATCTAATTTAGAGATGAAAGAGTTGAAATTTATGATATTGAAGAGCAATTTATTAATATATTGGTTAAGAGCATTGTGGACTGCTTCTCTACCTTTATTAAGATTCGCTTTTAAGAAAGGGAGACGGTGTATTTGTCATTGGCGTCCGATTTTACGTTTGAGTATACACGTTTTCGATATCAAGAACCCACAATTTCTGAAATCTGATAATATAACGTGTTGAGGGTGTTGGAGTAATTTACTAAATTTTAGAAAAAAAATATACCTACTTTTCCTGTATCAGGGCTCCACAATGAGAGTTTTTCCGTCGAAAAATCGCCGTTTATTTGGCGATGCATTACATAACTTTCTTTCTACTACACATATTACTCCGTATATGCGTACGTATGCAAGAAAGATATAAGTAAACCATCAAATAATGAAATGAAGCACCTTATGGAGCAAATGGGAATGTGCATGTAGAAAGTGCAGAGGCGTGAGTGGTGACATTCTTCTGTGGCGAGTTTTATTTCAGGTGCTGAGGAGGCCAAAGACTGGAAGGAGAATGCGCGGCGCCCGCGCCAGGAAATTAAAAAAAGTGTAGAACGAATAGATAAATAGAGTAAATAAATAAGTGTAGAAAGATAATAGTGTGCACTCGTCTTCTGACGGCAGGTTTTTCTCCCTTCAAGATATTTTTTCTTTTCTTTCTTCCTTCCTCTTTCCCGTGGCTTTGCGATGAAAGGAAACCATCGGCGGTTAAGACCAGAATTCGAAAGATAAAAGTAGGACAGTAGAAGTAGAAAGATACAGTAATTTGGTTTTTTCTTGAGCGATTATTAATATTCATGCATGTTTATACTTTTATTGAATGTCTTTACTTTAAACGAAATGTATATCATAATGCTGAATTTTATCCAATATCCTTTTAATTGAAAAATATTGCGTTCGGCGAATTCTTTTATCTTAGGTCTCCAGGAGCAAACCAACACAGTTAATGATGGAGCTATTTTTTTCTGGAAGAACGTGTATACTTACATTTGTAATAAACAGTCATCTGCGGAGAATATTACTTTAAAATTTTGCACCACAAATCTTGTTTAATAAATAAGACAACTCCGGCGGGGGATTCAAGGGAGAGGCCCATCACGTTTCCTGAAGATATGTCGAAAAAATAGATATATAGCCAGAAGATAATCGAAGTATTTCCAAATTGTAAATACATAATTATGGAAACGGTAAAACAAAATAAACATATTGAACTACTTTCTACTATTGACAAAGTAGGTACTTTAGTGTATTAAAGACATTGAAGCTCGGCAATGCCGAGATACCCCAAATTGAATGGTCCTCTGAGTAGACATGACTGGCATAGCTGCAGCTTCTAAAAGCGTTCACTGTTTCTCGTAGTTCCACATTCATCCATATAATACATTGGTTCATTGCGAGAGTTGCAACGTAAATATTTGCAATTTCATCCACCAGAGAGAAATCAGGCCCCCTAGAGCAACTTGCGTCATTGTGCCACAAGCGTGCGTAGTATATTGTTCTCGGGTCAGAATGCATCGCGGATGCAGTTGCAATGAGAACTATAAAGTATTGATGTGCCTTGAGTTCGACCAGATCGATCGGGGGATATTCATTTTGGAAAAACTCCCATGTTTGGTTTATGCGTTAGTGTTATGTACAGACAAATTGATTCATTCTTTCGTTGATCTTTCTGTGCGCGTCAACAGCTACGACCATTAGTCCCGTTAATGTAGTGAATGTTATATACCGGAAGGCGATGGTGTTCCTTCCCCGGTGGACGGTGAGACTCTCCGTGGATGTTCACGTCGGCTTACGTGGTTACCCTCTCCAGATATCTCCGTTTGCGGGGCACCTCTCCAGCCGGGATAAACTCCGATTGATCTCCCATAATGTAGTGTAGTGCATGTAAGTGTGAGAGGGCGTAAAGGGAAAGGAAACGAAGAAGGAAAGATCGCGCGCGGTCCGTGTCCCGTTTGTTTAGTTTCTGCACCGGTACTCACCTGATGTTGATCGGAGAAACCACGGACAACTTCTAATCAGAGCACTCAGCCGCTAGAATTCTCTTTCGGACAGCGGCTAGATTCGACATATAGCTCGACCACTTAGAAAAAACATCGTGGCGTCGCGTACATCAGTAGCGTGGCGAAGCCACCCCGCATTGCTCTTGAGGGGGAGCTCAGTTGACATCAAGGTCCGCCTTCTACGATAGCCGATTCGCGTTTGCAACTTTGTTCTCACGCCGTGCTCTTAACGGCGACCGATTTTCATTTGCCGAAAGTACGTGTCTTTCGATTCGCTATCTCACGAACCTGACCTCTCAACGGCCCTCCTGATGTACACGTGGATGTTGAAATAGAGGACATATCAACAGAAATGTAAGTACTCGAAAACGCTGCAAAGCAACAAATCGGAGATATACACCCACGCACAACAGGAAGCGCACACAAATTGACTGCCTTCCGAGCGAGAAAAAAAATCCAAACAATAGTGGCAATTGTATGTGAGGAGATGGGCATAAATGCCCAAGACCGTTCGACTTGGCAGGATAAACAGAGATGCGAACCTCCAACACCCCAGATTTCGGGACGGTTGTCCAGACCACGCTGTCTTCCCCCGCCCGCTCGGGCCGAGACGGAGGCGAATGCGGAGGCGAATGCGGAGGCGAATGCGGAGGCGAATGCGGAGGCGAATGCGGAGGCGAATGCGGAGGCGAATGCGGAGGCGAATGCGGAGGCGAAGGCGGAGGCGAAGGCGGGAGGCGAAGGCGGAGGCGAAGGCGGAGGCGAAGGCGGAGGCGAAGGCGGAGGCGAAGGCGGAGGGCGGAGGCGAAGGCGGAGGCGAAGGCGGAGGCGAAGGCGGAGGCGAAGGCGGAGGCGAAGGCGGAGGCGAAGGCGGAGGCGAAGGCGGAGGCGAAGGCGGAGGCGAAGGCGGAGGCGAAGGCGCGAAGGCGAAGGCGGAGGCGAAGGCGGAGGCGAAGGGAGGCGAAGGCGAGGCGAAGGCGGAGGCGAAGGCGGATGAAGGCGGAGGCGAAGGCGGAGGCGAAGGCGGAGGCGAAGGCGAAGGCGGAGGCGGAGGCGAAGGCGAAGGCGGAGGCGAAGGCGGAGGCGAAGGCGGAGGCGAAGGCGGAGGCGAAGCGGAGGCGAAGGCGGAGGCGAAGGCGAAGGCGAAGGCGAAGGCGGAGGCGAAGACGAAGGCGGAAGCGAAGACGAAGGCGGAAGCGAAGGCGAAAGCGGAGGCGAAGGCGAAGGCGAAGGCGGAGGCGAAGGCGGAGGCGAAGGCGGAGGCGAAGGCGGAGGTGAAGGCGGAGGCGGAGGCGAAGGCGGAGGCGAAGGCGGAGGCGAAGGCGGAGGCGAAGGCGGAGGCGAAGGCGGAGGCGAAGGCGGAGGCGGAGGCGAAGGCGAAGGCGAAGGCGGAGGCGGAGGCGAAGGCGGAGGCGGAGGCGAAGGCGGAGGCGGAGGCGGAGGCGAAGGCGGAGGCGGAGGCGAAGGCGGCTCCTCCTCCTGAGACAGGGAACTCGGGCCACAAATAGAGGGGACCATTCTTTCCGGCACTTTTCGTGCTTGCGCAGACCCAGGAGTTTGTCGAGCTACAGCTACGAGTATTATAACAAGCGTGGAAAATCGCTGTGGCGATGCGAATCCTCAGACCTCTCGGTCGGTGTCCCTGCAGGGCCAGCGCCAACGCCAACGCTCCCAGTAGGTAAACCAGCCGATTCATACATGGGATGCGATGTCGATGTTTTGAAAACATCGATCTTTCAATAAACATATTGATGTTTTAAACATGTTTTATACTACCTTCGTCGCGTAGACCACTATCCCTCGCTCCAGATGATCCGGATGCACGGGTATTTCCTTCGGGTTTCCTGGTATTGCGCAAATGGAGAGGAGTTTTAACTTTGTTTTCCGTTAAATTTTAATTAATTGACTTTCAAAATATAATTTAAATCAATATGAACGGCCACTGCCAAATCAAGTTTTGTTGAGGACATTAATGCTACAGGTTACTAAACCAACTTTAAAACATCGATGTTTAAAATCATCGATGGTGTTCAGTCGATATGTTATTAACATCCATATATTTTAAACATCGATTTTTTGTTGTCGGTTTTCCATCACTACACAATAGGCGGTCTGACGAACAAATAAACAAAGGACATTTTGAAAGAAAAGCACATGTTCGCTATAGGGGACCTCAAAACGTGGATTTCTATCAAAATCTCGACATCGATTTTCTGCGGCATTGCATTACTTTCTCTATACAACATGTACACTTTGTCTACTATATACGTACAAGAAGGTAAACTTTTAATGGAAATATTCCAGCATTTTCAAGCTTGTTTTGCGAAACTATCATATCTTTTTGCGGCATAGAGAGATGCTTTGTTATCCCGCCCGAAACATAGGACACAGGAGACATTCATTACACACGGTGGCACATGGTGCTGAATATTTCCACCCCACTATCGGCAATGGCTTGTCACAACACGAGACGGAAATATGTGTACGTTCTGGTCGATGTAAATGAAAATTATGTATTCCTCGCGGGAGGACACTTTTTAATATGCAGGAAATGAATTTAATTTTACGGCTAATCGTATGTCTCTACTATTTACAAATGAGTTCTCCATCACTGGTTGTTCATTTTCCTTGATATAGACACTTCGTACATTGACACCACAATGCAATGGGAAGAAAACTAGGAAATGAATCACTCTATTCCCATCTACGTGCGTCATACCGTCGCTAACACGATTCTTCGACACAACAATAAAATGTTACTGTCCTCATTCCTAGTAAACGAAGGGTGTCACCTTTAAATGAATGCGAAATCTGAAGCGTGATGCAAAGTGAGAATATGAAGTTTGGATTTAGAATAAAGAAAACTGCACTATTTCTTGTTAGTAAAATACCGGTTTGGATGGATCGAGACACCAATTGATTTCACTGTACTGCCTCTGACCGGGAGGTCGTAGGGTTCAACTCCCAACGGTGGCAGAATTTCCGACACTAGCTACATAACAAGGTCGGATTCGACGTCTGGAAGAGAATTCATGCTATCGGCGGCTCTGATCGATAGTTTTCTGTGGTTTCTTCAATCACCACCAGGCGAATGCCGGAGCACTTCCGTAGCAAAACGGGCCACGGACCTCGGCGTATTTTCCCCTCCTTTTCCTTGTGCTGTCTTCAGCACTTACTTACACACATTTGCATTTATATGCACTACACTACCACACATGCCGGGAGACAAGTCGGGAACCAGTTTGTCCCGGCTGGTGCGGTGCTCCGCTGGTGGGAGATACCTTGTGTCCGAAAAACCCCGCAAGATCCTGTCGTCCAATGGAGGAAGAACACCACCTTCCGCGATAAAAACACGCACTACACTTACGGGGCTAATGATCTTAGAAGTTGACGCGCCCGAAATCACGAATCAATCAATTATTAGTAAAAATTGCGAAAGAATATTTTAAAATGATCACGTTCCTTCAATAGCAACTATGACTTTCACAGAAATTTCATCTTGCAATTTACTTCACCACTAACCAAAATATGTGAAGAAATAAAATCAGTGGTTGTCACTTAAGCGCAAATTATTTCGTACAACTACGGTAATATTTAGAACTTATTTTGCAAAACAAAGTGTAAAAACATTTGTCTCGGTGATACGTACCAAATTGCAGCTGATGGGTCATTAATCAAAATATATGCAGAGTAATCTTCCTGGGAAACGAATCGACGAGCGTAACAGATAAAAGCTTTCACCGACTTATCGTCTTTACTTTCATTATTTTTCCTAGACAGTCATGATTGATGATTTTTTCGTGTTTCCGGGCGCGTCAACTACTGTGCTCATTAGTCCCGGTAGTGTAGTGTATGTTTTTTTCTCGGGAGATGGCAGTGATCTTCCCCCGCTGGATGGCGGGATCCGGCGCCGACCTAACGTCGGCTAGTGGGGTTTCCCCCTAACCAAGACTTTCCCACCAGCGGGGCACCGCCCCAGCCGACACAAGCTCTAAGCTCCCGACCGGTCTCCCGGAATATGTGGTAGTGTAGTGCATGTTAGTGTTAGTGTAAGTGTGTGTGTAAGGGGAGAGGATAGGACAAGGAAGAGGAAGGACAGATCGCACGCGGTCCGTGGCCCTTTTGGTAAGGTACTGCTCCGGCATTCGCCTAGTGTTGGTCGGAGAAACCACGGAAAACTACCGATCAGAGCAGCCGGCCGCTAGAATTCTCCTCCAGACAGCAACTGAATTCGACCTAGCTGAAAAGCTAGTGTCGAAAATCCCGCCGCCGTCAGGACTCGAACTTAGGACCTCCCGGTCAGAGGCGCTGCAGTGACATCAGTTGATGCACTGAGGTACCGCACCCGGTGACAATCATGATTGTATGAATCATAGTAATGTATATTTCACGTGTACGCTAGATAATAATTACTGACAAGTTTAAATATTCTCCAAACAACTAAAGCCCAGTAAGCTGAAACATCTTACAACACATGCAGTTCACGAAGAGCCAACAAAATCACAAGGTTTCCCGAAATTCATCAGTAGTTTGCTTTAATTTCTACTCTAATTCTCTAAGTGTGACTCTGTTCCCGAAAATAATATTGCATTCATTGGTAGCATCATGGTAACACCATTGTCTCATGGGACACGGTTTCAGAAGCCGGTCTGCACATACCTTTAATTTGGAAATTGCACACATACTGTTTCTTATCTTTTTTATATATCATTCTGTGTACCATTAATTTAACATTGAATAGAAAATAAGCCGGACAATTTTATCTTCCCTTATCATAGAGATACTGCTTAGTAACAGATAATCCACGCATTAAAACTCACCTCTTTAGGGCGTGATTCGTAAGTGATCGATTTCGCAGAGTTACAGAGTTTAGCGTGAACAAATAGCTCTTTATACACTTCAAGATAGAATGGTGATAGAGTCCACACGGTTTGTGATAAAATTGCAATGAAATTAGACACATGATCAGGGTCCAAACTGATCTGATTCGCGTACGCCCTCCTGAGAATGCTTGTCCGTTAGTGCATTTTCTGACCATGATAATTGAATCGCAATCCTCGTTTGTCTTAAATTTCTTGCAATTGCATGCCATTCCGCTTTTAAGCGAGAGTACTCGGATACTTCAACCAGTGTGGGCCATTTGTGATTATCAAAACTCTTAGTTTTCACTTTTTATGTTAGTATAATGAAAAACTGTGTTTCGTTTTATCAAATTTCAGTACATTCTTAAATGTTCTAAAATTATAAAAAAGACGTAGAGAGTATAGGTTCTGAAAAATTTTCTTGTTAGTTGATAACTAAATTCTGCACTCCTGAAAGCATGAATATTTTTCAGATGACATTTTCTTGAAAAAATAGTTTTTTTTTCTTGGATGCCACAAATTTGAAATCGTATATTTATTCATCCGTCAAAGTAAATAATTACCGCCTGGTACTGGAAAAAGAGCTTTCCATATAATTTTAAAGTTTAATATAATACGTTTTAGTGAAACAAAATTCGCTAGCCCATCCGCTAGTCCGTCCGCCCGTCTCTCTTAGGTTTATTATTTTCATTATGAACTGACGAAATCCAGTTACAATTATTTAACATGAAAATACTGGTCAAACGTGACACTTTAACCTTTGTACAAAAAGAGTGGTATTAAGAAAGAGTGGTACAAGAAAACAATATATAACAATGTGTATATTATTGATTATTTCTTCTATAAACCTAGAAACCTGTCCAATTACTTACCAATTGGTACGTACTTCCATACACCTTTAAACGGTCCCCACAACTCCGTTTCATGCCTCCCAGTACAGGATTTTGATTTAAAGTGTGGTAGGTACCAACAAACACTCATGCCAAGTTTCAAAACTCCAGGATTTTTTTTCCTTCGATCACCAGTTTTTGGTCTAATTTGACTTGACTATCAACTCATATTGTAATTCCACTAGTAGGCGACTGAAAAATTGAGAAAAAGTAATTTCTAGGCGCCGATAGGCAACAGCTGGAAAGAGCTTTTTTTTCTTCAAAAACGAATAGTTAATTCAGTCTAAAAATATTTGAATGCTAATTAAAATGAGAAAGACTGTGCTAATCAAATACTTTCTGTATACTTCTTTCGTAGTATACAGATAGTATTGTATTGCTACAGCAAGAAACGGCAATTTTTCCTTTAGAAACATACGATTTGTGGGTCCACGATTCCGAAAAAGTGGTTAATTATTGATCTTAAATATAGGAAAACGGATATAATTTGAATTTTGAGGATATTTTACATTAATTATCAAGGATGTTTTCAAATTTTTTTCTCAATAATGACTTCACTTTTTTTCTTTATTTTTTTTCTCAGAGAGAACAAACACCTATAAAAATAACGCGGTCCCAGTTTTCGTTGAATTCTCTGAATTTTCGAAAATTGGCGAAGTTTCTTTTTTCAGTATCTTCCTACAACTACAATAATGAAGACATATTTATTTTCTAATGAATTCTGTTTTCCAAAATTAAAGTACAATTTTGCTTAAAAATAAAGGAGTTTTCGCGAGTAATTTTGTGTGAAATAACGGTTATGTTAAAAACAAGAAGTTCTCAAAAACTGTTCCAATTTTTTCGTTTTTTCGGATAGTGCAAATTACACTTATAAAAATGAGGCAGTTCCAGTTTTCGTTAAACTGAATTTTCCAAAATTGTGAAAATTACGTATATTATTATGTAAGAAAGAAGCATATTGTGATATACCAAATGACGAACCATTTTTATTACGAAAATGTCATTTTATTTGACATAGAATATAGGGATGTCAATAAACGATCGCGAGGGGGTCGCTATGTGACAAATAAACAACCGGCGTTAAGGATCATTTTCGTTAGGTTGAAATAGAGCAGAGGCGGGATAAGCATTGTTTTGGGAGACAAAAGAAAAAGATATAAGATTCGAATGCTTCCGAATTTTCAGAAGAACATTGCTTCGCTAGCGCAACGCGGTGATGAGTGGGTCGGATATATTATATTAGATCGAGGAAAGACTAATTGACAGTTGTTTAAATTAACTATCGTTTTTTTATATTAGGATAGAGCGTTCTTGTCGAAAGTCAAATTCGTGTCTAGGCGTCAACCCGAGACGCAAGTGAGGGAAGTCACGGATTATAATAATATCGCCGGGAGAATTTGGAACCAGATCACGGACATTTATCCAGAAGCAAGATTCTGCTGAAGGAGGAGGAGGTTCTACGGGGCGCCATCGAACGAAGAAGTGGAGAGCGCGCGAAGACCCACGAATAAAAAACAAAGTTTATAGCTATTGTAATACACAGAATACTGGTCATGACCAAAGAATGATTCATTTTTTATTATCATTATAATGAATTCTAATTTGTTAAGTTGAAAGAAAGCTGATTATCATTGTTCGTTACGTGCAATCCAGTATTTTAATATTTTCAGATTCCTCGCCTCTCCGTATGGATGGCAGATTGAATAATTGGTTTCAGAGTAAGTAGGAACAACTATGAACTTCGAACCCCCAATTAACTGAGCTAGACCAACATAATTTTGTAAGGAGAGATATTTAAATTACGTAGGAATCATTAGGATTTTAGTGTAACGTTTTCCTGGCGCCCGAATTACATTTGTCAGTAGTAATTATGTTTCAAATTGGCACTAGTCAACGTCGGGCATGTTTCAATATGGTTTTATATCACTCCTGTGAAGCATGCGAGTGTAAGTGGCTGACTTGCACCCACTCGTAGCTATGTAGTTAGTGTCGAAAATCCTGCCACCGCCGGGAGTGGACCTCTAGGACCTCGTGGTCAGAAGCAATGCAGTGACATTAGTTGATGCCCTGAGCCACCTTGCCTGTTTGAAATTTTAACTTATTTCACAATAAAATACACAAAACATTATTTTTCAAGATTTCTAATGCGTTGGGTGAATGTTATGGGATAACACAGGATTATTCTGCTACGTTTGTAACATTCGAGTTTTTACGAGAACTAATTTACCGTCGCTTTAGTGTTTCGAGATGTTTCGTAACTGCATCCACGTAAACGATACGATAATGAGAAATCGATCATTAGATTCATTTAGGTTTCTCTGTAGACAAAATGGAAGATTTGTATTTGCTTGGATAAGAAAAAAAAATTATGGTATCATTGTTCGAACACTGGTTCCACATGATCAAGTTTCCACGATATTATTGTTAATAGTTCAATAGTAATAATATATTCTACTTGGGACGAGAACGGTTAAACAGAACAACTATTTGTTGCTATTGTAACAAAATCATTATGTTTTCAGGTTTGACGGAACAACCATATGCAAATAAATGGAAGTCGATAATTTCAGTTAATGAATTTACAATGTTTTGGATTAAATCAAAATAATTCACGATATTTGCATTATGTTACTTCCTTTAATGGATTCGACTCGCATAATCGTGTTTATTCCTTCAAGTTGAAATTAATCGAATTTTTCTGACTTCATTTTCCAGTAAAGCTCTCTTGAGTTGCATGTATTTTCTCTGTTTTGCTGCTCTTCCCCAAACTAAAGCGCCTGTATCTCAAAAAATTGTTTGTCGTTTTAATCAATTACACCGTTTATACTTCGTTTTTGAATACCTCTCCTCACAATTCCATTTTTCAAACTCACGACCATCATGAACAACCTTTTCTTTTCTCTTCACTGTTTCTCACCCTTGTTTCCCTTGTTTTATCCCTTTAAAACCAGAATTGTTAATGTACACATTCCTCGTTTTTGTTCTTGTAAAATGTATTGTTCAATTTTTTCACCAAGCCATTGGCAATTTCTATTCAATTACCATTTTCAGCCAAAAATGCAGTCCAACTTTTTGCAACTACAATTCATATTGAGGTCGTCGAGTTACACTATTTCTGTTTAACTGTCATAAAGCTGAAAATATGTCTCAATTATTTTGAACTAGTTTTGCTTTTTCACGAACTACCTCAGGGGTTCCAAGGCCCCCTCCCTGTGCTCGTAGCAAGCACTTGGAGAAACGTTGCGTTGTACGACCCCATTGGTGTGGCGCAGATGTCCTCGCCGCCACGTCCTGCGGAGCAACAAGTGGTCAAATTGCATCAGATGGGCGTGGCTCTCTCGAAAGGGCACGACCGGACCATCAGCCACAAACATTTGGCATCCAATCCAGGAAGGAAGTCGTCCAACGCATCCGTTGCATCTATATAGACAGTGCAAGTCATCGTAAAAATTTGGATCAAAGATGAAGATGTGTGGTATGACCTTGTTCTCGTCGTTGCAAACACTTCTTGTTATTTACTCCTTCAATTTCCGTGAACAACAAGAAATACAAGTAGATTGGAGAAGCGAGATATTATTTACTGTGCAAATCGAAGCCTTGGTTGATCGCGATACTCGTTTTTTGGGCGTAGGCAAATGAGGGAGCTAACGCCCTTACGTTCTACCTTCTCTTCGACAGGAGATATTGGTGCCTTGATTTAATCTTCCGTTCTATGTAACACAGAGTGCCAAGCAAGTATCTTCGCATCGAGCCCCTGTAATTCTGTGGACCGACAATTCAAGGCTGGATAAATTGAAAGGGACCTTCACCGCCATTGTAGTGGATGTTTTGCGCGCGGGTTTCAAATCTGACTCTGCAATTGCGCTCCTTTTCATCATTATCATTGTTCTGTGTGAGTGTGACAGAAATAAAAATATAAAATTAGAAACCAAAATATTAGCTGTATATGGAAATAACGTGTAGATACATGTTACCTATTCCAGCTTTCATTTTTATTTAACAATTCAGATAAGCAAGTTTCCACACGAAAGGTCTTTAACATTTATAATTAATTACTAATTAAGGAACAACGTAATGATCCCCTCGCAAGTTTTCCTTCTGAATAGTCTAAATGTGCGAACTTGAACACTGAATTTGAATTTGAATTTGAAACAATGAATTTGTTGTGCACGTAATATATGCCGGACATCTCTTTATCTTATTATATCACATATATTTTCATACGGTTAAAATAATACTCGTCCCGTTAAGAACATATCGTTATTCTAAATAACTAACTTGCCCCCTGTCAATCGCAATGATGTCTGCGAGGCCTACGCAAGTCTCCACTAAAATGGCGGTCTTCAATATATTCGCGACAGCAGTGCTCTCAGTGAGTCTAGTTTAATTCTATTCCAACATATTTGCTCCTCATCGACCCGAGTCAGGGTCTCCTATTAAAAATTGCATTTATATTGGTAGAAACCAAATCACTGGGAAACTAATGAAGCGGACAACACTTCCGGTATCTGTTATGACTGTGGTTAGTCATCTATTTACGTTTTCTTTTGTTATAAGCTGCAGTTAATGTTACCAACGTAATTTTGTGTTGCTAGCTCTCTCGTCAGCAAGGTACCCCTGCGGAGAGACTTTCCTGGTGCGCTGTATATTAGGGTAATCATGGGACCAGGCTACAGATCTGATAGGTGTCGTCTGTGAAACTTCGTCGCGAGCAGATGGTGAAAGTACTTACGCCGCACGCGGGGTTCGAACTCGAAACCGGGAGTGCCGCGTACATGGGCGTGGCTTCAGGCCTCCGTGACGGCAAGAGAGAAAAGGGAGTCAAAGTAATGCATTTACAGTGAGAGGCCCTTCACGAAATCTCCCCCCCCCCATTGATTGTACTCTGTATTTAAACGACGCAACTAAAGATTTTACCTTCCACCTGTGTACACTGTACATCTTCCGACATTACACTTTTTAAGGTATTTTCGAAGTTGGGACGTAAGTAATACTCTAATTTCCCTCTCCGAAGTTAATGTTGTTCTCCGTGTTTTTTATTATTCTTTATTTTTAATGAGATTGAAATATTTTAGGTTATTTAAATGCCATATTCTGAAGAAATCACCTGCTCGGAGAAATGTATGTTCAACCTTCTTGGGAGAAAGACAGTCAAGCAAAGAACAATGCCTTTTCTTTACAACTTTTCTTTTCTTATGGCGTATTCATAGAAATTGGCAACCACACGAGGCAGTGATAACAGAATTGCAGAAAAACGTCATGAGGCGAGGTATGAGGAATAAAGTATATTCGGGCAATAAAGAAAACAAAAGTAGAAGGGTAACATAGATTTTTAAGTGAAAAATACGCTTGTTTTTTGAAAACGGAAGATGTTATAGAGCAACAGAGGAGTACATCTTTAGATATGGTTGTTCTTGGAAAATACTTATGAAGAAATCCTGATTCTAAATATTTCAACGTGATGTTCGCACAACTAAAGAGAAAAACGAGAATAGAATTTAATAGGAGCACTGACGATAAGATAAATTTCAAATATAATACCGAGACTTAGAAAAGGAAGAAAATTACTCATAAATGATTTTTTTAATTCGAGACCGGAAAAATAGATGGTCAGGCTTCTATAAATGTGTCCACAGACGCAGGGGAAATAAGAAATTCAAGACATGCGTCACAGATGTCTCACCGATATTTTAGGAGAACCGAAGGAAAGCAAATGTGTTAAACAAGTATCGATATTCAAAGTGAAAGCATTCGAAGCAGTTCCGCATGAACTGCTTACAAAGAAATTATTAACTTCAGAAATTGATTTAGAGTCGTGAAATGGATAAGTGAATTCCTTTGTGACAAGAAACATAGTTTGAATTCGGAATCGCATTTCAATCATGAAAATGTTACCTTGGATTCCTCGGGAAGTGTCTTAGGTGCTTAACTATTTATAGCGTAAAAGAATGATCTCGTAAACATGTATAGAATGTGTGTACATTTGTGTTGAATACAGCAAAATTAAAGGCACATCTGAGCCTGAAATATTCCAACAGGATTTAGAACAATTGCACGTATTGGGTAATCACAGTACGAGTTTGAGATGCATCAAATGGTATTGGAATCAACAGGTCGAAAAGCAAAACAATGTTTGAGCGGAGACGAAATTTTGCAAACTATTGTATAGGTGAGGATATTATTCCAGGAGACTCGTACGTAAGTATCTAGGGATTCAATGAGAGAGTAGATTAGGTTGGGAGAATCATGTTGAATAACTATCGTTAGGCGAAGAAAATGTGTTAGTCTTTCCATTTTGCAAATACAAAAGAAAAGTTCAACAAACCTGAAAGCAACGTATTTATCGTCTTTATTTTTAATTTACTTGTATTCACTGGTCAGCCATGAGGCTTTACACGAGATGGTTTCAGAAAATTAAATAATACATTCGATTCCGGTCATAGTGAACTCGGATATAGTGAACCCTCGGATATGGTGAACTTCTGTCTATGGTCCCGTTTCACTTACATTACCAATAAGCATAAGGAAATTCGGTTATAGTGAACCTGAACCTCGGCTATAGTGAACGTAGGAAATACGTCCTGGAAATTAGTTCCCTCTTGGAAAAGTATAGATTACCTCAGTGCCACAAATTCCAACACTAGGCAGCCTGAAAAAAAATTCGGCGGCTAAAGGTCATAATGGAAGAAGTGTCTCCCGAGGTGAAGGTAGCGGACCGGGAAAATGGGCACCTTACAGCTGACCTTAAGCCACTCAGTTTCACTGAAGAAATAAAGTCCGTATCTTGCAAGGGTTACAACTGGCGGCGGCGAAGCACGATTGCTTGGTTAAGTTTCAACCTTGGTATTACTTGCTATTCCGCGGGACAAAGCGCGTTGAATTTTAGGTAGGCAAGAGGAAGCACGCGACTGCTACAGCCTGGCGATATCCACCGTTCCGCGCGAAAAAGCGATCGGTTTCATTAGCCGCTTGCGGCATCCCGCTACCGAAAGCATCTCGTATGTTACTAGGCGAGTAAAGAGGCCTTCGGAGAGTGGGACGGTGTTTCAACGTGCAAGAGGCATTGAAAGGTGTCAAGACTGCATTACGATACTTAGAAACAGAGGACAATGCAGAATCAAGGATGGAGAGAGCACAAACTCTGAAGAAGGATCTAGAGAAATTACTAATGGAAAAGTGGGAAGCAAACAATTCAAAATAATTTTGTTAAGGACAAATAGAGATATTGAAATTTTCAGTTTATATTGTTAATGTATTTTGCTGTATTTCTACTTAAATAAAATCAATCGTTATGGAGAAATTCTATTTAATTTTGGCATCGTCGGATATAGTGAACCAAAATTGTTAGTCCCCAGAAGTTCCCTATAACCGGTGTTGAGTATACATTTAACCCAATACTTGAGGTTAGCCCAATTGGGCACCTGTTTGTTGTGTTTTATTTGTTAATTTTATGTATCTCATTTTGGTTGACAATGGTAGAGTGAGTTACAGCGAAAATATTTATTTCTGGTTCGTTCTGTGAGAACACAGAGTGCCACGTTTAGCCCTGTACAGAATTTCACACAATAAAAAAAGTCATGGGAAACACTAGAAACAAGAATCAGGACGTGGTTTTGTGCGTTTAATAAATCGTACTTCGGGTAAGGCTTGGAAGATGGCAAGGTCGAATTCATTCGAGGAGAATTCTAGCAGCCCTCTGATCGGTCGTTTCCCGTTTGTTTGTTTTTTCAATCAACATCAGGTGAACGCCGGACCAGTATACTAACAAACGGGTCACGGACCGCGCGATCTTTTGTTCTCCTTCCTTGACCTATCCTCACACCTCACATACACTTACACTTACACATACATACACTTATACTTACATACACTTACACTTACATACACTTACTTACATACACTTACACTTACATACACTTACTTACACTTACTTACACTTACACTTACATACACTTACACTTACATACACTTACACTTACTTACTTACACTTACTTACTTACACTTGCATGCACTACGCTATCACATTTGGGAGACCAGTCGGAAGCATAGAGCTTGTCGTGGCTGGGGCGGTGCCCCACTGGTGAGAAGTACCTGTGGACGGTAGGTCGGCGTCGGATCTCATAGTCTAGCGGAGGAAGATTACCGCCACAGCCCGAGAAAAAATACACTACACTTATGGGACTAATGTCCCTAGCTTTAAAGCCCGTCCTAAATCATCGACAAAACCACAAATCTCAGCTTGGACAAAAAAAAATAATTATTTCGACAAAGGTGGTCTCACAAAATTCGAGAAAGGGAACAAAATATAAGTTTGGAAATGTTTATTTAGTAGCAGAACAATTACAAAATGGAACAGTTTTGAAAGCAACAGCAGTTTTGAAAACAATTCCGAATTTCAAAGTTTTAGAAATAAGTTAGAGTTAACAGTAATTAAATGGGTGCAGTGATGTGAAGTTGTACAGCGTGATGACACGTGAAACTATGCAGTGGGGTGCAGTGATGTGTGGTGAACGTGACTAATGCATAATTCAACTTCGCTACACGTCTCCCGTGATTAATTTCGTTTGAAAATGTATATTTGTGCTTTGCAAGTTCATAAAAAAAATTAAACACAAGGTGTATCGAAAAAGTAATGATAGAAGTACTTTTAAAAAACTAACTTTTATTACATAATTAGGTTGAACTATCGTCATTCTAATGAATCGTGTCCTTAGGATTCACTTTATGGCGGAAAGTCTTCATAGTAATTCAGAGTGCTTCACCACTGTAGGTGCGTTGAAATCCTGCCCCCACCAAAAAAACAACAAAGCTTTTAGAAATCTTCCAGAATATTCGAGAAAGTTCTGCTGCAGACAAGGAGATTTCATGTATCTACCCAACACTTGTGCGTACGGGGTTGCACTACATTCAGGGGAAAATGTAACATATGTAATTAAATTTCTTTTCTGCGTGTATTTCTTCTGGCTTGTGTACGTCCACAACATATTCTTCTGTTTATAACTGACCATTGTTTAAATAATATATTTGTTTCAATTATGCCTGATGATGGAAACAAATAATTTCCGAAATGTTGCGCTATGTATTATGTAATAAATATTAATATGATAAATGTTCTGTCTTTAAAAATCGAACACTCAAAATATTAGAGTATGACATATGTAATTCCGTTATATAAAATTTCCCACTATCAGTTAATTGGATCTACCACTCTACATCCTCGAAAAGTATGCAACTTTCATTTTGTGACTACTGTATGTATAGGATTACAGCCTGTATTTATCGAACCCTATATTATTTCAATAGTATAGATGTGTTTTGCGACTGAACCAATCTTTATAAATAATATCTCTAAAGAAAGAGAATTTCATGGAGGCATGATTAATTGCACTTTGACTTTAAAGATAGCAAGGATTTGTTGAAAAAAAAAGCATCTAAGTATTCATGTCAAATGCTACCCGCAACACTGGGGTAGCATTGTTAAATTCTGTATTGTAAAATAACTCGTAAACGAAGCGTTCCAGGAGCTTAAAACCTCGAATTTGACGACAAATGCCTTAAAATATATTTTATCGCACCGTAATCCACAGTATAGTATCTTCTTGGAGATTATATTACATTTTTGCTCGTCTGGCGCTTGTCGATAATACCGCACCTGTTCAGAGATATCAATAACCTTCAACTGTATGTAAAATTAAACTAATTATTGGATATTACATACGCTTGAATTGCACGAGTGGGTATATCTCTGTTCGGTAATAAAGCTAATTGAATAAAGCAAAGAGAAGGGTTGTACTTGCCCGATCATATATATTCGCATGGACAACTTTACGTAGCTTTTTCAAAAGTAAAAAAACTTTTCTCATATTTTTGTAACTATCAAGGAAATCGGAAAACTGTCAAGGAAGATTGTATAATTACTTCAAATGTTTTTAAGGAAGTGTTGTAAATTCAATAGACCTTAATTGAAAATTTGTTTCCAAAATCAATTGTAATGTTTTTCATATTTGATATTCTGTGAGTACACTGGATGTTTCCTTTATACATTTTTAAATAAATAAACACGTTTCATTAACAACTTTCCCTCTTAATATGGTATTGGAAGGATAGAAAAGAGGGTGGGGTTTAACGTGCGAGAATTCTCGAAGGGGTACGCTAATTATTACTATTTCCCTTTTATTGTTGGTACCATTATTTAGTTTATATCGCACGTGGGCTGTTCAAGGGCGTGGCACAACTCAAAAAATACCAATTTTGATTTAATGTACTTTTCAGAATTGCATATTGGCCTATCTTCTAGCAGCAGCAGTAACATATCTTACTGTACAGTATTCCACCAATAAAAACCCAGAAGTGTGAATGCAAAAATGATGCATTTCAATTCAATGTGAAAACTTCAAACTCGTTTATATCAAGACGTGTTTTTTCAAGTTGTAGCACTATTGCAGCCCTCGAACGATATGATCCCGTCATAATTTTCTGCATCTGAAACAGCCCCCGAGTTCTACCCAATTGCATTACGAAAATAAATCTAATGACAAATGTTCATTGGCTACCTTTACAGCAGACATTCCAACGAAATAGAGAGCAACTGTTCTCGGAATTGTTAGGTTCATCCAAAACAGCGTCTTAGATCTATGACATTAGCGGCGCCTCCATAGCTTGAGAAACTCCCCTCTGACTTCTTAAGGCCGTGGTGCAGCTTTCGTGTAGATTGGATGTAGAGAAAGCGTGCTGTCCTGACTGCGTTATTTCTGTATTAAAAATTTTTAACATATTCGATTTTTTTATATAGAAAACGTAGTTTGACTGTACCGCATCTAGCGGCAAACTCGTTCACTAATGGTTTTCTTAACGGCGGAAATCGCCAATCTTTTCCAATTTTGTGATTAGGTTAGGTACGATTCGTGAGGTTTTGTGTGTTGGCATGGCGGATTCGAGATTTAATCTATTCTGGGAAGTTGATTCTGCTGCACTTTGCAAGTGTTGGGTTACTCTATCTCACTTCTGCAGCGAAGTTTTCCTCCATTCGAGGCGCGCTCTTCATAGCCTTGGCAGTCGCAACCATGCTTGTTGCGACAATGACGACGACCTTTCCATTTTTCTCTTTAGCTTAAAAAAGTGATAATAAAGCAGCTTAAAACACACGAGCACAAATGTTGCGTATGTATGTCTATATGTATGTGTATGTATGTGTATGTATGTATGTATGTATGTGTATGCATGTATGTGTATGTATGTATGTGTATGTATGTATATGTATGTATATATACGTATACATACGTATATGTATATGTATGTATATGTATGTATATGTATGTATATGTATGTATATGTATGTATATGTATGTATATGTATATGTATGTATATGTATGTATATGTATGTATATGTATGTATATGTATGTATATGTATGTATATGTATGTACTCGGGCGGCGCAATTATTCATTTGATTTGTGTGCCGGCAGCGTCCCTGGCGGCGTCTCATGGCAACTCGTACAGAAATCGTGCAGATCGTGTAAACATGACCTTCGGCTTTTATACATCTAGGTTGGGATCTTGAAGTTTCTGTAGCAGAATCTGCGCGAAAACTATATCATGTAAAGGGACCTTTAAACGTGAATATTCCCACGAGTCATGTTCCACCGTTCGCGAGGCCCAAGAGGCAGTTTGAGCCTGGACACGGCAGCTGTGTCGTGGTCAGGCGATTGCTTCTGCAATTTAATGGTTTATTGTATCATCAAGAAATTCGAATTGTCATCTTAGTGTATTGAATTTGATACTCGCGTCAACATTGCAGGAAGTTGGCACAAATGAGTGAATAGCATGGACGAATTTAGCTGTTTAACAGAAAATTCTAGCAACCAAATGCTTTAATCTGTTTTTCCTCCAATTGCCAGAGTATTACGTCAACAAACGGGCCACGGACTGCCCGCGATCCTTCCTTCCTTTTCCTTGTTCCTCCTCTCATTTTATTTACAGACACGTACAGCACTACCACTGATGTGGGGAGACCAATTATGAATTTAATAGAGTTTGCGGCCATTTAGTGTTTGCCCCGGTCAGGATGGGGGATACTAGAGGGGGAAACTCGCAAGCCGGCGTGTAGGTTGGCGCCGGATCTTATATTCGAATGGGCGCGGGACACTGCCAACTCCGTGGCTATAACATGCGCTTCAGTTGCAGGCCCAGTGACTTGGCAGCGTGGGCGCCCCTGGCTCGCAGAGGGCCATGCCATCGTGCGGGGCCGTGGGAGGGCGCTTGGCGCGCTTTCCTTGGCCGCCGCGCACAGCTGCTGTTGGGGCGGGGAGGGGCGCGCGCAGCGCCGGAGAGAGCCACACCCTCCGCGGCGCGGTCGCTGACTCAACGCGCAGCCGCTTTGCGTCAGCCCGAGCCGGTGCGGGCGGGAGGACAGCGCGGGCCAGGACGGCCGCAGCTCCTCGAGGACTCCCGGTGCCGGCCTCCGCGCCACACCCCCTCCCCTCCCCCTCCCCCGCCCCTCCCCGCCCCGCCCACCCGCCTGACGCAATTTTCCGGCCCGTTGCGAGACGAGTCGGGTTGAGCGGCGCCGCCTTCCGCCGCCAGGGTGCGCCCCCGCCCGCCAGGCGCCGCTTGCCGAGGTGGTATGTAACCTGTCTTAAGCGGTCACCACTGGTTCCGACAAAAAATTGGCCGTTTAATGTAGGTGGCCGCTTAATAAACGTCATGAGATGACTAGATTTTGATTGATTAGCGATTTCAGGAAGGTCAACTAACGAGGTCATTAGTGCCGTAGGTGTAGTGTTTATTTTCCCTCGGGAGGTGGCGGTTATCTTACCCCGCTGTTCGGCGAGATCCGGCACCGACCTACACGTTGGCTTGCGGGTTTCCCCAACCAGGTATTTCCCTCCAGTAGGGCACCGCTCCAGCCGGAACAAGCTCTAAGATAAGATCACTAGAAGCGTTAATCAAATCTATTTGTAGTAATTGCTGTGAAATTAAGTATGTTCTCCGTAACATATTTAATGACCACAAATGACAAAATTTAAACTAGGTATTTAGGACATTCTCTCGGCTAATATCAAAATACATCCTTGACTTAACACTCCTAGTGGTCGAGAAACTCACTTTCCGTTCTTCCGGAGTCGAACAAACTCGACCTGAAGATGCAATTCAAACATTCAACCTTTAAGGCAAGGCCGTCGCCCGAAAGAGTTAGTGACCTTCAGATCCGATTCGCGTAAGTGATGTGTTCCGGGTGTCCTTCAGATACTCCTCACAGAAACGAAGCACGAGTTAGCAAACCATAGGAATGCTGTGAAATGTGGAAGCATTGTTTTGTTAAGAGATATTAAAATCTCCTGATGTCCCTTGCAGCAGAAATTAGGTTATCGTTGGGAGATAAACTCTGAATGTCACTGTCCGAAGTAATCTGAGAATGTGACCCGTCGCAAGAAGAAATTCAATCGACA
The DNA here is from genome assembly GCA_011170035.1 of Teleogryllus occipitalis. Taxonomy (NCBI): domain Eukaryota; kingdom Metazoa; phylum Arthropoda; class Insecta; order Orthoptera; family Gryllidae; genus Teleogryllus; species Teleogryllus occipitalis. Next base: position 115,977 of record BLKR01000896.1, read on the forward strand.
GTAATCTCTTTATATTATAACACTCACAATAGTTTGAGGTAACCCCTTAATAAAGTTTACGAAATGCACGTAGCCGATGGTGGTTTAGCCGGCTCGCCGCTGAAATGAAGGAATATTATCCCATATGTTATGGGAAAAATCGGTCGATTCTTGATAAGAACAGCCTTTAATGGAGATGACTGCTTATTAGAGAAGGCCGTGAGATTCGTTTAAATATGTATTTCACTGTACTTCTGCTTCATTGTTTCACTGCCTGCGCCCCATTTAAAAGTCCAATAAGGACGGTGGCCTCCTTGTTAGCTGCTTCGTAGAGGAAGAGTTCCCACGGGATAGAGATTGCTATGAGCATTGGCTCGTACATGAACTGTCGACGAGTGTACAGGTATCTCATACGAGTTCTACATGCAGCGACACGTTTAAAAGTAAGAGACTGCGGACATAGAGCCTTGCACGTGATAGTGCAGGCCACTATGGTAGTACACGCGATGCCTCGAGAAAAGTGTAAAGTGGTGAATATATGTAGAAGCCTGCACGTGATAGCTACACAGTGGTAGTCCACGCAGCGCCTCGTGTGTCCGAGTTTGCAAACGGTAGTCTCCGTTTCGAAGCTGCACAGTGGTAGTACACGCACGGCTTCGTTGAACATTTCGAGATAACAGACATTGTGGTCTGCGCTTGGCAGGTGCATAGTGGTAGTACATGCAACGCCTCTTAATTCAAATATGGTGGACATAATGGTCTGCACTTGGCAGCTGCACAATGGTCGTACACGCAGCTTTTCTGTGGTTTCTCCGATCAACACCAGGCGAATGACGGAGCAGTACCCTAACAAACAGGCCACGGACCACGTGCGATCTGTCCTTCCTCTTCCTTGTCCTATCCTCTTCCCTTACACACTTACACTAACATGCACTACACTACCACACATTCCGGGAGACCGATCGGGATCTTAGAGCTCGTCCTGGCTGGGGTGGTGCCCCGCTGGTGGGAGAGTCCTGGTTAGGGGGAAACCCCACTAGACGACGGTAGGTCGGCGCCGGATCCCGCCATTCAGCGAGGGAAGATCACTGCCATCTCCCGAGAAAAAAACATGCACTACACTAACGGGACTAATGACCAAAGCAGTTGACGCGCGCGGAAACACGAAAAAATCAATCAATCAATCAAATACACGCAGCGCATTTAAAAAGCAGATACGGCTAACCGCTCTGATTTGTCTTTCACGTAGTTCTCTCGTATCAACTCCAGTTGAGTGCCGGAGCAGCAGAATCGAAGACGAAGGCGGGGGATGGAGAGCGGGCCTTTTTCCGTTGTCTTCCCCCTTTCATCCTTCTGCCCGGTGGAATCTAATACCATATCTCAGATTATCTATAACAGGGTTGTCCAAATGGTGGCCCGCGAAAGAATATTAATCAAAAGTGGAATTCCTTTGCATCCATGGGCGAGACCATGGTGCGCCTAGCGCACACGCCCTGCAGGGTTCAACACCTTTTTTTATGGATTACGTTAAGGTTACATTTTAAGGATATTTTTCTAGTAAACTCAGAAATTCAAAATCATCCTAGTGTGTTTCCTTACATTATGATTGATTGAGGGATTTTTTCGTGTTTCCGGGCGCGTCAACTACTTTGGTCATTAGTCCCATTAGTGTAGTGCATGTTTTTTCTCGGGAGATGGCGGTGATCTTCCCCCGCTGGACGGCGAGATCCGGCGCCGACATACCGTCGGCTAGTTGGGTTTCCCCCTAACCAGGAGTCTCCCACCAGCGGGGCACCGCCCCAGCCGGGACAAGCTCTAAGCTCCCAACCGGTCTCCCGGAATAAGCGGTAGTGTAGTGCATGTGTGTGTGTGTAAGGGGAGAGGAGAGGATAGGACAAGGACGAGGAAGGACAGATCGCGCGCGGTCCGTGGCCCGTTTGATAGGATACTGCTCCGGCATTCGCCTGGTGTTGATAGGAGAAACCAGGGAAAACTACCGATCAGAGCAGCCGGCTGTTAGAATTCTCCTCCAGACAGCGACTGAATTCGACCTAGCTGAAAAGCTTGTGTCGAAAATCCTGCCGCCGTGGAGAGTGGGAACCTAGGACCCCCCGGTCAGAGGCGCTGCAGTGACATCAGTTGATGCACTGAGCTACCGTTCCCAGTCCTTTCATTATGCATGGTACGGCATGATATCAACATAGTTCCATCCCCCTCCCCACCAGCCGGGCAAACTGCCGAGATCAACAATGCGGGGAAGTCAGGGGCGGATCGCCCGCGTAATGGAAATATGGCCCGCAGCCATATTAAACGATTTAGTAGCAGCTCTACCTTGCGTTCACAATATTTATTTACTATTTTCTTGGTCTACGCAACCTTGCTGCAGGCACTGATTAAGTGATTGTTTCTTCCTGTTGTTTGCACGGTCTACATTTGCGGCCTTGGATTGTGTTATCAATTTTGTTTTGAACGGCCTTAATCCTTAGAAACTGTTCATGAGCTGCGATGTCCCAGCCTTCGGTCTATTCCTGATAGATTCATCCCCCAATCAGCCTCAAGTGAGAGAGCTGTCCACGTTACCTTCAATGCCTCGTGCAAACTGTCCTTCGAGCTGTGTGTCGTACCAACTTAATCGGGGTCACTTTTGTTTCCTCCGGCTTCTTGCTGATTGGGGGTACCTTCCTTAAGTTCTTCATCCCCCTTTAATTTTCGATGTACCGAGCCAGTTCTTGCTTCTCTGTTTGAACCATCTCTTTAATCTGCTCAAGACCACGGGTCCAGATCCGTGGGAGAGGCAGAGTCCATCACTGCGCGGGTGTTAAGCCCGATAACATGACATTGGTTTTCTCGTTTGTTTGGCAACCCCGTAATCCACCTCAGTGTATTGCTGTTGTTATTATTATTTATTAATTATTATTATTATTATTATTATTATTATTATTATTATTATTATTGGTCGCGAATTGGGCAAACTAGGACCAAGCGTACTCGCCACTTGTATCCATCGAGACCCAATCATATTCTCCTGGGAGCAAGTGCACGTGACCTTTTTGTTTGGTGGGGTGGGGGGGATCAGCACTTTTATGCCGAATCCATTTTTACACCCCAGGGCTGTTAGCCCTCGGGGGATGAAGTATGAGGAGATGATGAAGTGTGAATGGACAATCACAAACATACAAACACAAATGCACACAACCATGCCCGAGGCGGGACTCGAACCCGCGATCCTTCCGTCAGAGATCGCCACGGCACTACTGCGATAGCGATCTCGGCTATCCGGATCGGCGTATTGTTGTTGTTATTATTATTATTTTATTATTTTTTATTATTTGTATTACTATTTTATTATTTTATTATTATTATTATTATTTTATTATTATTATTTTATTATTTTTTATTATTTGTATTACTATTTTATTATTTTATTATTATTATTATTATTATTATTATTATTTTATTATTGTTAATATATTAATACATCATGAAAACAACATCAAGGGTTTATCCTTCCCGTTAATGTGTCCCGGCCGAATTAAAGGATCACTCTGTGGGAATTTAATTGTCCACGCTCACCACTCTGCACGGATGTTTGTCTTCTATTGCTAGCGCCCAGCCGTCGGAGAGGCAACAAGGTTAGCAAGAGGTTACATGAGTTGGAAAGAAGATAGTTTGGAAATATTCGTTACAAATATAACACTGAGGGGAGAAGGTACCACGAAATGGGTCAAATTATCGATTTTTGGCTAAAAAATAATTTAAACCCTACTGTTTACAAATGGTTAACATTTTTCTTTTAGCGCGTCTGGAAGTCCCTTTAATTCTTATTTAAATGTGAGCATGAGCCACGTCCCCTTTTTGACACTGCGTACAAGTAGGGATATATTTTCGCAATTTTGAACGCATGTTGGGTTGTTAATGAGTTATTGAAACATGCTCTTCTTCATACGTGGGTAGCATTGGCCCTTTCCGCTGAAGATGATCCAGAATATGGAGCAGGAATGTTCTAGTTTAGAAGAGGCAAGAACCAACGTTTGAAACATTGGCGTTTGCCGAAATTTTACTTATTTTGTAATTAATGTATCTTTTCTCAGAAACTATTATTGACAGTTTATTAATTTGTACAGGATACATTCTTTATAGTATTGACAATTCATTGACATTTTAATGTAAACATAAAATTTATGTAAACATTAATGATAAAAAATGTACAAAAGTTAGTCAAATATTGCTGAAAAATTAGGGCAAAAATTATTATTTTAATGCAAATACTAATTATTTTTTAAACTACTGAAAAATGTAATAATAATAATAATAATAATAATAATAATAATAATAGTAATAATTGCTGCATTTGTAAGTGTGCGAAATATCAATATTTTCTAGTTAACTATTTTCTAGAAAAGGTACATCAATTGGAGCAAATTTATCACAGGCGATATACACGGTATCCTGTCCCTTTAAAATAACATGAATGATTGTGTTTTCATATTATACTCATTACAAATTTCCGGGCTTTAATACTTGCATTATTTCTCCTCCCAAATAATGATTTTAAAAAGTGTGTTATTTTGTATTTTGGTGTTTGCTCAGTTTCCTTTTGACCCTGGCTGTAATTGTTATATGTAATCTTTCACTATTTTATGTTTTACTGTCGATTACTGAATTCTCTTTCATAGCAATTTAAATATTAAAAGTCACTTCATCGTTTTTGTCTGTGTATTAGAATCTGTGTATCATTTTAGTTATTTGTGCCATATCTCTAAATTTAAACGTCTTAGTAAAATGAACCAAAATAGTGTTCAGTAACCTTGATATGGATAAACGAATCGTTCCGATGAGTAGAGAAAAAGCACTAAGTTTATCGCGTCCTACTTTTGAAAGTTCAAGATGGCGGCCAAGTCTCAGTGATCTGCTGCGTCTTGAAAGTGATTCTGCGTCAGATGCAATATTTGATCTCCTTCTCCAAGACCCATAAATTCGTGTTTTGTAATAAATAAACATCTAATATCGTAAATGTGATATTTTAAATATCTTGTTTGAAATAATGGAAAATAATTGTCAATAAATTATTTTATTACTGACAACAAAAAATAAATAATTTGTCAATAATGGTAATAATTTTGGGGTCAAGAATAAAACAAAATTTTGTTCACAAGTAAAAGATAATTTAAAATTTTAATTCTTTATTCATTGGAGAATAAAATCGTTTTATGGTCCTAAACACACCAATATAAAATGTCATAGTGGAGATAAAATGTTCTTAATGCATAAAATAAGGGATTGTCCCGCACAGTTTTTAACTGTTTTTGACATTAAATAAATAAAATAAATAAATACATTAATAAATAAATAAAACGGTTTGGAAATATATTGGAGTAGGTTTAATTTTCATGTGGGTACCCTAAATTTGAGAGAGAGAGAGAGAGAAATTTTCGACATCTTTGCTGGCAGAGCGCCACTCTGTTAACAAATGTTCCAGCCCCTCTTTTGTAATTATTGTTGTAATAAGGGCAACGACATCATATCACGAAATCCCTGAATTAGAAATACACATTTCTAGTAGACAAGTTGAACTATCGGTTTTAAAGAACGTCCCTCTTCATTTCAAAAACCTTTGTTCTACATCTATTCTAAAGAAACTTCATTATCTCAGTGTAAATTTCTATCATTCCAATTGAAAAAAAACTTTTGGTAATACAAAAAACTCTTAATTTTATCGTAGTATTGTGAAAGTGTGAATATATCGTATTTTATGAAAGAGAAGTAATTATATTAGCATCTTTTGTTATTCTATTGTATATTATGGAAAATGGAAAATGGTTTAGGACTTCTTACGAAGAAAGAATGTTCGGAGGAAAGTTAAAATACTAATACGTTTTTATCATTTCTGAAGAGAGAATTCTAAACGAAAAGCCATGTAAACAAGAAAATCCAAATTCCTTTCCAAAAGAGAATTATTGCACATACTCTTCGTATCTCGAGTCAGGAATCGCGGTAGTCCTTGTTGGGCTAGTCGCATATGGTTGCATTCACATCTCCACGCACGTACTTGGTGATATGCGTTACTAGCCAATTAGAGAACTAGGAAGAATGTGAAAAAGTTGTGCAGTAAACCCTCATTAGGACGAACTCGCCTAACACGAGATTCGTCATAACACGAACAAAACTTTATTCCCGGCAAGGGATTACGTTAATACGGACATCTATAATACTCGGGTAACATTAATTTTTATAACACGAACTCCGAAAATCTCGATCCCTTGGAATTCGTGTTAATGAGGGTTTACTGTATTCCTAACCCATTGCTAAAAATAACTCATTAAATTACGCTTCCGCTGTGTGCTGTGCTCCCGAAAATAATTATGTGTAGTGATTGTATTCAACGGCTCCGTCATTAATTCCTCTTGTGTGATATTGAGTTAATGTCCCTCTTAACAATCTTTTTGTGGTTTCTGATTCACATAGTTGTAGAAGAGAAAGAACGTTATTGTGTTTTTAATTTTGTGCATTCTATGTTTAGTGTAATAGCAAGCCTTTCTACTCGATGTACCAAGATCTCCATGAAGCTGACGAAATTGAGCTGAGCTAAAGACGCGAGTCTGTTTCTGTTACATGATTTAATTTGATTGATTGGTGGTTCTAGAAGCGTGAACTTCTAAGGTCATTAGTATGTGGTATATTATATGTGGTGCATGTTTTTTATCACGGGAGTTGGTGGTGGTCTAGATGGCTAGATCCGGCGCCGAGCGACAAGTCGGCTTGCGGGATTTTCCCCAACCTGGCATCACCCACCATCGGGGCAACACCCCACCTGGGAGAAGCTCTTACTAATCCCCCGTCCGGTCTCCCGTCTTCTGTGGTGGTGTAGTACTTATAAATGTAAGTAAGGGGTGAAATAGGACAAGGAAGAGGCAGGACACAGAAAACTACCAATCAGAGCAGCCGGCCGTTAGAATTCATCTCTAGACAGCAGCTGAACAAGACCGGGTTGTCTAGCTACTGTCGAAAATCTTGCCACTGTCGAGACTGGAACCCTGGGACCTTCCGGTCAGTGGGTGTACAGTGACATCTGTTGATGCCCTGAGCCACCTAAGTCGGCTTGTCAAGTGATAACCTGAAGGCCTCTGAGTAGTGTAATGGTTATTAACGTCACTAGGCCGATCTATAGCAAATGATGTACGTGATTGAAGTTTGTAAGCAGATATTTATATCAACCTTTTCAGTTGTTCGGATGCCGTGTGTCGTTCAATACTTTTTCTACTTCCATTGTATAATTCTTCCATTTGATGGCTTTAACCCGTTGCATAATGATACTCATTTCGATACAGATTTCATTATGATACAGGTTCTTGACCAATCACAGAGAAGCATACAAACCAAGTACTGAAACTTCATTATCTTTGAGAATCGTTCTAGTAGTCTTTTGTTCGATTGTGTACATTAAAATTGTAATTAATGTTATATTATGTTTATCAGTTTTAATTTCTTTTATTATCAGTAATTTGTATGTGGAATATTATATCAAATAAATTGGATCGTAATTTCACTTTGATCCTATTTGACTAGCGCAGTGGTAGTGGTAGAGGAAACATTTGACTGACGTTAAGATCAGAACGCAAGTTTTTGTGTGTTATATGTTGCTGCCGTGTGTTTGTCCTTTAAAACCTGCCAATTCTTTGGTTTGAAATGTCAAGTGAATCAGAGGAGGAGTTGGCTCCTTCAGAAATAAGAGAAAAAGTGAAAATGGTGATCTCGGAGTTATGGTAAGAGCAATTTTTGTATTCTCTCGCACTGGTAAACCAAAGCCACCTGCGGCAGGTAGGGTAGCTATCCGCTAGGTGGCCTTGGCTGAATTCTGCACGTCAAATGCCACGAAACGATTCAATGTAAAAGTTTAACTTATAAAAGTCGTAGAAAAAGTACCGTATGAAACTCGATGTAATGGGTATTAATACTCTCGTGTGAAGTTTACGATACTCGCTCGTATCGTAATATCACACTCGTGTTTTAATACCCATCATTACATCATCGTTTCATAATGTACCATATTGTAGTACCGCCTTTTTATGAAAAAAATCATATTAATGAGAAATACCTATGGTTTGAGTACGAAGACATAGTCATCTTTTGCTATTACTTATTTCTTTCGATTGTTCTTAATGGAAGACTGGATCTCAAATCCTTAACGGACGTCAGGCACCAAGCGTATTTCTCATGCTTGTGTTTGGTTACGTTATGCCCATATGACAGAAAAGTATAACGAAAAGATATTAATGGTCAAGAAGAGGTGAAGTGGGCACGTATCTGGTGTTCGCAACTCAAGCTTAAAATCAACTATTAAATTAAACCATTGAAACTTATACACTATTAAATTTAATATTGACGATTTAGTCTCAAAATCAACTTTTAAGATAAATTAAAAATAATTAATTTATTTGAAAATGAAATGCATAGTTTTTATTATTTTATATTGGAATAAATTACACAGGCACACAAAACGTTGACAGACCCAAAGTCTTGACACTTATTTCTCTATGAATTTCGACGCGCTGAATCCGAATCTGAAGCCAGAATAGCGCCATTCCCTCCATTTTTTAATCGCAAAAAACCATTGTGACATTGATTATTTTGTTTTCGGGTGTCGTTAACAGACCTGAAGACTTAACACATGTTTCTTTATGTACGTCGACGCGCTAAATTCGAATCTGAAGCCAGAATTGCGCCACCATCCTCCAATATTCTTTTAAATCGCTAAAAACCACTAGTTTCCATTTTTGGTCAGCATGTCCTGCTCTTCTCTTCAAACCTTAAAGATTTGAATAAGTAATTATTTTTCTTAATTAACATTGGTAAATCAACCGATCAGACGTATTTTATTCATGAAGTTGAATGCTAAAGCGTTGCATTTGTATTTTCATGCAGATGTATTTCGTTATATTGGCGTAATATTAAGTGCCCACTATAAAAAACAAAAATCCAGGAATTCAAATAGTGGGCATTAAAAAATGTTCCCTGTTTCTCTGAGCTGATTGCCACTTAAAGTCATGGTATATACACTTCAACACTACGGCTCACAACTACCGCCATCATGTAATACTCGCCAGAGGGAATACGGGGAACATTATGAGGTGGTTGACGTGGTTGGAGAAGCGAAACAGTGAAAGGAAGCACAGAAGGCGAGGAAGAGCGTAAATTGCCCGAAGAAGAACGAGAAAGTGAGCAAAAACAGAATGCCCAACAGAGGAATTTTAAACGAAGAAAAACAACGAAAAACCTGAAGAGCATAAAGTTATGGGATATTTCTTGAGAAGAAGTCATGTTTTGCCATGAGTTAGGTACAAACTTGACAGCATCAATTTTGATAAAATATGTTGTACTTAATTGACACGGCGAATACAATTCAAAAAGTTTTTGTTATGCCTAAGGGTATGTAGCCGTAAAATAATCTCTGGGCGCCATCTTTGTAACATATTGATGCCCGAAATACAACTCATATTTGAATATTATTAAAAATTGTATTATAGGTTTTAAGAAAATTATCCTATATACATGAATTGTGAAGCATTGTCAGCATCATTTCTTAAGCCCACGAACAAGGACTCTCCAGGATCTCCCATGTGGATTGATTGATTGGTATTTTCGGGCGCTCAAACATCTAAGGTCATTTCTTCGCGTAAGTGTAGTGGGTGTTTTTCGTCGGGAGGTGGCTGTGATCTTCCCCCACTGGATGGTGAGATCCGGCGCCGACCTACCTGTCGACTAGCGAGGTTTTTCCCAACAATGTATCCTCCACCAGCGGGGCACCGCCCCAGCCGGGACTAGCTCTAAGCACCCGACCGGTCTCCCGGCATGTGTGACAGTGCAGTGCATGGAAGGGTAAGTTTGTGTAACTAGTGAGTAAGGGGTGTGGATAAGGCATGTACGAATAGGGTGAGAATAGGACATCGATCGCGCGCACCCGTGGCCCGTTTGTTAGGGTACTGCTCCCGCATTCGCTTGGTATTGATCGGAGAATTACCGATCAGAGCAGCCGATGAGATCAACGGACAGCTAGAATTCTCCTCACGACAACGGATGAATTCGACCTAGTTGTCTAGGTAGTGCCGAAAATCTTGCCAACGTAGAGACTGAAACCCTAGAAACTCCCGGTCAGAGGCACTGCAGTGACCTCAGCTGATGCCCTGTGCCACCTCTCCCGGTCTGTATTTGGACTTTTTTTCAGGCTCTTGTTTGTTGCGTCCGTGATACCATCATTACACCGCTTCCTCTGTCAATCTCTACTCTTTTCGTCTCCATCGAACTGAGCACCGAATTCTTCTCCAATGAGTCCCGTGTCATTGTGTGGCCAACAGTGGAATATCGCCAGACAAGGCACATGCTTGTAGTCCTCAATTAGTTTTAAACACAATTTTGTAATAGTTTCTACAAGGTGAAAATATTATCAGTATATTGCATATTAATTTTTATTAATGATGCAAATTAACTTATCAGATAATACAATTTGATAATACGATTTAGGAATGGCTATTAATTATTGCAATTGTAAACACACCTCATTTAAGATTCATCCATAACAAAAAAATCATGAAGTAGAATACGTCGAAATAAAATTATTTAGAGGAAAATGTACAATTAAAGTAATTCTAAATATTTGCTAATGGCATCGGACTCCATCGAACTAATTCGTGGAGCCAATTTATCGATCTTCGATTTCTATCTGATAAAAATTGATTTAATGATTTATAAGTTGATTTCAAAACAATTGCTGGTACTGAAGCACTAGTTTTTCTAAACAGAAAACCGAATACCGCCCTATTAACATAATATTTTTCAGCTCCAAATCAGTATTTTCATTTTCTGAGGGGCTCCATACTGTGAGCATTATAAGACAACGGATGAATTCGACCTAGTTGTCTAGGTAGTGCCGAAAATCTTGCCAACGTAGAGACTGAAACCCTAGAAACTCCCGGTCAGAGGCACTGCAGTGACCTCAGCTGATGCCCTGTGCCACCTCTCCCGGTCTGTATTTGGACTTTTTTTCAGGCTCTTGTTTGTTGCGTCCGTGATACCATCATTACACCGCTTCCTCTGTCAATCTCTACTCTTTTCGTCTCCATCGAACTGAGCACCGAATTCTTCTCCAATGAGTCCCGTGTCATTGTGTGGCCAACAGTGGAATATCGCCAGACAAGGCACATGCTTGTAGTCCTCAATTAGTTTTAAACACAATTTTGTAATAGTTTCTACAAGGTGAAAATATTATCAGTATATTGCATATTAATTTTTATTAATGATGCAAATTAACTTATCAGATAATACAATTTGATAATACGATTTAGGAATGGCTATTAATTATTGCAATTGTAAACACACCTCATTTAAGATTCATCCATAAAAAAAATAATGAAGTAGAATACGTCGAAATAAAATTATTTAGAGGAAAATGTACAATTAAAGTAATTCCAAATATTTGCTAATGGCATCGGACTCCATCGAACTAATTCATGGAGCCAATTTAACGATCTTCGATTTCTATCTGATAAAAATTGATTTAATGATTTATAAGTTGATTTCAAAACAATTGCTGGTACTGAAGCACTAGTTTTTCTAAACAGAAAACCGAATACCGCCCTATTAACATAATATTTTTCAGCTCCAAATGGGTATTTTCATTTTCTGAGGGGCTCCATACTGTGAGCATTATAAGGGTAACTTGAGATATTAAGTCAATCAATTTCCCCCACTCGGTTTGTACTCTTCGCCGACTATGGCATTCTTAATGGTACTTGGCAGCCTGGGAGGAGCAGCGTCACAGTCGGGACATTCTGGACAGCCGAGCATCAAAAACACTCCGGCCCGAAAGCCTACGTATCCTCCTATAGTATTCATAATACTCCTCTCCCCAGCTCAGCAATTCAGACACTTCAATCTTTCGACGCTCAGTTGTGTTTTTTTTTCTTTTTTTTCTGTTTTTCTTTTCTTTTTTTTCTTCTTTTTTTTTCTTTTTCCCAATCTGTCTGTCTTCTTAATGGAGTTAAATATACAGATAATCTCCGAAATAGCCAGTCAGACTATTCAGTGTCTTCCATGCCTATTTGTTACCGTTGTCCTCTGACCTTCATTGCCTCTGGGCAGCGTGGCACTATTTTCTAGCGATTGAATGGAGTTGGCGCATAACAGGCACATAGATAAGTATTCTAAAAGTCATTGCCTTTGAGTGTTTGCGTAATCCCCTAATACTAGTCTTTCACGTACGAAATACATATTATTGCTTTGAAGAAGGTAAGATGATACCTCTGTTCGAAAGTTACCTTAGTAATGATACTTCTCCTTCAATAAAATTGATTTTTTTTTCATGAATCACATACATACATATATTACATAACACTTTTATTGCGCGATATTTTTATACAAATTCTTCGCTCTTGATCCAAGATACGTCAGTTAACTAGCCTAATTTTGAAACTTAATAAAATCATTGATCTGCAGATAACAGGAGAAAATTTGACGGAATGTGTGTTTACCGTAAACTATTACTAGATAAGAAAAAAGACGTCTCGAATTCATAAGCTCATTTTCAAACGAATGTAAAAATAAAGAATGTTTACCTTGTACACCTTGGGAGTAAAATACTGGATCACGAAGTGTCCTAGGAAGACGTACCATTAATAAATTATTTGCTTGAAAAATAATTCCAAATTATGCACCGTAGTTATTAAATAACTAATCTCTAGAAACAAACCCAAGGAGTTTTTCTAGTGTTTTATCACTGACTGATTGTGAAAGACTTTTTGAAATAATTCTGAGATAGCGGCAAAATATTATTTATTAAGAATGAAAGACTAATGTAATTGAAACATATCAATTATATCTATGAGAGAGTAAGTTCTACTTACATCCAGTACCTAGTTATTCTCGTTTTTCATCTTCTGTCTGCGAGCAACTGTAATCGTATGATTACCAGTACTTGGTTCAGATTTAAAGCGTCTTACGCTGGAAAACAAATATCAAAGAAGAACGAACGATACAGCACTAGATAGTCTTCTTTATTTCTGCAGTTTATTTATTAAAGGGACGTATTATTGACGCTAAAGTTGCCAACCGTCCTCCATTTGGGAGGACAGTCCCCCACTGACGTCAATTGTCCTTCCGTCCTCCTTTGTATTTTTAACGCCCTCATTTTAGTAATTTTTTATCATTTGTTGTCATTTATTTTATCACATGACTAACATCTGATACGTTGTATCGTTGGATATCCTTTTTTCTGAACGCTTGTCTATACCTGAGTATTTTTTTTTATTTTTAAGTTTTTGTATCAAGTATTTAATTTCTAAGAGAGAAATAAATTTAATTATTTCATGAACTGTATAAAAGAGTTCAAGTTGTGGATTGATTTTATTAGTGAAAGAAATATTATCCGTGATCTTGAAATAATAATAATATTCCTTATTTTGCAAAATGATTGTTCGTTTTACTTCCAGAAAATTATGAAATAATAAATTCGATTTGCAGATGTATCTTTTTATACTATTTTTGTGATGTGAGTTTTCTAAATTGTATGTCAGTTTTTCGCACGATTTATAGATATTGAATAATTTGAAATATTATTTGTAGTACATTTATATTCGAATTTATCGGTATGTGAACATTTCTCTAGACATTTCTGCACAATAGATTTCATTTCATGGTTATTTCGGCCATCTCTTCTAGAATAGTTGACACTGCACTATTATCGTGACGACCTTTGAGGGTCGTTATTTTGTAGCTCCTCTAAGTAACGAGTCACCCTACGTCAGAGTATTGCGCGAATCGAGGTGACAACGCCTTGGCTTCCATTATCAGGAGCATCGGAAGGCTGGATTACTGCAAGGTTTGTGGAAACAGTCAACGGCGTTTCTTGTCGCTTTTCCTGGTTTGAGCTCTTCTCAACACAGAATGCAGTCAAACGGGTGATATGAATGAAAATGAGTAGGTACTTCAGGGCAATTGCTCACGAGTGCAAGTAGTAACTACTACTCATAAACAATTGCTTCTTTTCATGTGAATAAAAAGTGTCGTGAAACTTGGAGCATTTTCAGAAGTAAATGCTCCAAGTTTCACGACAATGCTCCAATGCTCTGAGTAATTGCTCATTAACTGATCTATGATTGATCAATTTTCGTCTTTTTTTTTTTTTTTTTTTTTTTTTGTCGCGTTACCTCGCGACGCGTGCTTGTTACTGATGTCGACCGTGTTAGGTTAAGTGGCTATCACTCATTCACTCAGTACCTAAAACCTCCCAACCAGTTCCCAACAGTTGTGTATAACCTTTCTTCTATCCCTTCACTACGAATTGAATCATGTATTAGATGTTGCTCCGAAAATTCGAAGGAAATGCTTCGCATTAGAAGCAAATTCTAGATTTTACTCATACGAAAAGTAAGCAATTGTTAATCGGCCGAGCAGTTACTCACCAATGGAGAAATTACTCAAAATAAAAGCAATTATTCACGTCCTTTATTATTATTATTATTATTATTATTATTATTATTATTATTATTATTATTATTATTATTTTATTGTTTGTAGCAATTGCTTTGAAACCTCGAGAAAGAAGTTATAGCTCATTTTTCTTCATATCACCCGTTGTCTCGCATCAAAAAGAGACATTTATTGTTCGTTTTCATTCAAGATAATGAAAAAATCTGGCGGGCATTGCCTGTAGCAAGCTTGCAAATTGCGTTTCCACGTTTGAAAGATTTCAGAGGTGCATTCCAGGGGGTGGGCTCATGGAACTTGTGTGCCCCCACCCCCTTCCGAATCCAAAGTCACATTCACAAAAACAGTTTTTACTTATTTTCTATAATAGCGAAAGTCATTTAATATCTCAAGTGAATACGTTACAAATAAGTGTAATTCAACAAATGATATACATTTTAAATTCAGTATAATGGAAAATTCTTTATTAGAAAACATCAGATCTATTAGACACTACCCTTATTTTCAACCTCCATAGAAAAATCCTGGTAGTGCCAGTAGAAAGAGTATGAATTCATATTTGGCTGTTGGGTTATTAACCAGATTCCTTTGTAACCCTCATGTTTTTCATTTCTTCGCCAGGATATCGTTTGAACGCTAAATATAAAGAAGATATCGTATTCTCGAAGCTTCTCAGCCCCTGCTATGCTGTCAATTTATTTTTCATTTATGCATTTTGCAGGAGATAAAACACTTTTTTGAAATTTATTTACTGCATGTTCGCAATCATATGCATTTCAGGGGTTTTAATATACATTTTATTAATACACATAATTCTACCCTTTCTGCTAACAGTATTTGAGGGCCACACGACTACCTCGTAGACTAAGTCTGCAGAACAGTAATTGAGTAGAGATTCTTTTAAGTTTTATATTTATTTATTTAACGTTTTCGGCAGCAGAACTAGTTGGCGAGGGAGTGGATTGATTCTAAATTACCGTGGTTTAAGAGAGTCTTTTGTGTATTGGGAGATAATGTGGTTTGGAATGGAAGCATTTTTGCCTAGATTAAATATTTGTGCACTTGTACAAGACATAAGAAGGGGGGTAAATTTGTTTTTATCTGTTGAATGTATTCATTAATGGGAGAAATGTTTAGCTCTCTGTGAATTTGCTTATTTGGAATATACCGCGGGTCTTGTACAGCTTTTCTTAAGTAATTGTTTTGAACGATTTGTAGATTTTTTAGATGCGTGTTTACTATATTCCAAATTTGGAAAGCGTAACTTAATGAGGGACGTATTATCGTTTTAAAGATGGATAATGTGCATTCCAGATTAAGACATGACTTGTTATTTATTATGGGGTAAAGTTTGTAAATTTTTGCACATGTTTTGTTCGCTATTTCTTGAATGTGGTTTTTCCATGTTACTCGTAATTTTGGGTCTAGTAAGACACCCAGACAGTGTACGGGTGATTCATTATCAAGCCATGGAATTGCAGTATTATTAATTTTAATTTGTATTATTATGGTCGATGTATTTTTCTTGATAAGAATAATTTAGGCTGGTATTTGGTAGGGTTTATGACAATTCTCCATTTCATTGTCCATTTGACAAATTCTATTGAGTCCGACTAGAGATCTTTACAAGCCTTGGTAATATTTGATTTTGGAGTAAACAATACCGTATCCGCATAAAGTGCTGTTTCTGAGTAGACCAGTAGTAGATCTGAAACACCTGTATACAGGTCTGAGACTTAGCCAATTTCAAGGTCACAAGATAAGACGAAATACGGAAAATCTTCTCGTTACCAAAAGGGATAGCCTTAGGACTGAATAATATATTATATGTGATATAAAATTCTGAGACGGATAACCATTTCAGTTATTAATTACAAAAACAGCATATGACTCCATAAACAAAAGAACTAACACAAAATAAAAATAGTGAAACTAGAGAATATCTATGTAAGTTCATATTAAAAATAAACGTTAAAAATAATACTGTTGCCTCTCTTGTCTCCCTTCGGGCATAGAAAGTGGCATCATCATCAGTAACATATCAGTAACAATACCTTTTTAAAAGGTATATATTTTACAAATTGAGTTTTAATTATCATCAAAATGATTAATCATATAGTATCAATTCATGTTATGTTTTTAAAAGGCAGTATAGTAATTTACATCGTTTCTTCAGATGCCTTGAAAACAACAACGTTTTTTTTTCGAGGATTCTTACCCCGAAACACTTTTTTTAAACCACTTCCAGAACATTTTAAAAACACGGACTAAAAATTTTGCCAATCGAATTGTTTTGTTGAGAGCAATCAAATGAGCTCTCGAACAGTCTAAGCGCCTGAACCCTCCCCCTCAAAAAACAACAACAACAAAAAACATCAACAACAACAACAACAACAACAAAAACAAAAAGCATCGTTTTGATGCGTCACTCCTCCAAAAAAGCCCACGCTTTTCCTGAAAGTTGAGGAAGGATCCAGAGAAAATGGTAAGTATCACACCAAAAGTCCGAGATCCGTCGAATGTTTAATGAGACTCTAATGGCGGACTGGAAGAGATCAATCTGTATGGCCTGGTCACCCTCCCCACACACACACGCACACTCATGTTATGTACATCAAGACATGCAATTAGAGAAGGGATAGTTTTTACGAGTGATTTACATCGTATATATTAAAGCTGTAAAGAGAACGATTTTGACGTCACTCCTATTCGGCTCCCAGTGAATTGTTTTAAACAAGTGAGGTACCAAAAAAGAGAGAAACAAATTAGGAATGGAGGTCACTGTATATTGAATAGAACGCAACTTTCTTTAGTAATGAAAAAAGTTACGAAATTTTGCGTTGATTGAAATGCTCGGCTAGAATGGAAACGGGAAGATGGCAAGATCGCGGGAAATGGAAGAGAAGTGGATTTTGCTTAGGGATCAATCCATTTTTAGTGCTCCAGCACTGGTAGCTCGACCATCTCGATCAAAAAATCATATTTTGTACATAAATTTCCTTATGTTTTGGCTGTTCAAAAACATCTTTCATTTATTTTCAATGTATCTGGTTTACAAATGGTGGCCATTTTTGTTTTACGCCGAGCGCCATTTTTTGCGTTTATAGACTTTTACTGTTTTCTAAAATATTCAGCTCTGGGGTGTTCTAGCATTCTACAATAAAAGGCATTGGATTCAGTATACTCTGGCCCACAAATCGAAATACCTACCTTCTATGTTTTTATTTGAGAAATATTTGCAATCACATGTTTGGAACGAATGAACCAAGTTCGATTTTCTGAGAGTAATTTCTCAAGGAAGGAATATAATTTCAGCCTTAATTTTTTCTGTGCTTTTACACATAAGAGTATAGTTACTTTTTGTACAATATAATTGGTAAGTAACGTATCCCTTAAAAATTACACCATCTTGAAAATTGAAATTTTGGAATTTTTCAAACTTTTCAACTTGAATATCTGTTGGGGGACCAGATAAAAATCTAAAAATTGCACACATACTAGATCGCTATCATACCAAACTTCAGTAAATATTTCAACTTTTATATTTAACTCAAAGTTTTTTTAAATTGTAAACGCTCGCAAAAATAGCTTCATTTCCACATTGAGGATACGTTGTGACAAGTAGTAACCTATTTTGCTGTTATAGACCAAAACGGTATCCATGTATATGTATGTATAGATCTTGGTAAAAATAAAACATAATCTGTATTCATAGATATGCAGAATTTTCTGTCGTAATTTTTCTTTAGCATTTTCTTCTGTGTGATGTAATCGCACAGGTTCAACTACTTATAGCCTCGTTAAAAATAAGAATTGATACAAAATGTCAACAAAAATGACGAAAATCAGGCGAGAATACGTATTGCATATGAATTAAGTTATCAAACGGATGTAAACTGAGAGGCCACAAACTGAATTTCGAAGAGTCCGCGTGTCTACTGGCATCATGCTTTTAATTCAACTTACAATAAACTAAATTTTAACCAAAGAATTGTGTATGTAAATAATAATTCTTCAAAACGAAATTTTGATACTTTTCTTTCATTCTACCCATGTAAATACATTGATTTAATGCAAATATTCTAGTTGGCGGAATGACAAAAATAATAGGGAATACTACAGCTCCAGCACTAGTTAGCCAACTTTTGTGCAATGAATGCGAATTATTTCTACGTATTACTCGCACACCTCTCCTATTTCATTTGAGAATATCGGTCACATGACTGAACAGTCCATAAATAAGCAAATAACTAATCGTAATTCTATCTTATTAAAGTACATGCATTATAATAGAAAATGAAATATCCTCAGTTAATGTAATGAAGTAAAATATTATAAATAGTGGGGTAACTCATATCTCTCTTAATATATAAAACATCGGTAAATGATTAAAGCTATACTGTCGACAAATTGTTACCGTGCAGATAAAAATTCATCAATCAATTTTTCAAAACTGGATGGTTAATGAATTTCAATGTTGTAACTGAAGTAAGTAGTACTCGCTCAGATGAATAAAACTAAAGTAAACTTCATGAAAAAAAAAAAATTGTAAAACTTGTTACATACCGACAATTCTTTCCGCACCTGCCACGAACTATTCTGAAATAACTTTCTTTGGAGATTCGTTATTGTTCTATGTGTAACGGCAAGTCATTGATGCAAATGAAAACGTGTAGCAACTTGTGCATTGATCATTGAACAAAATTCCTTGTACGTATTCATTAGGACAACAAAACATCATAACGACTATTCAGATAATAAGACTCTGGGAAATAAATTTCCTGTTTTCTGAGGAAGTCAGGAGAATAAAATTGGACACGAAATTCAACCGTCAACAGAACTGGGTCGCATTTACAAACATTTCTAGACAGTGCACGAACGCTTTCACGCATTATAGAAGCATATTTTTGATTTGTTCAAGATTTGGTCATCTTTCTTTTTTACTTGCTGTTACAGTGTTAATTCTTTGTGAAAAAAATCCTAAAAATACAGCCGGACTTCCGTGTATCGGATCTGACGGACCCTTCGATAATATTCGATATATTATAGAAACTTCGATACATAGAAATCATTATGAAAATTCTGCAAATGCTTTCACAAAAGATTTTATTTTTTCGCGACCGCTTACGCAGTAGAGAGAAAGTTATGTAAAGCTGTGTAAAAAACGGCGAATTTTCGGCAGAAAAACTCTTATTTCAACTCATTTTTTCGAAAATTTCAAAAACGTTTATCGTTTTTGATTAAATTTTTTTGATGGATAGTGTGTAGGACGTTTAAGACAATGGTGTAGGTCTCATGTTCATTGAAAACCCTGGTTTTTCGAAAATAGCAAAAGTTTTCGGAGTCTTGCTAGAACAAAAATATTAAAGATAGAGATTTTTTGACCGTAATGAAATCTGTTCCTTAAAGATAGATTTTGAAATAAGGTCATGTACAATTTTTCGACAATTTGAGTACTTTTCACGAAATGAGGACTTCTCACGGGCGAGAAAGTATGTGCTTCTTTTTGGACCAGTAGTTTAAACTTTTCTAACCATCCAGAACCTAAAAATCCTCATATTCCAAGCGTTGAGCATACTCCCTGGCCATTTCTGTTATAAGAGGTCCCAAAACTGGTACATTTTTTTTTCTCAAGAACTTCACCCACTTTCAAACGGCTTCGTATCGACTGAATTTGTTCCTTTCTTGATCTCCTTCTACCGCTTCAAGTTTTTTGAATTTTTTCGGCGTGTTTCATTATAGTCAAAACTGTACTAATTGCTACTCCATATTCCTGGGCCACTACATGTTTTGTTGCAAACCATTGTCCACAGCTTTGATCAGCTTCACTTTCTATTGAACATTAAGGGATTCTCGTTTCAAAATTTCAAACATTCTTCTTAAGCGCACATTAGCAATCTGAACCTGCACTGAACTGATTAACAAATGTCGTAGGGCAGGGCTGTTAGACGAAGACCTGCTATTCGCTTTGGCGTGCGCATTCCCAAGATTGACAAGTTCTCACAGAGGGGGAAAGCAGGAATGACACAGGAATGA
The DNA here is from genome assembly GCA_011170035.1 of Teleogryllus occipitalis. NCBI lineage: Eukaryota > Metazoa > Arthropoda > Insecta > Orthoptera > Gryllidae > Teleogryllus > Teleogryllus occipitalis. The sequence continues at coordinate 136,470 of BLKR01000896.1, forward strand.
GTTCCACTCATGAGAAGGCGAGGAACTGGATGAAGTAAACATTTATTCAATTATACAAACTTCCGGAATGAAGTTATATTTTCCGCAGTAGTAATACTCTCCTTCCAAATTAAACAATACTAATTTTTTTAAAGAATTTATGGTATGTATTGTACATTTTTATTTCACATAAAAACTAGTCATGTCAGAAAATGAATTCGATATTCAGAAATAATTTTCGATATACAGAAACGTGTTTAAACGGAGTTTCCAAGGGACAGAATAAATCGATTTATAGAGAATTTTGATTTATAGAAGTTCGATATAAGAGGTCAGACTGTATAAATATAGATATGCTATTACAAGAGACATCTTACTCCTTACAATCCACCCCCCAGACTCCTTACAATCCACCAATAAATTGTAATAGTTTCTGGGACTTCAATTAACATTTAAAATTGAAAATAAAACACTAAAGAAAAAAATACTCTTCTAGATTGTTTTATAGCATTTTAATTTTAGTGTAAATTAGTTTAATTTTAAAATGTGTAATATTAAGCAAAATTAATTTTCAGATACGGCACTCGTAATTTGTCACAATCGTTTGGATCTGTTTTCCGGTTCACCAAATGAGAAGACTTGAATGTAAGTGATTGCATCCTTTCTACTTCTGCGGATTGCGCACGAACTCGGTACTTGAGCAAGAGTTACGTTCATATTGTTCGCGGCTTTTATTTCAGGTTTTCCCTCCGACAGGTTGCCCTGCTCTCTAGTGGCAATTTAACACACCTCGCTTCCACAGGAACTTCAGCTCCAGAATGCGCGCGCTCTGTGCGTCACTGTTTCAACTTTCACTGTTTCCATGATAGTCGAGAGATGTCGCTAGTGCTTCTAAATCAACGATGTTGCTATTAGGCTGGTACGAGTACACGCAGGAAAACAGGAAATTGCTGTCATTGTGAAAGATCAGATATTGTCACCTAGTGGTAAAGAAATAAAATGAGGTACGCAATAATATTGAATTATCCCTGATAATTTTAAATACTGCGACAGACTGACTCTTTGGTCTCTTGACATTTCTTAGCCCCTTCCCAAGCATAGCGTAGCATTAAACAATAACACAGGTACACATATTAAACTAGAGATGCAACAGAATTGCACAGACTTTCTTGTAGATTTTTTTTCTAATTTCCTTACTGTGGACTGGCTTCAATGTCTTGCTCCATTCTCTGTCCAGCTGCCATCTATCATCGCCCAAAGTACATTTTTTTGACATTTTCTCAACATTTCGATTTCCTAATAGTAGAACCGAAATATTATTTCAAGATTATTAAAGAAGAGTAAAACCTCGTCCAAAATAGAATTTTTCATTGAAAATTTTGAAATCATTTTTAAGAAAATGACGATTAAGCATTTTTGTAAATGCGAAATTTGAAGCTCTTTTTCACAGGAATCTACTGAGTTTTCGAAAAACTTCATTTGCAGTCCGTTGAAACACGTCCACTCACAAATGTAATAATGTATACAATTCGATGGAAATGTGCATATTACTGGTTGAGAGATATTTAAAAAAAATATATTTGTGTAATTTTTGAAAAAACAAAAGAATACACCAAAGTGAACTTTACGGCATATTAAACACTGCTATTACCACTATCAATTAGAAAAACTTGAATAAAAAATTTGGAGTCATTTTTAAGAAAAAGGCATTTGAGCGTTTCTGAAAATTCGAAATTTTGAGCTCATTTTTACAGAAAACTATTGAGTTTTTGAGAAACTTTATTTGACATTATTTAAAGCACATGTACTCATCAATCTAATAATCTGAAGAAATTGCCTCTAATGTAAATATTACCGACGTGAGAAAGAAGTAAAAAAATAAATTTTTATAATTTTTGGAAAAACAAAAGAATGGCGTTTATGTCATCGGATAGGGTGCATTTGGTATTATCCCTACCAAAAATTTAAAGAAAGAAATTGGAGCTTTTTTGGGAAAATCTTGTTTTTGTAATTTTTTAAAATTACAAATATTTCAAGATCTATTGCACGAAAACTACGAAAATTTTCAAAAAAGTCTACATGACCTTGCTGAAAGAACTATTTATGGACAAGAAATTTCATTTCAAGGGAAAATATGTGTCTACAATATTATAGTTGTAGGAAGATGCCGAAAAAATTCAAACTTTTGCAGTTTTCGAAAATTCAGAGTTAACCGCGATTATCGCCACCTTTATAAGTTTATTTTACTTTGTTTTTATAAGAAATTTAAAGAAAAATTTGAAGACGTTTTTGAGAATATTTTGAAAGGGGCCTTTAATGTCCAGGGGCTTCATTTAAAGAACTCCCAAATTTTGAAGAAAGTTTTTCAAAATTGCAGCGCCTTGGCCCGAGCTAGATCGACCGGGGAATATTCATTTTGGAAAAAATCCTACGTATGCTTTAGGCGCTAGTAATGCTCACGGACGACGGACGGACGGAAAAAAACAACACGTTTTCGGTTTCAGGGGACCCCAAAACGTGTATTTCCATTGATTTATCGAAATCGATTTTCGACAGCATTACATAACTTTCTCTATACTACGTATACTATACTCTGTATATACTACTCTCTTTACTACGTTTCTCTATACTCTGGATATACGTCCGTAAACGAGAAAGAAACTTCTGGTGTAACACAATGGGACAGACCCTCTCGTACAAGTTGTCTAATTTCTTTGACCGTAGACCGTATTTCTTTGACCGACTTTTCAGTCGTTCCCAATCTTCTTGCCAGCTTATATATCTTAGAACAAAATACACTTATGAAGGTGACTTAGGTCCGTTTTTCACGGTTAACTCTGAATTTTCGAAAATTGCAAAAGTTTTATTGTTTTCTCGCCCTCTACAATTTTAAAATTGAAGAAAGCGATTTATCCTTAAAATGAAATTTGTTTTCAATAATTAGTTTTTTCATTAAGGTCAAGTAGATTTTTTGAAACTTTTAGTAGTTTTCGCACTATGTTGCCTTGCAATATTAAAAAATTACAAAAAAAAAAAAGATTTTCTCAAAAACGACTGCATATTGTTTCTTTAAACTTTTGGTAGATACAGTGCTAAATGTACTCTAGTATAACATGACATAAACGCATTTTTTGCTCTATGTTTGTTTGTTTTTCAAAAATTACAAATATGTAATTTTTTGACTTGTCTCTCATGTCGTTAATACTTACATTAGCGGCAATTGGTTCACATTATTGTATTTATGAGTATATGTGCTTTCAATAATGTCAGATAAAGTTTAAGTGAGCTCAAAATTCCGCATTTTCAGAAACGCTTAATCGCCATTTTCTCCATAATTGCTCCAAATTTTCCCCTCAATTTTTTCGAACGTGTAGGGCTAATTACATTGATAAAAATGATGTAAAGTTCATTTTGCTGTTTTTTTTTCAAACATTACATACGTGTATTTTTAATAATATACATAATATAATATTAATTTTTAATTTTTTAAAATTAATATCTCTCTCGTCGTTAATATGCAAATTTCCAGAAATTTGCGAACACTTTTGCATTTCCAAGTTAAAGTACCTCAAATGACTTTAAATCTAGTTCTCAAACTACAGCTCAGTAATCGAAACTAGTGGTGCTACATATTGGCACAGATTTTCTCTTGTTAGTTTTCTAATTTCTTTTGCGTAGACCAGCTTTACAATCTTGCCTCATCGTCTTGCCAGCAGCAATCTATCGCCAGCCAAAGTGCATTTAAAAAAATTCAATTAAAAAAAAATCAATTTCCGAAATGGTAAACCGAAATATTACTTTAAAAATATTAAAGAGAAGTAAAATTCATCGTTTAAGGAAATTTTTGTTGAAAACCTTTGAGTCGTTTCTAAGAAAATATCGTTTCAGCATTACTGGAAATGCGAAATTTGAAACTCTTTTTCACAGAAATCTCTTGATTTTCACGAAAACTTCATTGGAAGTCATTTGAAACTCCTACTCATAAAGGCAATATTCTACACAAATTGCTGGAAATATGCATATTAAAGACATGAGTGATATTAAAAAAATACATTTGGGTCATTTTTTAAAAAAAACAAAGAATACAGCAAAATGACTTTTATATCATCTTACACAGTGCAGCACTATCCGTACGAACAGTTTGAAGAAAAAAATTCAGCTGTTTTTGAGAAAATGGCATTTGAGCGTTTCTGAAAACGTGGAATTTTGAGCTCATTTTAACAGAAAAATGTTGATTTTTCGAAAACCTTATATGGCATCATTTAAAGCACATTTACTCGTAAATATAATAATGTGAACTAATCGGCGCTATTGAAAATATCGACGTGAGAGACAAGTTAAAACATTACATTTTGTAATTTTTGAAAAAACAAAAGAATACAGCAATATGTCGTTTATGTTATCTCATAGAGTACATGTCGCGCTATCCCTACCAAAAGTTTGAAGAAAACATTTGGAGCCGTTTTTGAGAAAATCTTATTTAGTTATATTTTAAATTGCACGCACATATTGCACGCCGTATTGCGCGAAAACTACGAAAAGTTCCAAAAAATGTCATGATCTTAATGAAAGAACTAAATATGATAAATGAAAAAACTAACAAATGAAAGAACTTCAAAAAAATTCATTTAAAGGAAAAATCTCTATCTTCAATTTTAAAGTTGTAGGGAGTCGCCGAAAAAATTCAAACTTCGCAATTATCGAAAATTTAGAGTTAACTGTGCAAATTGGACCTATGCCACCTTTGTAAGTGTATTTTACTATATTCTTACAAGAAATTGAAAGAAAAAATTGGAGCCATGTTTGAGAAAATTTTTAAAATGTGGCAGGGGCTTCATGTAAAGGACTCCCAAAAATTAATGAATGTTTTTCAAAATCGCAGAACTTCGACTCAGGCCAGATCGGCAGCGGGTTCTTCCATTTGGGAAAATCCTACTTATGGTTTAGGTGCAAGTGTTGTTCACATAGTATACCAGACGGAAGAACATACAGACAGATGGACGGAGGGACGGACGGAGGGACGAACGGAAGGACGGACGGACGTTTTCCCGTCAATCGATTTTTCGGTATCATGAACCCTCAAAACATGAATTCTGTCTACACCACGAGTTAGGTGATTATTTTTTCTAAATTTCGCAACTGGCTTTACTCACTTTTTCGTTATTAGAGCCCGGCAATTAAGCATTTTTCTGGGGGGAAATTCATAGTTTTCCCGCGTAGCATTACATAACTTTCTCTCTACTGCGTAAGTGCTAGTGAGAAAGTAAAAATGTTTTTCTGATATTATAATATTTTTCTTATTGTTCATATTTTTTCAATGAGATAAAATAGCGTTCAGTTGACGAAAAAATGAAAATAAAAAGCACATTTTGCGCTGTAGAGGGTTTGGGTGGTGGGGCGGGGGCCAATAAAACTTTCAAAAATCTTATTTTAATGTAATAGTATATAATCGTATTGTAATATATAGTGTAACTAATCATATGCCATTTGGTTTAGAACAACTTTTTACTATCTTATTCGGGGGGACCCTTTGCCCTCCCCCCCAATGAAAGATACGAAATCCCTCCTCTGGGTATTCAGCAAAACTGAGGTGACGTCGTCCAAACTTGCGGACGGACCAGAAAGGGAAGTGAGAACTGTTAATATTAATTTTGGGGGCTGATCCCCGGTTTATGGTGCACCTTAGCCTAGGCTTCCTCGATTTCTGTGCCTTGACGTGATCCGATTCTCTTCCAATCGGTGCGCAGGAATGTTATCGTTCACCAGACAGGAATCGTTTATATTATTTTGAGAAACATTTAAAAATAAATTCTCTTAAAAGCGAGTGTGCCCTTTCAAATGAATTCTCTTTTTTAAAATAAATTTATTCGTGTATATGTAGAGAACAAAAAGGACACACACCAAATGATTTTAAGATTATTCGCATTGGTAATTAAGCGTTGGACAGACTCAGAGATGCTTTATGTTAACGCCAGGGCCGAAGGTCTGAGTCTCGTCCTCAACTTGGACACGCGTAGCGAAGCGTCACAATTCCGCACGCGTGAACGAAACGCATCACAAACTGCATTTCTACCAAAAGAAATTTTCTAAAACTAGTGTTTAAATGTTCTGCGTAAATGATGAATCTCTGTTTATCGTTCACTACGCAAGAATCTGATGTGAACGATACATACAGTAGTATTAAGGAGGCCCTGACAGTGAAGGTCGAGGTGCACCGTAAACCCGGGATTAACCATTTTGGTTTGGAGATGTTGGAAGATCAAATACTGTCATTATACTTGGGTTTTTCTAACGTGGCATGAGGGTTTTATCTCCAAGATGGAATACGGCTGTTTTTTTGCGCCTTTCTCGGTCCTGCCGCAAGATGTCGCGTGATCGCGACCGTATCAAGCAGTGCTGCAGATCAAGCGACTCTAGCAGCACGGCCGAGAAAGACGCGAAAAAGTCTTGCCATATTCCATCTTGGAGATAAAACCCTCAGCTGCCACGTTAGAAAACTCAAATCATCTATACTAATAAAAGTGAATTCATAATTTCATGATACCAAAAGTAGGGCACGAATAGATATGATATTTTTACAGGCTCTTCTTCAGGATTCTCGGAGTGTCCTTGCAAAGTTGGGTGAAGATTAATACAAACCAAATGAGGAAAGTAAATAATTAAAATAATATGGTTTTAGATCCACTGCGACCATTTTTCGCCTCTCGCTTAGAGCACGTAGTTCCTCATATATTCCGCCAGAGCCCAGTAGTGCTGCAGCAGAACAGATACCTAATTTATTCGTTAGATGTCAGTAGCGGTGCATAAGATTAAAAATAAATCATCAAATAGCAATATACTGTAAAATGAAATGAAAGAAAATGTTAGTATTTTATTAAAATTTGAACCAATTACGTTAAAATGATAATCTTAAACACCGTGGTTTAAATAAAATTGATCTTTTTCCTCTTTCGCAAGGATTGAATATGAAGAAAGTCCGGGCAAGGCCGGGTGTTTTGCTAATATAATTATAATATAGAATAGATTTAAGCATCGTAAGGGTAAAATGGCCATAGGCGAGTGTGTTACTAAGGAATGGATGAATGGTAATACATAATGTATGAAAGAGAAATTGATTGCATAAAAGGAAACACGATTGTGTTTTGTTTTTCGATTTGTGTGACATGTTATGCAATTTAGAAGTCAGCGAGGCAGGAATTGTAAATCACAATAATAGGGAATGATAAATATTTTGTGCCAGAAAGATGAATGGGTTTTAATTTATTAAGTGGGAAAATTTTCCTTACATCATAATTTTACTTTCTCGTATACATACGTATACTATACGAGAGTAATATACGTGGTATAGTGAAAGTTATGTAATGCTGCGGAAAATCGATTTCGAGATTTCAACAGAAATACACGTTTTGGCGACCCCTGATACCGAAAAAGTGGTTCCTTTCAAAACGTCCGTCCGTCCTGTCTGTCTGTCTCTGTTCGTCCGTGCGTCCGGCCGGCCGGCCTGCTGTGAACACTACTAGCACCTAAACAACACGTACGATCTTTCCCAAATGGAAGAATCCCCTGCTAATCTTGCACTAGTTGAACCTTTGAAATTTTGAAACACATTTTTTTAAAATTTGGGGGTACTTTACATGACGCCCCCCGGACATTTTCAAAAGTTTCTCAAAAACGGCTCCAAATTTTTTCTTTAAATTTTTGTAAGAATAGAGTAAAATACACCTAAAGATGGCGTAGGTCCGATTTCACGGTTAACTTTGAATTTTCGAAAATTGCAAAACTTTGGATTTTTTGCGTCTTCCTACAACTATAAAATTGATGACACAAATTTTTTTCCATTAATTGAAATTTGTTGCCCATAAAAAGATCTTTCATTAAGATCATATATACTTTTTTTGAAAATTTTAGTAGTTTTTGTGAAATAGAGCGTGCAAAAATTTGCAATTTAAAAAAATTACAAAAATAATGTTTTCAAAAATGGCTCCAAATTTTTTCTTTCAATTTTTTGGTGGAGTTAGCGCCAAACCAATCCTATCCGATGATAAAAACGCCATATTGCTCCGTTCTTTTGTTTTTTCCATAATTACAAAAATGTAATTTTTTTTACTTGTCTCTCATGTCAGTAATATTTACATTAGATGTAATTTCTTCACGTGATTAGATTTATGAGTACATGTGCTTTAAATAATTTCAATTAAAGTTTCTCAAAAGCTCAACAGTTTTCTGTAAAAATGAGCTCAAAATTCCGCATTTTCAGAAACGCTCTAATGCCGTTTTCTCAAAAATGGATCCAAATTTTTTCTTCAAATTTTTCCAATGGATAATGCTAATTGCACTCTTTAATATGATATAAAGTTCATTTTGCTGTATTCTTTTGTTTTTTTATTTACACTAATGTAATTATTTATAACTTCTATTTAGGGCGAGTTTTTACTCTTCTTCAATATTCTTGAAGTAATAATTCGGTTGTACTACTAGGAAAGCAAAAAGTCGAGAAAATGTCGAACGAAAAGTTCTTTGGGGACAATAAATGGCAGCTGGCCAGAGAATGGAGCAAGACCTTTAAGCCAGACCACACCAAGGAAAATAGAAAAATTTGGTACGAGAAAGTATGTGGCATTCTGTAGCACCTCTAGTTTTAAAATTTATTTCCGTTTGGCTGGAAGACCCTCAGCAGCCCAGTACGATACATTAGAGAGCATTGAATAATACTGACTTGCTTTAAGAAACATGATTGATAGATGAATAAATTAAGTACACGGATACATTATGTACATTCAATAAATAATTGTTTGTGAATTAAATGTCTGAGGCCATATCAGGTACATGGTGGTCAGGGTAAGTTAAAGAACTGTCATGAAGTTTCCGCTTTAGTCTATTATGATGAGATCGTTGTTTTCCGATTTTGAAATGTATGGGTGAGGGAATCTGCGGGATTTTGGGATGAAAGCGAGAGGATAGGAGGGGAAAATGGACGGAGATCGGGGTAATGCCGAGCTCTTTATGTAACTGGGAGTTAGAAACAATTGAAAAACAATGAAATCACTTCTATGCGAGACCACTTCCCCCTAAAAATTTTGAAAGGAACCCTGCAGTCTTACGTACTAAAACAATTTTATTTTCGTAAATATGTTTTTTCGTTTAGTCAACTAAATATGCTCATTAATTCCATGAAAATTTGTTGATTATCTCTATGTTAATAGCATGCATGCAATTGAAATTCAAACGTGCAATTAAAACGACACCTACCTATCAAAATTCAGAAACGGAGCCAAATCGTGTAATTAAGAAACTATAGTACAGAGGTATTTGCAGTCGGCCATGAAACATGAACAAAAATGTACATCACAGATTACGTACCTACAAAAACTATAAACAAACAACGAATGACTAAAACTAAATTGGGGAAATAAACGTTAAGCTAGATGACTTATGGAACAACATAAAATATTTAATGTGAATAAATTAAATGTTTTCCTGTAAAACATTTGGACTTAGGATTACGATTGTAAAAAATGAAAACGTCAGTTGTGTTTACCAGTTCTAAAAACAAAACTGTCAGAAGTGACTAGATTCTTTCTCCAATATTTATGCATGTTGTATTATCTCTCATGACTGTCTTTACTTTTCGTGGGAAGTAATGTTTCCATGATTTTATCAGCTTCTCATATTTTATCCGCAATATATTCACTTCCTTTCATTTGCAAATATTTCGTGGAAACAAAAACAATAAACCAAAATAGATATTTTTTAGAAGGAACACTACGCCATGAAATGCATGCCTCGGGAGGAAAAGATGTGCTTGAATTTCTTAAAATTTGAATTATTCGTAAATGGAAACGAAAAAAATATTGAACGTAACATGTGCATAAAGGGTATAATTGCACTCGAAGTATATAAGAAAACTCGCTCCTATCGTCGCTCGTTTTCTTGAACATAACATTGATGCAATTATACTCCTCTTTATACACTCGTTTCGTTAATTACTATAATCCCTGTTTTTCCTTTTTAACCTGACAGTTTGATAAATTGTTATACAGCGTTTCGGGACAGGGTTTTCTAAGCCATCTGGCAATCGTTTAAAAGCTTTAATATAATCTCAATTATATTTATCAAAACATATCTACCAGTAAAAAATCTAGAGGACTTGGATAAAAGAAAGTTTCCAAATTATGAATACAAAAAGTTTCAATGAACAGGTTGAGTAGATAGGGATATTTGGAAAAAGAAAATTAAAATGAAGTTGTTGTGAAAGATTGTACAAACTGCAGGAACTTGTTATAAAACATTATTATATCTGTGAAATTAATATTCAGTGTTTGAATCATGAAACTTATACGAAGGTTATAATGCACTAGTTTATTAATTTTCAGTCAAATATATAACGTGTAAATAAAAAGATCAAAGGAATAGGGGTCACGAAGAAAGTAACTGACCCCCTTTTTTGGGGGGTTCCGCACGCGTAAGATTCGTAAAGGGAGAAAAATGCAATAATGTCTGAAACTTAATTATTGCATATTTGCTGAATAAGTACTACCTTCGGCTGTTGACTCCCATGCGAATTCCCAGAGGGTTTTTTTTGGGAGGGGGGTCATAGATGGAGCCTCAATCGCCCCCAAGGCGCCATCTGCACCTCCGATCCAGGCGCCTCGCTGGCAATGCGGCGTAATTTATTAATGTTTTAATTGGCTCTGCTGCGCCGAACGCCATTTAGATGATGGCGTGGATAGAGCAAGTTGTTCGCGGCGCGGGGGCGGGGCGAGGTGGGAAGGGGAAATGGTGGGGGGAGGGTGCTGTGGAGAGCTGTCGTCGCTGATTCGTCGTGATGGTCCTCTGCCATCATGGCTCCCTTCACTCGTGGATTCTGGCCAGTTCTCCGTGACTCACTGGCTGGTTAAGATGACTGCGAGGTGACAATTTTTGATGCTTTAATAGTATGAATCTATTGAATTCACTTTGAAAGAAATTATTAGTATTTCATCACCAATGAGCTACGAGTAATAATAAATCTCTTTTAAAGTTGTTTGAAGGCATTGCACGTTAATATGTAGTTATTTCCTTTAACATACGGTACAGGTTTATCTAGATAAATAGATAATGTCGACTATTATTTATCTAATAGTTTCAGAATTCCAGTTGTTCCGAATCTTTTTTAAAGCAGCATTTTATTTTCGATCTCTTATCTGGCATGAAGGAAATTAAATACGATATCGATACGTATTTATTTACCATGTTGCCTTCTCGAGTACAATTAAATTAATGAAATGAAAATGCAATAATTAATTTCAAACATTTCAATATAATTTTGTTTTCTCAAACGAAACTTTTTTTAGTAAAAATTATTCGAAAACATTAAGGAGAGTTCATTCATTATACATCATTCAACTCTTAGCTTATCAAAACCAGTAGCTAAAACAGCACGTACTTTCTCGCCCGTATTATCACGCAAAATTACACGAAAAATATTCAAATTTTTGAAGAATTGTACATGATCCTATTACAAAATCTATCTTTAAGAAACAGATTTCTTTAACGTGGAAAATCTCTATCTTCATAATTCTAATTGTATACAATTCCTATAGGAAGACGCCGAAAAAATTTGAACTTTTGCAATTTAAAAAAAATCTGTTTTCAACGCAAATGAGACCGGCCCCGATCTCTTGAACGACCTTCACACTATCCAATAACAACATTTAATCAAACGCGATGGAGACATCTTTTTGGAAATTTGAAAATGTGCCCCCAAAATTGAATCGTTTATTTCAGAAACCCGTCATACGCCAACATTTAAAATGCGCTTTAGCGGTGGAATATTGTTCCATGAGGATAGACACATCGCTTATTCCACATTTACCTGAAAAATATTCATTTATTAACTGCTTTAATATTAAAAAATATTTTGAGGTCTGAAAAATTGGGAAACTTTTTCTCACTTTTCTCGACATGAGAAATTTGGCGTTTGACCGGTTTCTGAAATAAACGATTCAATTAAAATATCGGTTTCAAGTTCAAGGGGACCCGACATCAGCCAAATTGATTGGGAAATATCATTTTCGGATGAATGGTTTAGCATCGGCTGAATGGTTTAGCCGCTAACGTTGTTCACAGAAAGACAGACGTTTTACCGTCAATCGATTTTTCGCTAACAAGAAACCACAGAAAGTGGTCTCCACTGTCTACTCCGCAGAAAGAAAGTAAAAATTAAATCGGACTCCAGACTCCGCCGCGGCTTGGGTTGCTCATTATTAGGGAACGGAATTTATTGTAATAAAACATGCAAAATATCTACATACATATGTACTTATTTTTTCCAAAACATGGAAGAAAAAATAGAAAATATGTAAAATAAAAATTCATTATTGTGTTTAAAATTGTTCTCTACAAGCATTTTCCGAGCATAGAACGTCGCCAATCAGTTCTTAACAAGCATTCGAAATGGCTGAAAGTAGGTTCTACCTCTACAGAAGTATTTCTACACTAGATTTCACCACACGTAAGAATTTTATTCGATATACAAAATACGTTCGTAGTAGATATTACAATGTTTGCGAGAAGACAGTGTTCCAATGAATAGTATTACCGTGTAGCCAGTGATGGATAGCGGGGGAGGGAGTTAAAGGAATACCCCCCCCCCATCGAACAACGCGTTAGACAATTCTCTGTAAAAAAAAATTCTTAGTTTCCGATCGAGTAACGAATGTGCTGTTTGAAACATGAGCAAAAACGTAGTTGAAATTACTTTGGTTCACAGAAATCCGTTCATTCTTGACTCCGAGTACGTAGTAATGGGGGGGGGGTGACAGTTATGGCGAAGATATGGTGGTCATAAAAGCGCAGCAGCATTACATTTGATTTTTAAGAAAGATGATTCTGTAACATATAATGCAAACGCGCATCTGAAATGTTCCGTTTCAACGTATAAATATAAATATAACGAAATATGTAGTAGTAGGTAAAATATGTAATTATACCAAAATATGTAAACATATATAAAATAAAAATAGTTCCTATTCATTCAGAATGTCTTGTAAACTTTAAAAAATATTATTGAATGAAGTATCCAGCTTATTTATTTATTTATTTTATTTATTTTACGTCAAAAAACAGTTCAAACTGCGTATGACGTGCTATGGGGAAAAGTGAATTGTGTGCACATTTTCAAAATTCTGTGATCCCTACACTAAGTCATATACTACTTAATTAAAAAAAACTCCCATGTAATAAAATCTATTTTCAAGGATATCTAAGCAATAAATTTTGGCTCTTATCCATGTTGTCCTTCGGAATAATACTTCCTGCCGCGACAACATGGAAACATTTGTTCCTGTAAAAACATGTAATTACATGGAAATCCGTTATCTACTCATTATATATAAATCTTTGCGACTTTTTCGTTGAGAATGCAGTGCGTGAAAGACCTTAGTTTTATTTCTTCCTCAGAAAAATTCTTTGTGACCAGAAATCGGAAGTAATCTCAGGGTCGCGAGTGCTTGTAGTACTTCGCGAATTCGGGTGGCAAGTACTGTGTATTCTAAAATGGATAATTTCCATTTTAAATACAAAAATGTCAATTGAAAGTGGAAAACGCACCACAAGATTGTGTAGATGACTCCAGAATTTTGCTTTTGAAACTGCAAACCAAACCCTGGGCATACTTCCTTTTCCCAACCTCCCAAAATTTTCTTCAAATTGGCGTCTCTGGTTCTAGATTTAGTTAACTCTTTAGCTGGCTATTGGATACAAACCAAGGATAATTAATTAGGTATTATCCTCAAAAAATTATTTTGAATAACTTAAACTGTCGGAGATTGGCAGCATTAATCCAAAAGAGTCAGTCACATATGAGGAGTCCGATTTGAATAATCTCATTTTATTCTGTACTATTGTATAGAACTATTGATTGATTATCAGGTGGAAAGCAGGCCCAATGGCCTGAGCCTCACCTCCAATAAAAAAATTTATTTGTTATAGATTTAAATAATGTTAAAGTGTAATTTAATGATAATGAATTATTGATTAAAAGTTTACGTAGTATCACTTTATTTTTGGCTGTATTATTTTAGAAACTACATGTTACCAATTTGGTTTTGAATCCATGATTAAACTTAAATATTTAATTGGACTATTTGGAGGGTACCTATTTGGAGGAATTGGTTAATTATTCAGAGTTATTGGAATGGGACGTGTATAATGTGGGAGGGTAAAAAAAAGTCTGCTCTTTTATTTTGGTTTAATTTGATTTTCCATTTAAGTGTTCAGCTATCAATTACATTTAAGTATAATTGCATTCTGAGAGGAGGGAATTTTCTCAAGAGCAAAGAACGGTGTCATTTGAAAATTGATCTACTTCGATGGATTTTAGTTTCAGGAAGATCAGATACAAATTAAACGATAAAGGTGAAACTGGGGAGACTTGGGGTAATCCAGAAGTAATAATTCGGGGAGTTCGAATGATCGTTGTTGACTGAAACCGAAAACGATGATGGACAAGAAACTTATCATATTAGAAAAGATATAATATAAAGTACCAACTCTTTTTAATTTGAGGATAGGTGCCAGGTGACAAATTGTAACAAATGCTTGTGTTATATCTAAAGAGAAGGTTAATGATTTTTTTAATGCAGAATATAGGTGATTTTTCGGAGTTTGAGTTTTCACTTACAGCTGTGTTCTGGGTGAAAAGGGTATAGTTGAGTCTGAAGGTTCTTCAGCTTATCAGTGGGGGGATATAGTTTTTTGCTGAAGGATTTGAAAGACGGGTAGTAGTTTTCTCTTTTATATGTTTTGTGAATTGACAGAGTGAATTGCTTTTTGAAGAGAGATTGGATCATTGTATGATATTGGCGATTAGAATAATTTGTAAACAGACTTGTCGACAATATTAGAGATTAGATTTAACTCATATTTTACTTCACGGATTCTTACTTGATTCCACAGCCTTCTAGTTTTATTTTTAATTGATGCATTTCTTTGGGTAATTGAGACTATTTGTAATTTTCATGATTCGATTCGGTCTAATATTGGATATTTTGGATGTTTGATTGGATTAACATGTTAAAATATGCAACTGAATGTTTTGATTCTCAAGGGTGTTTAGAATATTAAATTTTGGAATCGAATTCGTTATAATATATTACAATTTTATCCTATTTAAGTTTCAATGTATTTGTTCTAGGTGTGGGACTGATTCCACTTAAAATAACTGGGTATGGTCGGAATAAAGTTCATGAAGAGTGGATAAGTGGAATTGAGTTATGGCAATGGATCTAGATTGTCAGGACGTTTTAGGAAATAGGTAGTGTCGAAAAGAATCTTAGCTTGAAGTCGGGACTTATTGGAAAATGATAAAATAACATATCACGCCCAAGTTAATTCTGGACAAGTTAACGGTATGGCAACCCCATAGGCTTGGCACAAGGAAAATTCGATCATTCGATTAGTTTTAGGCAAGTGACTTCAGTGGTGCTTTCTATGTATAGTAGCAGTATTAAACATACGAAGAAAGACCGAATACTCGCAATGTTGACGTATAGGGATGGGCTTTAGGAGAGTGACATCAAATCAGAGAGCCTGGTACGCAAATAGACGATTGATTGATTGATTTTTTCGTGTTTCCGGGCGCGTCAACAGCTTCGATCATTAGTCCTGTAAGTGTAGTGCATGTTTTTCTCGGGAGATGGTGGTGATTTTCCCCTCGCTGGATGGCGAGATCCGGCACCGATCTACAGTCGGTTAGTGGGGTTTCCCCCTAACCAGGACTCTCCCACCAGCAGGGTACCGCCCCAGCCGGGACAAGCTCTAAGCTCCCGACCGGTCTCCTGGAATAAGTGGTAGTGTAGTGCATCTCAGTGTAAGTGTGTGTGTAAGGGGAGAGGATAGGACAAGGAAGAGGAAGGAAAGATCGCGCGCGGTCCGTGGCCCGTTTGTTGGGGTACTGCTCCGGCATTCGCCTGGTGTTGATTGGAGAAACCACGGAAAACTACCGATCAGAACAGCCGGCCGCTAGAATTCTCCTCCAGACAGCGACTGAATTCGACCTAGCTGGAAAGCTAGTGTCGAAAATCCTGCCGCTGTCAGGACTCGAACCTAGGACCTCCCGGTCAGAGGCGCTGCAGCAAATAGACGCAGAAGAGGGCGCTTGTCGGGGACTCATTCATTTCAAATGATTTCATACATCGATATTGCTGCAATACATCGATTATTAATTGACATGAAATCGAAAAGATGTATTCCTAACCAATAAGTATTTTGCTGGTATCTGAGGATTGTGCAACCTAAGCACGAACAGCCACCGATGCATGCGCAAAAAGTGTCTCGGAGACAAATACGGAGAGAGTCGAGAATTTTCGCAAAGCGTATCATAAAACGATATGATACACGATAGAGGCAACCGTATGATTTAAGTGTTGAATTCGTTCTAAAACAAAGACTACTATAGTGGAAGCAGTTTCGAATTCATATGGCGTTGCTGCGGCCTAGTTTTGGTCAAGTTCTGCAACAGTTCTTCTCCAAAGATTGCATGGCTATGTGAAATACACTCTTCCGCCAGTCACATGAACTGGAGGGACAGCTGATAATGAGAGTTCAGTGCGTGCAGTTACAGGTTAGAAGTAGATTTTCGACGGATTTACATTGTTCCAACTAAAAAGAATAATGTAACAATTGATACAGATGATACCGAAAAGTAGATAAGAATATACATGCCTGTGAATGAATTCATCAGTTATATTCGGACGGACCATAAGTACTGAATTTAAAAAACCTATTTATATATTCTATTGCGCTTTTATTTATGTGTCTGCTGCGTTAACGGCGTTACACAGTAACGCCGTTAATCGTTTTGAGAAATACGTGTTGAGTTGTTGTGAGAAATAATCGTCGTGTTGAGTACGTGAGAAATAATCGTTTGAAAAAAAAGGGGAGTAGTTTTTTCAAAATGTCCGTCTGTTAACACTAGCGTCGGAACAATCCGTAGGAATTTTGCCAAAATGAATATTTCCTGACCATTCTGGCCCGACTCAAAAACATTTAACATGGCGTAGGTCCGAATTTCAACTCTGAGTTTTTGTAAATTACAAGAGTTTTGTGTGCATTTTGCTAAAAGCAATGAATAACATAACATAAACGACATCTTTATGATTTTTGCAAATTTGCACAAATATAATTTTTTTATACTACATCTCTCGCGTCGTTAAAGTTGCACTACGGGCATTCTTTATGCATTATTACATATGCGAGCACATGTGCTTCAAATTATGTCTTCAGAAGTTCTTCCAAACTCACAACATTTCTTTGAAAATTAGCTCAAAATTGAGCATTTTCGAAAACGTTGAAAACGAAATTTTTTCAAAATTGGGTCCAAATTTTGCAATTAAAAGTGCATATAAAACCAGATTATACTCTTCTATAATATTCTAAAAGTCGAATATCCTAAAATCTATTATTAGGGGACCGAAAATGGGAAACATATGAATTTTTTGTTGATAACACACTATTTCCTCAATACAAATATTACATGAAAGTAAACTAAACGATTATGTTAACCGATGAGTATGAATGTTCTTCAACATTTTCTGTAGCGTTCGCCAACTTTAAAAACATTTTTGTTTACTGAGTGCGCGATTGAGCACTAGATTTATCTGCTAAAATAACTTTGTTTGCACTGTTGCTATAGGAACGAATATGTTCAGATTGCTTCTGATACATCGATTCAATATTACAAAGCACAATAAGGGCGTCGTATGCATACAAATATCACTTTTAGTTATGTTGTTGGTTTAATGAAATTGTATTCAAAGCCGTAACACATTCACAATTAGCATGGTCAAGTGGCTCAGCCCTTTGAGACGGTGGCTCGGGGCAGACCAGACAAAAGTACTTGGATACTAAGGCTGAGGGCTTCAATACCACACCTGGACAAGTAGCTCAGTGCATCAACTGATGTCACTGCAGCGCCTCTGACCGGGAGGTCGTAGGTTCGAGTCCTGACGGCGACAGGGTTTTCGACACTAACTTTTTAGCTAGGTCAAGTTCAGTCGCTGTCTGGAGAAGAATTCTAGCAGCCGGCTGCTCTGATCGGTAGTTTTCCGTGGTTTTCCCGATCAACACCAGGCGAATGCCGGAATGCATTCTGTACCCTACCAAACGGGCCAGGCGATCTTTCCATTCTCTTCCTTGTCCTATCCTCTCCCCTTACACACACACTTCCGCTAACATGCACTACACTACCATATATTCCGGGAGACTGGTCGTGGCATTAGAGGTTGTCCCGGTTGGAGCGTTGCCCCGCTGGTGGGAGAGTCCTGATTAGAGGGAAATCCCGCTAGCCGCTAGGTTGGCGCCGGATCTCGCCATCCAGCGGGGGAAGCTCACCGCCATCGCCAGAGGAAAAACATGCACTACACTTACGGGAATAATGACCTAAGCTGTTGGCGCACCCGGGATCACCAACGAACTTGAAACCCACGGAAGATACGAAAGTTTTCAGGTGTGTTTGAGGCAGGGGAGGTTGAGGGAGGGGTCTTTTAGACGAGGATAAATAACTAGTACGAGAAAATCTGCACCGCTAGTTTATTTTTAATTTAATACCCTTTACAGCCACCAGAGTAAATTTTTAAGTTCTCATTACCATCTTTAAATCAAAATTATCATTCGTGCATTCTTAAACTACAATGTCACACTAATCTTGCTTCCTCATTCTGTTTCTTCTTGTTAAAAATATGATTTATTATCTTAGTGACAATATTTTTATTATCTTAGTGACATTATTTTTTTACTTTCTCGCTCTTCGTAAGAAGAGAAAGTATTGTAATTGTGCGTCAGAAATCGAATTGCGTCGGAACCGACAGGAATACTATTATTGTCGAGCCCTTTTTAACGAAAAAGTGGATATCCGTGTTCTTATACAATTCAAATTAATTCTATCACGTTGTGTAGACACAATCCATGTTGTGTGGGTCCTTGGTACCTAAAAGTCTATTGACAACAAAACAGTTTGTCTGTCTGTCCGTTCGTCCGTCCGGCAGTCCATCCTTCTGTTCTTGTCTGCGGTCAAAGCTAGCGCCAAAACTGTTCAGCCGATTTTCCCCAAAATTGGTATTCCTCGAGCAATTTAAAGGAATTCCAGGTCCTCTGAATTGGAAACAGACTTTACATGACGTCTCAAAAACATTTTCAACATTTTCTCAATAATTGTGTCAATTTTTTTGATTAACTCTGTCTTCGGATAGCATGAACGCTTAAGAGAATAGTGCGTCTCATTTTCGTTGACATCTCAAATTTTTCGAAAAAAATTACTAAAATTCCAATTTTTTGGCGTCTTCTTACAACTACAATATTGAAGATAGAGATTTTTCCTTCATAATATCTGCTGTTTGAACAGATTTTGAAACAAGGTACAATCTTTCTAAAATATTAGTAGTTTTCGCGTAATTTTGCGTGAAATGTAAGCAATTTTGATTTTTTAAACATTAAAAAAAGCTCTAATTAAAAAAAAAAATTTCCGCGTATCTAACAAAAGATGTTAACAAGTGGTAGCCTCATTTCCGCCGAACAATCTGTATTTTCCAAAATTGCAAACATTAAACATTTCAAAATACGAAATTGAAGATAAATAAAATTAAAGATTAAAATCTCTTCTAAAAACTCAGATGTACGAACATTTTTATATACAATTCTTTTTAGAAAAAAGAAGTGATTTTCGTGTAATTTGTGCTTGAAAAAAAATTTGTAGACTTAGAGTACACTTTATAGATCTCTTAATTTCTATTTTTTTTCAATAGAATGTGAACAAAATTAATTTTGATTAATGAATATTATAGATTGTCACTAACTGCAACTAGTCTACAAAAAATTTGTAGACTTAGAGTAGACTTTATAGGTCTCTTAATTTCTATTTTTTTTCTCAATAGAATGTGAACAAAATTAATTTTGATTAATGAATATTATAGATTGTCACAAATTGCAACTATTTTATCACACCAGATCCGATTCCGAGAAGTTCTGTTATCTAGGCTGATGTCCTAGTTTTATGAAATTTTCCGCTGAATAAATTGACTAGCTCCGGGGGAAAATATTCAACATTCCTAATCTTGACTAACCCCAATGATAAAAATTGCACAATAATCTGCACAAAATTGGAAGAGATTCTCACATGCTAAGGAAGATTTTTCGGTCCTATTCATAAGCAGTAGAAGCAGGAACGACGGCAACACAATAAAACTTACTATGGTTCTAGTTCACACTCATGCAAGCACACACGTATGACGCAAAATAATTGAGCAACTAAGCACTACGAGCACAGCACTCAATCGCAGCAAGCAGCTGCAGAAATCGAGATGTTACTCTTGATACTAGGAACATTAACGTTACTTCATGGGGCTTTAGCTCAAATTAGTATTTAATGTATTTGTTTATATCTTATGTACAGCCTACTCACAAAAATTAACATGCTACATTACTGGCACTGGCTTCTACCTTGAATTAGCACTAAACTTATATTATTTAGAATATTATGATACCTCTACTACTAAAAGGAATAAGTGTTACTGATAGTGCTACACAAAGTAATTATTTCATCTAAGGTATAAAAGTTACATTAGACTGAAACATAACATTGATTTTCTTAGTTTTCGTGAGAACTTCAGTTAATAACTAAACGAATGAGACTTTTCTCAGAATCGTAAGATCCTCCCAAACATGTTAACCCATCATCGGAATTATATATATGATTGTGCTTATAGAAATGTTATGTATTTTCTGTTCTGTTATTTGAATCACATGAAGGTAGATAAATAAACTTATTGTAAATTAATTTAACTTACAGTAGAAGCATATATTTTAGTAAGCACGTCTGTAATGTTTCGGGCGATGAATGGTCTCTCATGGCCGCTATCTGCAATAACTAGTAAACAGAAAAATGCTTTGTTTTTATTAAAAAATGGCAATACCTGTAAATAGTTTTGTATTAATTACGAGTACATTTTCCTTTCAGTTGTTACCTTGCTGCACTCGTGATTAGTGTGCTGAGATACACGTACTATTTTTCTGACTGTAGTTTTAGCTCCTTGACCGAAGGGATAAAAGGCAAAGGCTGACTACGACTGACGATGATTGATTAACTTAACGGAGGATTACTTCACGTTCGAGGCCAATCAATGGATAAGAGAACGGTACAGAAACGCAAAACCGTAACAGGCAAAAGCTTCGGTTTGCATGTTCTTCAATACCTGTACACTTAAAAGAAATAAATACAATTTAACTGTGCAGTCCTTTTTAGAAACAAAGCAAATGACAAGAACAATTTTAATAAGATACATTTTTACTTCTGAAAAATATTACTATAAAATTAGTACATATGACATACAATACCAACAAATCATTATCGTCAGATATCATGTCGTTATCGTCGGATCACTATCAGTACTAAAAATTGGAATGTACTCTAAAGATATCAAAGAGACGTTATTCTCTCTTTCATAATCGAATTCCAATGAGTATCAAATCGTTCCTACATTGGACCCGAGTTTCTAGAATGCAGGGATTCAGTGGAAAAACGAGCATATCTCCGGCTCTGCTTATAAGCGAATTATATCTAAAAACTGCACTTAAACATTTTATAACATTTGAAAAAATTCATCGAATTTTAATATTGTTTGTTTTGAAAGAAATATTCCATACTTCGAAAGATAATTTACTGATTTATCGAATTTTAGTGATATTACAACCAGCACGATTTTTGAAATTAATAATTTTAAAAAATTAAAACATTTTTTGTGATGGCATGAGACGTGTGGAAGGTATGAATTCAATTTTTCATTTATACCTTTTATACCTCAATTTTTCAGGAAACATAATTTGAGCAGTTTTGGATACAAATTGTGAAAATTGTGATAATTTTTATTTGACCAATTTTTGCGATCTTTTAAGGTCCGATCCTTTTCGTTCTTTCTTTTCGTGAGAAATGTATTTTAAATTACATTATTAATCAATTAATTAAGTAATGTGTGTGTAGTTTGGGTCAGTAAATAACTAAATTGAAGAGAACGATTCGGACGACGAATTCTTACACGAATTATTATTATTATTATTATTATTATTATTATTATTATTATTATTATTATTATTATTATTATTATTATTATTATTATTATTATTATTAGTTTGGACTATCTACATATCACAGTACAACGAAGAAAATACAAGTACTTGTACAAGATTTGTAGAACAGTTTCATTTATAAACGGTTTAGGGAACTAATCTTCGAAAGTCACGTCGAAAATCACTCCTAAAATATCCAGAAAAGGAAAAAAAGTTAAATGACGTTGAACAGATTCTTCAAACATCCTTAGGAAACGAACGAAAAGAAAATAATGATGAAAATACAAGACTGTCAGTGTAATATCGTACGTATTACGGGTTTACTTATAATTCAACATACGTCGCAAAAAAATATCTATTAGTTTTTTAAAAAATATACTTCTTTCTTCGCACAATAAATTTATAAAATTCTCATTAAAATATAATGCAGTCGATGTTATTCCTAATCGATAGTAAACGAACAATTTGCGTAGAAAAAGCCGTCTTATAAAGTATTATGTTCGTAAACCAATGAACCGTTAATTGCAGCTTACATACTTGCGTTGTTGTTCCTTTTATTTTATTTTTTAAATTTTCTTTTATTATAATTGGCTTTTTAACGGTAATTATCATTCACGACCTCATTACACTTACTTTTTCATTGAACACCTTATATAAATTTATTTCTTTAATTAACATTAGGATAATATTGTCTGTATCCATCCATCTAGCTTTGGTAATTACACAATCATTAATATATTTACACTTTACGTTTTACATTTACATTGCATTACATTTTACACCTTATATAAAATTATATATGTTAATTAACTTTAGGAA
Organism: Teleogryllus occipitalis; assembly: GCA_011170035.1. Lineage (NCBI taxonomy): Eukaryota > Metazoa > Arthropoda > Insecta > Orthoptera > Gryllidae > Teleogryllus > Teleogryllus occipitalis. The sequence continues at coordinate 159,366 of BLKR01000896.1, forward strand.
AACTATTGTCTATATGCACTCTTTAAAGAAGTCATCTTTATTACTTTTGGGTAGTTTAGATTAATTTCTTTCTGAATCTAATTATTGGCATTCTACAAGATGTTTGACTCTCAAAGCTGCACCACATTTTTCACATAAGTTTCTCTGTTGTTGTTATTGTTATTATTATTATTATTATTATTATTATTATTATTATTTTGTAATTAAGTGTATGTGTCAGATTGGTATGACATTCTTAATCTGGCTGTTGTGTCTTGTTCCTTTCTTGATGTTGTCACTGTGAGAGTATTGTCAAAAATGGATTGTACGATTTCCGGTATGTTTTTGGAGCCAGTTTCTGAAGTAGGAGTCCCAGGATTCCTTCATTTTAATTTTTATATATCTTTTAACTTCTTCTGTAGGTGAACATATTGTGTTATTTAGAGGTTGGTTAATGGCTTTTTATGGCTTCCCTTATCCGCATCTTCATTCTCTTGCATTCCCTGTTGGCTCGGGATCCACACTTGATCTTTATTGCATTTGTTTGTACTTAGGCAAATAATGTTGTTTGTTGCTCTTGACTCCATTCATAAATATTTTTCCTTTGTTCGCTTATAGTATGTCGGAGGTGTCTCGTGGTTGTAGGAAATGTATTCGCTGATGTTTTGAAGCGTTTGATGCCATAATCTTCATTTCCTAATGGAAGTGCCATTGCATATCGGTGTTTATTAACGCCTTACAATGGCGGCAAAGATTTTGTTGCAAGGCGTCGGCGGGCAGCGCCTTATTTTAAGGCCTGCAATCGCGGCGGCGTCGGCGCATGCGGGCGCGGGCGGGCGGGCGGCGCGGAGGGGAGGTGGCTGCGCGGCGCGGGGCGGAGGGGGGCGTGGCGGGCGGTGGGGGGCGCAGGGGCGCGCGGCGCCGCCAGTCGGCCTCGAGCCCTCGCGCCGCGCGCGTCGCTGCTGTCGCTGCGCCGCGCTCCGCCCCGACGGCTCTGCCCGCCGCGCCAACGCCCTCGCGGTGCTCCGCAGGGACTGCTCTCCCGGCGTCGTCCGCGCGCCGCTTGGTGGTTGCGGTGGTGGTGGTGGTGGTGTGGCGCGTGGCGGTCCGCGCGCGGCGCTTGCGCGGCGTGTCAACATGCGCAGACGGGCGGCCGTCGTCGCCGCCCGCGCCCTCGCCTCGGCGCCCCGCGCGCACGCCCTGCGCCATCGCCTCGCGCTCGCCGTGGACCCGGTGCGAGTGAAGCGGTGCGCCCAGTGACGCCTTGTGACTGTGTGTGACGGCTGTGCCTGCGCCACCGCCTACGCCTACGCCTACGCCGACGCCGACGCCGACGCCTGCCGAGAGGTGCGCCACGTGGACGCCCGCCCAGCCGCAGTCTCAGCCACCGCGACGCAGCGCGACGCAGCGCAGCGCAGCCGGGATGTCCCGCCGGAAGCAGAGCAACCCGAAGCCGCTAAAACGTGAGTGCGCGTGCCCAGCCCACGTGGCCAGCCCTCCCCCCCCCGGCGCCGGCACCTGGCGGGCGTTCCGCCCCGCCCCCTCCTGCAACACACTCGCACGCCCTCGTAAACGCGACACAAATGTGCGCAAGAGTCTTTGAATGGAGAAGAACGTGCGCTTGTGACGAGCGGTACCAGCTAACGCAGTGCATGAGAGGCGATTTTGTTTGCTTTCTTGGTTTGTTACGTTGATTGTGCGTACCAGTTTCATGGAAAACGATCGGAGAGTTGCGTCATGGTGAAACGTGTCTTCATCGCCGCTGAGATGTTGCCTCAACATCTGTTTCTCAAGACGGTTAGCCTGTGTTGACAACTGTAATATATCAACGTGGTGAACCGTGTATTAATTCGTTTTATTGTGGCGCGACTTCGTGTGAATGGGTGAACGATTGCCTTGGATGGGCCGGTGCGGAGGCATTATTGCAGTCGATAAATAAAAGCCCGTGGGTGGAAATTCGCACTCAGCCTCGTCGTGACCTCCCGGTAGGGCGACTCGACTTCTTCCATCTGCTTACGCAGCGATGTGACTCAGCTTATGCTGATTACAGAATTACTTCCCTTCGTCTTCCCGTGTAGCGTGGTATTACGACTCGTTCTTGCTGCCTGCACATTCTTCCCGGCGACGTTTGCAATAAAAGTACATTCTATTTCCTTTTTACGATTTGATGTAATTTCTTTGCTGTGATTTGATCATAATCCGGGTGGATGTCTTACCTCCTTTACCAGATGTTTCCCTAGTGAGCGATGGTGTCTTGTACACTAAAGTATTTTGTCGTATGTATGTGAAGTGACAACAAAATGTTGAGTGTTTAAAGTGTGAATGAGTGTTAAGTTAGAATTGTCCCGTAAATTGCTGTAATTACGGAAATTTTGGAGCTGGCGTACGGGAATGACAGCTGAAACATTCTTCTCCGAACATTCCTTATCGACGCATCTCGATAACATCATTCGTTTCTGTAGCTGTTTCTAGCCTGTTCGACGTTAGTGCCATGTTTTCGTCGATTCCCAATGAAATATTTCTTGGAAAGTGAAATGTAGATTCAATCAAATGATATGCGAAGTTGTCTCATTTTTCTGCCGAGATAAAACTTATCGCCGGCACAGATCAGTTAATTTTCTCCGCTAGGAAATTAATTTGAGACTGTTTGTACAATGAAAAGCATTCACATTTTACTGTGTAATTTCTTAACGTGGGGGAAACACCATTGAGAAATGCGTAAACATAAGTGATGTTTCCAAATGTGTTTTTAAGTAGAGAGTAGTGTAGGCGCAATGAAGAGGTAGCCTCGCATGTAGTAGCGAAGGGAGGCGCAGTGACTGTCCGATGCAGCGCGCGAGGAACGGTGGTGAGTAAGGCGCGTGCACTTGCACGTGCGAGGTGACGGCACGTGGGCGCGGGGCGTGCCCCCTGCCCCCTCCCGTGCCCCGTTCCCCCTCCCCCGCCCCGGTGGCCGCGGCTGACGCCCCGCCCTCGCGCCCGCCCCCGCCCCCGCCCCCTCCTCTCCCGCGCCGGCGCTCGCGGCCTCGCACCCTGCCGCGCATCCACTCGCGCTCCCGTCATCCGAAACCTTCGCTCTCTGCTCAACTGAAAAGAATTTTCGAGGATGTTACATTTTTTGTTTGGTTGTGCGTACAAACTCGTGTAATGCCATCGCGAACCGGAACTTTTCTAGTCGTGAAGAGGTAAATGGTAGTGAAGAAAGTGAAACCCAGAATTCGAATGTTTATTGACAACTTGTATCGGCAATTAAGAGCGAGCGCTTAGTAATAAAATTATAATAATGTATGCACTAATAATTCCATATTCCAGCACTGCCATGTTTCGGCGTCAAATTTTTTCTTAAAACTCTGTAGCCCGATTATTAGTTTAGAAGATATGAGCATTTAAAGATAATCCTATTTCCTCATCAAAATCGTAAAATTTAATCGACCCCCCCCTGTTGAATTTTTCAAATTTCGACCGGAATTCGATTCTTCTGATAACTAGAGTCCTAACTCGAAATTTTATAGCGAATTCAGTGGTAAAGATCATTTTTCAGTTATTTTGTTTATTGAATCGAAGCTGAAATAGTAGAAAAGAGTTTCCTTGCCGTTTGGCTTCCATGTCAGCGCAGAAAGAAATTCATTGATCAGTTTCAAATTACATCCAGAATATCAGTCCACCTCTCCAATCTTTTGCCACGGGCGCGCGCCGTAGTGTGAAAATCTCGATCATGGCCATCTGGAAGAGCACACACCACAACGTCATACAGCGCGTCTCCTCTCGCGCACTTCCTGGATGAAGGAGACGAGTGGCACAGCCTTCAGTTGGTCCGTTTCCTCGAGGTTCTGTGTAGACCTTTTGTACGAATAAAGAGTTTATTTTTTTAAATTAGAAATCATACGACAGAAAATGGTTACGTTTGTCAGTATAAAATCGTACACTAATATCCCTGCTACAACCACACAAAATTTTGTGTTCCTTTCTAAAAATGTTTTACTTTTCATAATTGATTTATCGATGTTCATTTGGGTTAAATTCCTGCATACGTCAAAGTGTTTTGGATTCGTAACAACAAGTATTTTTCCATCCCAAGGTTTTTCACCCCTTTGAAACAATTTTTCTTGAGTGTTATTTGATGCGATTGATATTTACAGGGGGTATTGGGGAGGGAAGGGGTTATTAAATCAAAAATTAAATTCTTGGCATACAAAGCTGTAAAACAGCAGAGTGAATCGTGTCGGGTTCTAAAATAATAACGTACTGCTGTAACAAGTTGAATTAACACAAGCAGATACAGTGATAAATCCCGTGTAATTCTGTAATTTGCAAATGCCTAATTCTGAATTCGCTGCTCGAGGCGGGCCTGGTGACTCGGGCGAAGAGTCCGACGCAAGGCGTGGAGCACTGCAGGTCGTGGCGAGGGCGAAGTCGAGCGAACGCCATCGCATGTGCCCCGTGGGCAGCGGCGAAACAGGGCCCACGCAGGCCACGGTTGCCTTTTGAGATCTCATTTATGTAGGGACACATTACATTATAAATTAGATGTAACCAGCGAAGAAATCATTCTCCAATTTCTATTATGGTGTTTCTCCTACCCGTGGCCCCGATTCTGAAAATGAATTTGTAAAATTTTCCTTCGTGAACTACGTGAAGCACAAGTGGTACCGGTGAAGACTGAATAAATCCCGTGTTTGTAAAAAACAGACCATGCAAGTTGTTCCTATATAATGTCTGTTAGGTTGCTAGATTGACATTGGATAGATAACAAACATTTTACGAATTCGTTTTTATATTTCGGACCCTATCCGCGATGAAGTTTCCAGATAAATACCACAGCGCCAAGGGCGCCACAGGCCACACGGCCTAGGACGTAAACGAAAGACATCGGCGGACGCGCTCTGAATCCTTCCTCACTCAACCACAGTTGTGTATTCTTATTGCTGTTGTTGATGTTTGCAATAATCCTCACTTTCAATTGTAATAATAATAAAAAACTATTAATTATTCTGGGAGCGACTAATATTTTTACAAAGCGTTTCGCATTCTTTTTTACAGTCTGTTGGATTTTGACTATAAACTTCAGAGCCTGAAGAAACATAAAATAAAACGTAAATTAAAAAAAAAATGAAATAATTGTGAAATGTATTATTATGTGTATAAAACTTGTCTTACAATCGTTTTGGGGTTTAAAGTTAATGTTTACATACATTTTTAGCACAAGGTAACTTCCCCATGTTGGAGGAAAACTGGCATCGCGAGCCTTTTAGACCATGATCGTATGGCGCCAAAATCATGCCTAGTAGTGAACTTCGCAAGCGTGACTGGAGAGCACCTGATTTATTTTGCGAAAATATCCTTTGGGTTTCCTGCAGCAATGAACGTTCCGTTTACTGTTGTTGATGGAACCCGGAAGTTCAGCAAATGGTTGTTTATTATTATTATTATTATTATTATTATTATTATTATTATTATTATTATTATTATTATTATTATTATTATGATTTAAAGAGTTTGTACAATACTTATCTGTACTTATGGGGTTGTTTTAGAATATTTTTATTTTGCCTTATTTTTGCTTATTATAGCTTCAGTTGCCTGTCGTTAGTATTTTGCTTTATTTTGATATTTTTCTTCCTTTTACGAAATTTTTTCCACTTTTTCTTGGCACCGATCTCGAAACACAACATATCTGCTAGACACGTTCCTGCAAATATGCACAACACGAAGACACTATCGCGTTTTGTCTCTTTCTCTGCAAGCGGAGATACGTTATCGAGCAAGAAGTTTTGATCTTGGGCGCCATGGCCAAGAAAACGTACAAATCGCTACGAGAAAGCGAGATGATACCAGTAGAGGTTTGTATATTTCTTTCATTACTACCGACACTTTGTTAGCTCACGAGGAATTCCATTCTCCCAAGTTTTGCCTCCGATCTCTTTCGAGGGCAGAGCTCTCTGTACTTAGCGACGGCCTTTCTCAGAGCTGGCCATTACATATTTCAAAGAACGAAAACGGTAATAGCATTTTCACCGATGCCATTCTAGGGTTCAAAAGAGAGTCTAACATAGCTATTCGTAGACTGCTTCGCGAGTGAAACAAAATCATAATCATCAGCGAAATTTAGTGTACCACTAACGATCATTTCTGTCGTGAAACCAAAAAAGTTAACTTTGATAGACGGAGTGTGCGAAGAAGTTCTGATCGTGTGCTGCAGTCAAGATGACAATGAGAAGAGTTTTCTTTCATGGTGCTGGGGTAAATTTTCGAATTAGGGTAAAAAAAAATAATTTTTTACATCAATTTTTTTAAATAGTTATTTGCCATTGCTTATATACCTTTGGCATCCCTATTTTAGCCAGAATAAAGGCTTTGCGGAATGTCTATTTTGGTAAAAATTAATACCTTTTGCCTCACTATTTTAGGTAAAATAATTCGGTGATCCATTTATAACCGTTCAAATTAGTAAATTCGATTGAGTACAAAATACTCGGTCTCCGGCGTAAAATTTCATGCGCTAAGTTGCAAAACGCACATGGACCTTGATGCGAAATACTCTCTACACTGTGCATTATCACCTTTCCCTGGATCTAACTACTTGTATGGGACTTCTCATTCTGTCTTTAGATTAGAAAATGAAAATTGATAAGTTAAGCTGGTATTAAGTTTTAAAGAATCGAGGTCCAAGAAAATAATTTGTATTTTACTTTGAGTTGTAATGTCAATGTTTTTAGCTAAAGGTGAATCATTATTCAATACCCTTTGGAATGCATAACCTTCTTCTCTAGTAACCTTCAAGTAATTGCTGGTTATTCTTTTTTCTAGAAAAGAGCGTAGTAACGTGTGAGTAGGTTTCCACAAGACTTCAGCCAATAATGCAATGCGGATGTGGTAATGAAAAAATTAAATTGGCCTTCAGTAGCGCTAGGAATGTAAGTTCGTTGCTTTCAATGTACTAGTAGTTAAGTGCTAGTAGTTGGCCACGACGCACGAGATGGAATTGCGTCTTATTCTGCATTTGCGTCTTATTCTGCATTTGCGCCTAATGGAAGTTCCACGCGCCCTTCCTTTCTAAGAGAAGACACAGCCAGAATCGCGTTAGCTAAGAGTCCTATTGCATGCGTTATCGCATGAGTACAATTGAACGAGGAGCAATCGTGTGAAGTTACCTAAGCGATATTTTCACACCTGTCGGTAAACGAATACTCAACCTTTCGTTACATTTAAATGTCAAGCTGTGAAAAGTTCTGTACCTTGGGAGAGATTTGGTGGGAAAAGCCTGAATTTTCTTTGAGGAACCAATACTTGACGAGGGTACAAAATTTGATATTAGCTGTTTTCTATCGTATCGGAAGAGAAACAATTCTGACAATCGCATGATTTGTATCGCAAGTGAACTGATACTCAACAGAGTCCTGTTGCTTTAAATTTCGCAGCAGTTTTTTATTAAGTACTTCTGAGAATGCCCAAAGAAGTTACTACGTTTTATTATCATTCGATTCCTGGAAGAAATAGTGTTGAATAAAGCAAAGATATTTGACATCGTAACTACAATATCTTTGAAAAAGATGTAGATAAATGTATTTAAACTGCAATTGGGTGTAACCCGGTGGCAGTTAATTATATAAATAAGATAATAAATGTCATGCAAATAATATAATTTGCATGAACAATAAGCAATGAACAATAATGCAATGACAATAAGCATGAGCCAACGAACATTTTCATAAGTGTCTTCTGTATTGATTTGAACTTGGTAAGAAAGAAATTAGCCCCATGAGTATGATATTTAATAAAATATGTTGAAAAGAAATTACGTAGTATTACTTACGTAGTTTAATGTACTTCACCAGAAGTGATCGAACGAACGTCCCATTAAGTACCGTGATCCCCAAATGGGAATCACAATTTTTGTTATAAGTTGCTGTTGTTAATAATTTTTTATCAGTCGTTTCCTGTCTCTGAATTTTCGGGAAGCCAGTGTTGGTAATAGAAATTTCTTAGAACTTCATTGACGGGTGGTTATTTTGTCGTGAAACAAGCAATCCACAGTTGTATTTTTCTACCGCGTGACTGAGAAGCTTATTTGTTCTGTTCTCAAACTCAAATTTCCATTAGTTGGGCATTTTTCGGACAAGTATCCTATGATTTCCATCCTTCCGATTCCGGTTTCATTGCTTACTTAATAATTAATTTGCCTTCGTTTCTTGGCAGTACATCTTAGGTTCGGGCAGCAGCGCGGGCCGAACGTCCGTGCGTGGCTGAGCAGCAGCGGGAGCAACTGTCCACCCCGCCCCGCCCCCTCATCTTCTTCTGCTTCCCGCTCTCATTTTTCTTCCATTTTTGACTGTTTCCTCTTCTGTCTTTGCTTCCCCTTCTGTCTTTGCTTCCCCTTCTGTCTTTGCTACCCCTTCTGCATTTGCCTCCCCTTCTGCATTTGCCTCCCCTTCTGCATTTGCTTCCCCTTCTGCATTTGCTTCCCCTTCTGCATTTGCTTCTTATTCTGCATTTGCTTCTTATTCTGCATTTGCTTCTTATTCTGCTTTTGCTTCTTATTCTGCTTTTGCTTCTTATTCTGCATTTGCTTCTTATTCTGCATTTGCTTCTTATTCTGCATTTGCTCTTATTCTGCATTTGCTTCTTATTCTGCATTTGCTTCTTATTCTGCTTTTGCTTCTTATTCTGCATTTGCTTCTTATTCTGCATTTGCTTCTTATTCTGCATTTGCTTCTTATTCTGCATTTGCTTCTTATTCTGCATTTGCTTCTTATTCTGCATTTGCTTTTTATTCTGCATTTGCTTCGTATTCTGCATTTGCTTCGTATTCTGCATTTGCTTCGTATTCTGCATTTGCTTCTTATTCTGCTTTTGCTTCTTATTCTGCATTTGCTTCTTATTCTGCTTTTGCTTCTTATTCTGCTTTTGCTTCTTATTCTGCATTTGCTTCTTATTCTGCATTTGCTCTTATTCTGCATTTGCTTCTTATTCTGCATTTGCTTCTTATTCTGCTTTTGCTTCTTATTCTGCATTTGCTTCTTATTCTGCATTTGCTTCTTATTCAGCTTTTGCTTATTTTCGATGTTCGTTTCCTCTTCTGCTTCACGAAACGCCATTAAGGCCTGTTCCATAAAAGAGGAGGCCTTGTAACATCTTGTAATATTCTGTATCCCAATATCCTACTAACGTCGATTTTTTACAGTAAATGGTCAGGAATCACTTGTATTGACGTGATTTGCCCGCTGCTATTCTCTCAGGCTCTTACTTTTTTAAACTGCAGATTAAATACGACTAGACAACGAACGACCCGGAGGAATCTAACGTTGAAATTGACTTTCCTGTTCGCGCTTCTTTAGGCATCGGGGGCCGGTGTGTGGTGAATGAAAGAGAGCAATGGACGCAATAAATGACGAAATATTCCCTATTTCCTCTGGCGCCATTTCAATGGATCGGCCGGAAAGGTGTGAACTTCTGGGACGCCGATCGCGCCCGCCGGTTGTAAGAGGCTGCCGCCTGAGCGTTCCTCAACTGACGCTGGAAGTTATCACTAGGGCCCGGATTTTAATAAGTCAATATATTTTTTTCTGAACCTGCGGGTAAATTTTAAAACAATTTACGCACGAATCCAGGTATTGTCGATTAGAAAAACGTATTTTTATTGTGCATATAAAGTCATATTGACACCGATTTTAGTAAAAGGTCATATTTTGGCCAAACTTGGCCATAAATGCATATATTTGTTGTATTTTTAAGGACCGTTTTTAGTGAAAGGCCGTATTTTGGACAAATTTTGCCCAAAATGCATACATATATCATATTTTAAGGCCACAAGAATAAATGGCAGAAGAAACTGAAGGCTGGAAGGAAATTAGAAAACATTAAACAAAAAGTAGTAAAACAAGACATTTTGTTTCATGTGTTTAATTGTACTGTACTTGATTTGTTTTACAGACACAAGAATTTTTTTTATGCTAGTTAGTTCCAAAGACTGAAAACCGTACTCACAATCTGTTCTTGAGTGAATTTTGTATTTGTTATACCTAAAAAATCGACAGGATTAAAAAAAAAAGTGTAGTCATATTTTATTTTTGAAAGTCATATTTATATAGGTTTTAGGTCTTAAATGCTTGCATATTTCGCTGATTTTTAGGTCATTAAATTCCGAGCCTTAATTATCACTCGGGGCCGGTTTCACTGCGTAGGCAGATTTTTTCCTGCGGTGATAGTACCTTCTCTTACAACGTGTTTGAAACACTGAATATGTAATCATTAAAACATGATTTTATGATTATGTAATGTACATTTTGGCAGTTTTCTTAATAAAAACCTTATTCCTGTAAATTGCTCGTTCTTCTGCGTATTTTTGTTGACTATTGGCTATTTTATCGTTACTCTTTTTGTGTCTTATTATGCAAGTTACTTCTCCGAATATTTCACGATCGTTTCAAGAGCATTTCACGGGCGTTTCAATATTTCACGAGCCCTAGAGTCCGTCTTGAAAGTAGGAAACTCCGATCAACTTTTCACGTGACTTGTACATTCTCCTGTTTCCAACCCACCATATTACAATGACGTTTCTCGCAAACTTTTAGTGAAATAGAAGCGAAACAGAAAATTACTTCCCTTTCCACTTTTAATGTTCTTAATGTGGTATGACCGGAGAAATTGTAAGGTGACCTTAAAAAAGTAATCTACTTTATAGGAATATTTTAATGTCTTCGTTTCTGGCGATGCTCAGACTGAAAGTCCTGCTCTTTCGCCTACCCACTTAAGTATTTACATTTACATAATTACAATTGAGGCGTTCGGACGGACATTTTTAATGCATATTTTGCAAATTTTCAGTGCACAAATGCATATGTATTGAATGAATTGTTAGAATCTATCAGTCTGGTTCCCACTTATCACGTGCAATTTGCGCGCGTTTAACTGACTAACATGTGTGTGTCATTCTTTTCATGAACAATGGTTGTCACCTTAACATTTAATGAGTGTTAAACGACGCAGTCATGTTTCGTTTTGTGTCGAAATTGAATTTTTCATCGCTAGGAATAATTTGAATATTATGGACGGCTTGCAAATAATAATTCAGTCAATGTGCGACTGCTTATGAGTGAGTGCCTGCTCTAATGATTCATGCAAAATATTGAAATTCTTACGACGCTCTAATGGCGCCTGCATGATATTTGACGCAAAAGTAAGGAAAGGATTTCCAGACGATTTTTATAAAAGTTTTACAATATTTTTATTTTATTGTGATATATTTTTGATAAAGCTTTTAAATTGTGTTAAACGTGAATCTGGAAGTCAAAGAAAATGCGTTATTTCGGAGAAGACATGAAAGAAATCAAAATGTGAGCCTAACCGTTGGAAGTTTCGGGTGACAAAGATGATCTTGTCTGGTGTTCGGATGACGAGATTCTGCACCTGTTGGTTCTGAGCTTCTCTTCGCGCAGAAAACCAGTGAAGAGGCATGGTGCAAACATCTCCCCCGTAAGCGAATGACGCTGTGCGTCGGGATGAAGCTTCGATGAAGCTTCAATTCAGGAGTTGAAGCTGAAAACCTCTGGAGTCAGAGCACTGTGGATACGCGGTGTCAGCCAAAATCCTTGTGGATTGTCTGAAATTCGAACCCTGATTTCATGGGGTCACTACACCGAGGGTCTTTCATTTCGACTCCCCATTCCATCCCCCAAGGGTTTCGGAGTGTTAATTTTTTGTACTAATTTGAAAGCCGTTGAAAACAATTTGTTTCGTAGTGATGTAGTATTCTCACTGACACTCAACCAGAACTATTATATGCACAATTTCTTGGATTCCGCGTTTATGTATTATTGATGTTTTGAGTAATAGAAAATACGTCTTTTGAGACAAGCGCATTAAATTGCGCAAAAAATTGACGATGATAAATGATTAGGACGAGGTATTTTGAGTGTTTTTTCTTCTTCTTTTTACTTTCTCGATACCCCTACCGCGGTAGCGGTAATTCTGTTTTGCTGTGCGAAGAAACGGCGAATTGGCAACGAAAAGTGGATAAACCCAGATGCTAAATTTAGAGAAAAAAATCCTCTAACACGTACTGTAGCCAGAACCCATGCTTTGTGGGTCCTACATACCGAAAAATCGATTGAAGGCAAAACGTCCTACAGTTGGCAAGATACAATTTTTTTCTTAATGAAATGTGTTCACCAAAAACAGATCTTCTAATAATGTAATATTGAAATTTTCCAAATTTGTGTGTTTTTTAAGTAATTTGGCGTGAAACTTAGACGCCCGCTCCGAGAATTATGCGCTTTGTAAAAGTAAAATGAATGGTGATGCCAAGCAGTTGAATGCTATGTGTATTAGAACTTATATATTATTTCATATTTCTTTGTTCGTTTCTTTCATTGGAGCTTTTGTTATGTTTACAAATTAATCTTTTATAAATTATTTAAAACCTATTTGAAAAATAAGAAATAAAATTGCTAGCTTTCTGGGAATATCTGATTGAAATGCAACAATGCTATTTCGCGTTGGGACTCGCGAATTTCTGTGAATTACATCTCATTGTTGTAACATGATTTATGTTTTAAAATCAGTTATAATCGTCAAATTTTTGGTGATATCGCGTGATTTCGCACGTTTTCGCGTGATTTCGCACGTTTTCGCGTGATTTCGCACGTTTTCGCGTGATTTCGCATGTTTTCGCGTGATTTCGCACGTTTTTGCCTGATTTCGCGGGTTTTCGCACCTTTTCGAGGGTTTTCGCACGTTTTCATGCGTTTTCGCACGTTTTCACGCGTTTTCGTATGTTTTCGCGCCTTTTCGGCTAAGTTTTCTGTGCTGGTGGGTGTTTCTGGTACTTCACTGAAGAGTGCAACCTATGCACCAAAATACAGGAACAATAATGAATGATAAATCTACTTAATTTTTTTATTTGTATTTTCGAATAAACAATTTAACTTAATAAATTCCAAAATCTGCTTATTTATTGCCTTTAACAGCCGGTCCCTTACAGCTTTGTATTTCTCTCTTAAACAAAAATCATTAAAAAAAAAACACGCTCTGCTACGTACTAGATTTTTTAATTATCTATTTAATATCAGAGCGTTTTTTTAATTCTTCTTTGTTTGAGAGAAAAACACAAACCTGCAATTGCTTTATTATCACGAGTGCAACAAGGATAGTACACTTTCTCACAGTGAGTGCGACGCGAGAAAAAGATGGGACCGGCTGTTAAGGTGGAACAGAGTTCGCCGGGTCAGCTAGTTGTGGTATAAATAGTATTACAAAGCCAATACTAAAGGCGAGAAAGTACATGCTGTTTTAGCACCAGTAGTTCTTCAGACGCTACCACACTCATTTGAACGTGTTGGTCTTCTCTCCATCTTTCCATCGTGAACATAGATCCTAATTTTCAAACTTCATATGCCATTTACCACATGCAGAGGGGCCAAATTATTAGCATATCCACGAGATTGAATGAGACTAACATATGTTTTCAAGTGTAGATATTGCCACGTTCAGGTTTCTAATGTTTTATAAACATGCCCTTATTTATAATTAAGATATGTGTTCTTAGGTTTGTTGAAAATCAATTTTTAATCCTTACTTTCAATTTGTGTCATTTTAGCAGATGCCAATGAGTTGTATTATGTGCTAGTTTTTGTGGCCTTCTTTTCTTAAGTTTCTTTTAACTATCGGACAAACATTTTCCATTTTCCATGGCCGGGCTATTTGCAACCCAATGTAACCTAGGCTGATCAGTGTCTTGAAGAGGTTTTCAACTTTCTTTCCTGTTGAGGCATGGAGCGTAGTCAGGCATGAATATGGGTAAATCTTTTCCAAATGACTCATTTATGGAGGGAACCTTTGGTTCTTTAAGACCTCTAAGTATTGCCAGTACCTCATTGAACCATTATCTATGTGTACATTTCCTATGACATTAACAGTCATTACGAATACACTTCAGTTACTTTTGTCAGGTGCTGCTTCTCAGGACTCATAATCCGTTAAGTCAGAGAAAAAACATTTTGTTTAAAAATTTGACCCCTCTGTAATGTTGCTTTTTTCCATTTTCAACTAATTATTGTAGTTTCCCTGCTAGTAATAAGGTTTTACCATTCCCTCATCTAAAATTCGTTTTTACTTATTCCTTGCTTTCACCGTCGTTCGTTACCTACCCTTCTCCGAGGCTAGTTCATGGAACATTTAGTAAAGTCCGCTTTTTCGGAATAATGGCTAGCTGGCCCAACACTCAACCCCTTTTCATTCTCCGAGCTTGGAACCGGCAACGGCACTGGCAAATTACTCGATCCGACCAATACCGCAGGAGGAGTTAATTTGACCGTTTAGCATTTTTTTATGGTTTATAACCTATAACTTTAAGCTAGCAGAATATTTTGGATTTTGTACGATTTACCATTGCCCAAATTGGTCCTAATATATAATTAGTGAGCATGAAAATCCCGTCATTTTGTAAATTCAACATTCGGTGCTTATGCTTGGTGGATGCGCAGCTTGTTGCCGCTCTATCTGCGGGGCAGGGCTCACCGGGCAGAGCTGCAACGCGTCGGTGCAGCCTCGCAGCCTCGCGGCCGCGCGCCGCCGCGCCGGTGCGCGCGCGGGCGGCGCGCGACTGCGATGTCTCAGCGTCGAGAGCCGCCCGGCCGAGTGGGCGCTCGGGCAAGGGGTCTCCAAAGGACGACGCCCACTCGGGCATGCGAAGCGACCCGGTCTGTCTTCCCAGACAGAAGGAGAAAATCATTTGGTTCACTGCCGATCAAAACTAACTTATGAAAATCTGCTTCAGTTTCGTGCATCGTTTGTTCAGTATAACCAGTTGTCAATGAAATGAAGTGACTCCAAAGAATAGCTCGTCCCACAACAAAGACAAGATTTTCTTTCATCACGGAAATCAAAAGGAAACAAATAAAAATTAGTGTCCTGGAAACTTGCCCATATTTTACTTTAATAAATAAATCATTACATTGGTTTATAATTAGTTGATAATGTAAAACGTCCATTTTTCAATGATTCAAAAAATGTTTAATTGTAGAAATCAAAACAAAGCTCTTTAACAGTAATCTGGACTATTTTATTTCCTCGCGCTGCTTGTTTATTAATTGAACCCCTTTCGCCCCCGCCGGTCCTGGCTCCTTTTGCGACCCCTGTCGTCGCCGCCGCCTCCGCGCTGTATTTGTGAAGACGCCGCCGCCTGCTAATGTACCTCTCGCACCGTCTCTTTGACGCGCTACAGCACCCCCGCGCCCACGAACGCCCACCAACGCCCACCAACGCCCGTCCGCCTGCCCACTCGTCCACTCGTCCGCCCGCTCGTCTCCGCTCGCCCGCCCGCTCGTCCGCCCGCCCGCTCGTCCGCCCGCCCGCTCGTCCGCCCGCCCGCTCGTCCGCCCGCCCGCTCGTCCGCCCGCCCGCTCGTCCGCCCGCCCGCTCGCCCGCCCGCCTGTCCGCCCGCCCGCTCGTCCGCCCGCCCGCTCGTCCGCCCGCCCGCTCGTCCGCCCGCCGCCGTCCTGCCCGCTCGTCCGCCCGCCCGCTCGTCCGCCCGCTCGTCCGTCCGCCCGTCCGTCTTTCCCACTGTTCACCCGCTCGTCTCCGCCCGCCGCCCGCCCGCCTGCCCGCCCGCCTGCGCCCGCCCGCTTCGTCCCGTCCCGTCGTCCGTCAGTCCGCCCGTCCGTCCGCCGTCCGCCCGTCCGCCCGTCCGCCCACTCGTCCGCTCTCTCGCTCGCTCCTATGCTTGCCTCTCAAATCGCCCGACGACTCGCTCGGTGGTCACAGACATTGCTTGGAACTCTTCTGTCATACAATCAGCGTCCGCTTCCATTTGTCGTGCATCCAGTAGCGGAGCGAAGGATTCTGATAACTCGAAAATGTTCGGAAAATGAGAGAGTGTCTCGTATGAACTTAAGAATGTTTCTTGCAATGGTCATTTATGTCCCAAGAGTGATTTCTTTCGTAAATCATTGCATATAGATGTGCGTTTATGGTTCGAGTTTTATTGTATTTTAAGATTGTGTTGTATAGTTTCAACTAATACATATTGAATCGAAATTAGGTGGCAAGTATCAATTGCTTGCAGTTCAGTATGATTTGTAATGAAAGCGATTATCATGCCTTCGTATAAAATATTTTCTACGAATGTTGATGTATATTGTCCGACATAAATAAAATTGCCATGTTTATGTTGATGATGTAGACGAACAAATTTTCATCCGCACCAAAAGCTTATTAAATCTACGTAAATCTATTTTTGGCGTCTTTTCAGAATTTTTTCCGATACTTCAGGCCTAAACGAAAGTGGCGGAATGCGATATTCATGTTCCTCCACTACACTTTCTGATTGTAATATGTAAATGCTTCCCGAAGACAATTTAGTGTCGGTTCTTACTATTAAGGACACGCGAGACAAATACGCAGTGCACGGTGGCGACTTGAGCCCGATGTATTTGACTGCCAGCGATCGCATTGGGAGAAAAGGAGCATTGGAGAAACTGAGAAAGCGGGGACCCCCTATGAACACTTCTATTGAGTAAGTAATTGTAAGCTACTTCTCTTTTTAAGATGAAGACATATATTATTTTAATCAAGCATCATCAAGCAAATATCAGATTGTATTTGTTCGACCAATGAACGACAGGAAATTCTAGCCTTCTGAAAATTGATTATGTAAGAGACCATTTCTTCATCCATAAAAAACATAAATGTTAATATCTCGATATCGACTGTAAAGTTGGGCACTTTTTACAAATTTTGAGTGCATTAAAGTACGCAAATTAAGTTTTTATTCTCTAAGTTATTTTCGCTCCTTTCTTTAAGTGAGAAGTTGCTTTCAGACTTTAAATAAAACATCAAGGAGTTGGCCATTAGTTTTCGAGGCAAGAATTTCCGCCAATCGGTTTTCATTTCGGCATCTCAGCACTTAACAGACCTGCATTTTTATTTAACTTTTTGATGGATGTCTAATCCTTTGACGATGTGTCTATTGCATCGGGGACACTTTCATTCGGCAGTGAAACTGGGGCAAACGTTCTTGAACGGCCATCGCTACCTACAACATCCGCTGATGCCAAGGATTTATCCGTACCGACAAAATCTGAACAACTTGAATAGACACGGGTCAATTGCAGAATCCGCGGTGGCAAATCGTTTCAGAACAGCTCGGTCTGCGAAGCAGCTCGCGAAATTGCCCGACCGCCACTAAAAGTGCAAATCGATTATAAATTTAATTTTACGAGCAGGTATCACACAATGAACATACGTGAAATGGTCATGCTTACGCGTAGATGGTGATTCAATAGACAGCGATTTCAACTCTGCGCGAAAAGATGAAAATAATTGACCGCCGGCTTTTGGCGGAAGTTGTTTGAGGTCAGGGAGCACATGCAGTCACCCGTAATTATAATGCATCAGTAAGACTTTATGTCATGAAATATAACTCGCATTACGATGTTGGGTACATGGGTTCGACAATTGAGAATCTCGCTGCGTTTTGGACTGGAAGTGGCATAAATCACACTTGAGAGCATTGAAAGTATTATAACTCGAGTTCGCATTTATTCCTAGCTAAGAAACTCAGCTTAACATTTTACTTAAAAAAAACAAACAACATTAGTAGGAATTCTTCATTTACAAGGCAAGAAGATAAATAGTTTTAAAATTAAATTAATCTCACTTCAAAGATGTAACTTTCGTATACAAAATAATTTATTTTTGAATTTAAAAGGCATATTACATACGCAGCTGTGTTGGCACACGACACATTCAAACAAACTTCGCGATCTAAACTTTTAACGCAAGTAAACATTTCATCTTTAGTTTTTTTTGTTTTAGTAATGATATTACTGATATTAGACGTATTTTAAAATTTTGTGGGCGATGGAAGTCTTCGAATCTGGAACGTGTTGTTAATTCGAGTCCAGTTTAAAACTCATATCGTTTTGTGCGTCATCAGAAAACCATGACATTATTTCAGTAATGCATTCATATCGTCTTGTATCTAAACTTGATATCGTCGAAAATTATAACTCGATAACTACTAAAAGGCACTGGAAGTAGGATCATCGGGAGCTGTGAAGCACACGCTTTTCGAAATCTTTTGTGATGGAACCCTTACAAAGGCGAATATGTTCCTTGCGTTTCGAAATGGACTGGGAACCCACAACTAAGAAGCGAACCTCTCGATGTTGCTAGAGCGTCACTTCCATAGTGCGAGTTTGACCAGAACGTGGTCATATATGGAGAAACAGCAAGTCCTACATTTAAGAAAAATGAAGCGAAGCACAATCTTGTTCACTGTTTGTTTTCGCCGAGTTACATTTGATTTTCTCTCCTTCTGTGATTTCCTAATAACCTTTGTTCTAATTTTGCTTTGTGGCATAATATTTGCGATAATTCTCTCCAAAAGCCTTCGATTTGCTGACGTTTTGAAGCAACTGACGTTGATTGTTGTTTCTCAAACTTTTTCCCCAGCAGTATGCGAACAGTTCTCCCGAAAACTTCAAATGGTCTAGTCATGGTCCGTTATTGAAATTACATACTTCAAAATCACGTTTCAAAACTGTTAGCAGCTGAAGTGTTATTTATGAAAATAAAAACGTTTTGAAACACTTGCCGATAAAACCATTCTTATATAATGTAGACTTTCAAATTCTACTTTTATAAATTGAACGCGTCCGATTATCAGGTAATGGTAAGCAATAAATTTACAATGTAAATACTTTTTTTTTCTATAAAGATACCGTTCTTTTGATGTATAAACTGATTTTGTCAGCAGTGATCAAGTAGATGAGAAATAATTTACATCTTGGAAAACTATATCAAATAGTATCATCGGACGAGATAAAGGTGTGGTTGGGAGCTTAGAACTTGTCCTTGCTGGGTCGGTGCCCCTCTGGTAGGAGTCTCCTGGTTAGGGGGAAACCCCACTAGCCGACGGTAGGTCGGCGCCGGATCTCGCCATCCAGTGGGAGAAGATCACTGCCATCTCCCGAGAAAAAAGCATGCACTACACTCACGGGACTAATGACCAAAGCAGTTGACGCGCTCGGAAACAAGAAAAAATCAATCAATCAATCAATGAGATAAGGGTGTAAGAAACATTTAAGAATCCATGCCCGCTTGGTCGTTTGTGTTGTGAAGTCGTTAAACCAATGCATAGGACCTCTACGTCAACAACGCTATCAACGTTAACAGCTCCTTCTCCTTGGCGTACCTTATACCTTGTACGCGACGTATGTGCATCACCGCAAACCAGTTGCAACTAAAAGATGAAATTAAACAATTAAAATTGGTACACAAATTTAAGTTAAATGTAAAATATTTTCTGCTGCAAAACTGTTTCTATACAATTAGAGATTATACTGATCGTCAAAAAGAAAAATAATGTTTTCTTTAACAAAACCAAGATATTGTATAATGAATTATTTTACATTTGCATTGTATAATTAAAAAAAAAAGACTCAATATGCCTGTAACAAGTAATGTACTTCAGCTTCCGAGTTAATGACCCCCATCTCGATCGGGTTTTTGTCCAGTTTCCCTGATCCAGTGAGGAAATGCTGAGATGGCCCCTCGATTTGCTTCTGGACGTAAATGTAGCTTCACTATGCGCACGTTTTGTTGATCTTTCCTTTTGCTTGTAGTGGTAGTAGAGCTGAGGGTGAGTTTCTATTTTGTTAACAATGCAGAGAAATCAAATCTGTTCGTTCGTTTACCGTTAAAAATAAGTTTTCTATAATTCGGTAACGTAAATATCTAGTTTTTGAAATGTTAATCTCTCGATTATTTACATTTATTATTATTATTATTATTATTATTATTATTATTATTATTATTATTATTATTATTATTATTACTATTATTATTTTTCATCTTTCAACTATTAATAGTTAAATTGTTGGGAAGGGATTCTGAAACTCAAGAAAGCGTGCGCAGATGATTTTCTCCCCCATACGTCACATACAGTTTTTGACTGCTTTTGACTAAATAAAAAGACAATAAAAAGGAGAGGTGCGCATGTCCCGCGTAAGAGACTCTCGAGGGCGGAGCTTGTCTCGCGAGGCGTGGCGAACGCCCCCTCCCAGTCCTCTTCTCTTCGCGCGATCACCCGACGGCCAGTGGGCGAGTTCATTTGGGCGGCGAGGACGGAGCAATTAGGGGAAGTCCATAAATTACCCAGCACTAAAGAGAGGGGAGGGGGTTGAGATAGCGTTACGCTGCGTTACATAGGGATGGGTAGCATGGGGGGCCATTACCCTCCTCCCAAAAGGCTTAAGAGTTTTCGTTAAGAGTTTACCTCCCTTCACATGGCCAAATTGTTTTAAATACTTGTGCTGCAATTATGTAATTATTTAAAAAATATTGTTTAACATATATTGCAAAAATAGGATAAAATATTATAACATATGTTTATTAACACAAATCTATGATGCCCTCCCCCCCAAATGATCGACTGTATCCACCCCTGAAGGGTAGGGGGTCATAATTTTGGGTTATGTAATGCTGATATTTTTTTAAAAATTTCAAAATTTCCTAAAATTAATCCTTTTATTTCTCACTCTTATTCTGAAACATTACAATATTAAAAATTAAATTAAAAATGTAAAGAAATTAAAAAGCACTGATGTGAAAGTTCTTACAATAATTGGAAATATTTTTTCATCAGTGATATTTGATTGAATTTGTTAGATTACGAATAAAATATTCGAAACTGATTTGTATTTGTAGTATATTTTAGAATCCAATGAAATTGACGCTGGAGACACGGGGTCCATGCGTCATCCAGGACGGCCTGTGTGGGGTTTATCAGAAATTTTCTCGCCTACGCGTCCTTCTTTCATTTAAAAATTGTCCCACTCTCGCAAATAATGCTACTTGTGCAAATGTTCAAGGGCACGGTTGAAATGTGAAATATACTAGCAGGGTATGTGAGAGATTCGGTTACTGTTTTATAATTATATTTTAATAAGAGCAAACATGAAGTAGTCTCTAAACATCATTACTACTGCCAACTTTACTACCTCCGAAGCATTGGCAACCAAGAAAGTTAAATTGGGGTGAAGACGTAATATGTACTCTCTTCTTTCAGTCGTGTATTCACAATTTCAGTTTTCTTTACCAGCGGCAATTTCCAAACAACTCAAATTGTGGAAAAGTTTCAATGGTATGATTAAAATGTGAAGTATACTAGCAGTGAATCTGAAATATACGAGTGTTATTGCTTGATAATTATATTTTAATGAGAGTAAACACGGAGGAGTCTCTAAACATTACTGCTACTGGCAACCCTAGAGGTTCAGTGGAGGTGAAGACCTAAGGGTTCTTCGCAGGCAACGAGCGACATCGCGAAAGCGCCTCACCTCGTCCCTTCCGATTCACACACTTCCTCTTCACGGACGCTTCCGGAGGTCCAGCGATCGCCGTGTGCGCAGAGCGGCTGCAGCTCCGAAGACAGTTTCTGCGCATGCGCGCGTTCGCTAAAGCACCAGGGTACTTCGTCAAAAGGCCGGCGACGATATCCGAATAGCTTAACGACGCTCCGTGGCGTCACAGAGGTTACGCCATTGGAGAGATCGCCGGTTCCTGGAAGGGTGACGGTCTGGGAACTCCGGGGATCTAACAGCGCCCAGCATCCTAGCCGAAGGAATAAAAGGCATTAACTGCGAAAGACGATGACACTAGGTTCAAGGAGAATTACTACACTCCTTGTTTAATGACAGTACTTGGTTATCATAGAATGTTGTTACAAATTAACGCAACAGACCCGCAAGAAAGAAAGTGTGCAAATATAGTCTCCTTACGTCTTCCGGAGCGGTCGGCATGCGCAGAGAAGTATCCTTCCGCGAAGTCACAGAGGCCAACCATCACTTTCAAAATATTTTCGCCATCTTGTGGAAAGTGAATTGAACCAAAAGATTTGAGAGAAATAAGGTAGATTTTATTATGAGCAAGGCCCCCCTCACACACACCTTTTAAGACTAACTATGAGTGTGACTTTAATTCTGTATTAAACACATTCTGAAAATTATTTTGAAAAGGCCATTTCCACATTATATTACTTACAGATTTTTTTTCTTGAACGTTATTTGACACTGCGCAAACAACGGGAAGGTACTGGTAGCAACAGCGCACGCCAGAGCGATGGCCCGGCTTGCACCATGCCGCGCCGTTGGGGCGAGTCAGATCAGATCAGATCAGATCGGACCGGATCGGATCTGCCGCGTCTTTCCTCGTTGCTTATCGGCGGCCCTTGCGCCGTAAAGACTCACGGAGGCGCGGCGCATCGCCGACTGAATGGGTGCTTGGGGCTGTTACGCATGGCGCAGGAGGCGACAGCGCAAGAGGCGTGCGCCTAGGACGATTCGCAATGGCGCCGCCCCGCGCCGCCCCGCGCCGCCCCGCGCCGCCCCGCGCCGCCCCGCGCCGCCCCGCGCCGCCCCGCGCCGCCCCGCGCCGCCCCGCGCCGCCCCGCGCCGCCCCGCGCCGCCCCGCGCCGCCACTGCAGTCTTTGACCGGGAGGCAGGGATGCCTTATTAAACGCCTTATCGGGCGAAATTCCGGGAATTAGGCCAAAAAAAGCGTCGACTTGCGGGAAGAAAATACATGTTGCGGAACTCCGCCCAATGGGCGGAATTCATTGTTTCCTGGAAGGATTTTGGACGATGTGTTGCAATCTTTGCTTTTAAATGTCAGTGTGGGCACATCTATGTACACTACCATACATAAGCCGTACATCCAATGTACGCTACCGTACATAGACGATACCGGTTGGAGCTTGTCCCAGCTGAGTCTCTGCTCCTCTGACGAAAATACCTGGAGAAGGAAAAACCCCTACACGCCACCGTCACCGGAGTTCACGTCGTAGCCAGGGAGAGACATCGTCTTTCCGAGAAAAAAAACATGCACTACACTTACATGACTAGCGGTTATTGCTTCCGCATGACTAGCAGTTGACATGACTAGCAGTTATTGCTGACTAGCAGTGATTGCTACACAAACTAGCAATCCAAGGCTCTCTCACATGGATGGGTCTAGTACTTGGGTCCGGCGTGGGTGAGGATTGTAGATGCCCACCCGCTGTTGAGGCCTCAGCGCTATCCAGTTTCTTCCTCGGGAGGGGGCAACGGGGAGAGAAGCAGAGACCGCTTTCGTCGTAGCAGTTATCTCTGATTCGTTCCGATCTCAATAAGAGGTGTTTACCTCCCGCTTCACCAACCCCAGAGCTGTATGCCTTACCCAGAGGTGGAGCATAGTGTCAAAGAGAACGGGCGGCGGGATTGGGGAGTCCAAGAGCAGAATCCAAATGCCAGCCCCTAGGCCCCACGTGCTCTGTGTGGGGAGGTGGGGTGTGTGAATAGGCCATAGGCCTGGGCGTCCAATCATATGGTCTCAAAACGAATGGGTACCGGTAATTTCGTGCAGGTGGAAGAGTCACCACAGACAATAACCCTTCCTAACGCACTGCACTGGGAGACCAACGTTCAGCGTCCTCTCCCGCTTTCAGACTCAGTCCTGGAACTGATCCTCCAACCTTTATCCCAGCCCTTCACATTCATTTATATTTTCGTAAAATTCATTTATCTCCTTTTGAACGGGTGAAGAAGTATAAAATATAATAATTTTAAAAAATTTCGATACCGGCTGGGTTTAGCTTTGCCGCTGATTCCGCAGTGACTCTGATCGGGGGCCCTAGAGATCGAGAATTTTAACCTCCGGCTGTTCTGGGCAGTTTTCAATGATTTCTCTGATAAATCCCAGGCGAATGTCGGGAGCAGTGCCCTAAGAAACGGGGCACTGACTTCCTCCCTCCCCCTTCCCTCCTCTTACGCGCGCACTTACACGTGCTGCAGTATGGCACATGCTGGGAGGCCAGTCGGGAGCTTTGAACTTGTCCGGAAATATCAATCAATCATTCAGTCAAATACATCTATTCATGTGTCATTGATTACAAAGTAAAAGGAAGCACGTTTCGGTGAGTGCTTTGCAAGGGCCACCAGCAGTAGTCCCCTCAACTCTCCGCCCCGCCATTCACCGCCAGCGCCGTTCTGTTACAACTCAGCCCGCCAATACGCTGCCGGTCCTCTACCCCGTCCGGCCCCGCCCCGAAGAGTCTCATACCGTCCCGTCCCGTCCCGCTCCGTCCCGTCCTGCTCCGGCCCGCTCCTATCCGTCCCGCTCCGTACCGTCCCGCTCCGTACCGTCCCGCTCCGTACCGTCCCGCTCCGTACCGTCCCGCTCCGTCCCGTCCTGCTCCGGCCCGCTCCGTACCGTCCCGTCCTGCTCCGTTCCGCCACGCTCCGTCCCGCTACGCTCCGTCCCGCCACGCTCCATCCCGCCACGCTCCGTTCCGCTCCGTTTGGCAGTACCTCGCCCCGCCACGCTCCGTCCCGTCCCGCTCCGTCCCGCCACCTCCGTCCCGCCACGCTCCGTCCCGCCACGCTCCGTCCCGCCACGCTCCGTCCCGCCGCGCTCCGTCCCGCCACGCTCCGTCCCGCCACGCTCCGTCCCGCCACGCTCCGTCCCGCCACGCTCCGTCCCGCCACGCTCCGTCCCGCCACGCTCCGTCCCGCCACGCTCCGTCCCGCCACGCTCCGTCCCGCCACGCTCCGTCCCGCCACGCTCCGTCCCGCCACGCTCCGTCCCGTCCCGCTCCGTTTGGCAGCGCCTCGCCACGCTCCGTCCCGCTCCGCGCTGTTCCCACTCGCCCGGCCCTGCCTCGCCACTCTTCGTCTCTCCCCGACCCCGCCCAGCCCCGCTCCTGTCGCGCCCCGCGCTGTCGCGATAAGTTGGCCGGCGCGGCGCGGCGCGGCGCGGGGCCGCTTTGTTTGGCGGCGTGCGAGGCGCACGGGAGTCGCCGCGGCGACAATTGTCCGGCGGCGGCGGCGCGCGCGCGCTAAATCTTGTCACGTGCCGCCGTGTCCGCCCCGCACGGCCACTCCCTTTCAGCCCTCTTCCCCCTCGCAGTGCCCTGCTGCCCGCAGTCAGCCAGCGCCTTCGCCACCACTCTTTGCTCACGTTGCGCACCACTCCTCGCCCCATTCACTTGCGTTGCCCACTGCAGGGTGATTTCTTTTCACTTGATCACCCTCTGCTTCTCTTTCTGTTTTGCTCGCCTCTTGTCCATGTTGTTCTCTTCACGTCTGTCTCATCTCCTCGGCTCCCCGTTCCTTCTCCCTTATGGCCAACATTTACATCTCCTTTTCGGCATTTCCCCTGTTGCAACCGCTGTTGAAATGATGTCGTCGATGCATATATAGTGTAAATAATTTTTATATGAGTTCATGTGTAATGTTAAGTGTGTGTTTTTGTAAGTGTTATAAATGTATGCATTGCTTACCGTAAATAATGCAAATAATGTTCGTTGTTAGATTAAGTTAGGATGTAAGACATAGTAGATTTAGATTAGTTTGTAAGTATCTAGTTTGTAAGCTAGGCCATAAGTTAGCTGTGTAAATAGAATTTAAGAATAAATATTACTCTTCGCCTCTTGCTGATCACTGCGTTCTGTTTCGCGCCTCGTCTGCCGTGTCTTCCTCCCCCGTCGCCTTCTCTCCGTGTGTTGGTCGGAGCGCGTTTTCTCGCTCTGTGGCGCCTGCCGCCCCCACGTCCCCCTCCGCCGCTGCGTCGCCGCCGATAGCCGCGGACGCGCCCGCCGCCCTGCGATAACGCCTTGTCGAGCGGCGAATCTCCGCCGCCGCCGCCGCCGCCGCTGCGATACAGCGCCCGACGCAAAATGGCTCCCTCCCGCCGACGCGCGTTATCTTACGTATTTCTGCTCCTGCGGAGGCGGCGGCGGCGGCGTGGGAAGGGAAAATAATAATTACACGTTCTGGATTCGATGTCGATAATTTTTTCGGCTCCGAAATTGAGCCGCTGCGGGTATTTATTCCTCCTGGCGCTGATAACAATGAGGAACAGGCCGCCCCGCGCCGCACCGCGCCGCACCGCGCCGCACCGCGCGCTGGCGACGTCCGTGAGGGGTGGCAGGGGGAGGGGGAGGGGGTTCGTTAAATTCCTTTTTCAGAGCGCAGGCGCACACTGGGCAGAAACGCTATATCCGGGCTGGAGCTGCAAATTTTCTCGGCGCTCTTATCAATTTCGGAGAGCGTCGTTTTCTAATACGGAAATTGGTTGCAAGCGAAAGGGATTGATATATAGAACGCGGCGCGCGGGCGGGCGAGCGGGCACCGGCGCAGCGCGGAGCGGCTGTGCAGTGAAAAGATTTCGCTCCTGCGAGGAGGACCGTCTCGACCGAGCTTATTCGGGAACGCCGGCGGTTTATTGGCTGTCATTGGCGGCGTTGGACTAGACACGCTGCTGTCAGTTCGATAAGAGTTTGCTGTTTGAAAGGATCCTTACATTCTGCTTTACTGCACACGCTAATTCTTGAATATTCTGCTTTTCAAATTCTTCAGGTCATTCCTGGAATGAGAATCATCCTTGTGTTAGAATACTTTACTCCAGAATTTTATTTTCTTTGAAATGGGTTCATGGCATGTTCACTTTCTATAAAATCATTATTATTCTTAGTATTGTTCATTTGGTTGTTCGTATCTTCTTGTCATTTATTCGTTATCAGCAGTTACATAATTTTGACGTCATGATCTTCCTATATTTGCGTGATAAAGAGTTATATGATTATTAATTTTTATTTTCGTCCATTCCATAGTTATCAATCATCACCCATTAGTTGTGTATCTGAAGATAGGGACTTTAAAAAAATTATCTTATTGTTCGACCTTTCGTTCGTTCAATGGTTTTAATGCATTAACGTGCTCATAAATTTTTGGACTTCGAAACGATAGTGACTGCGATATTTTCCATTTTGTAATTTGTATGGATACTCAGTTAAATAACAAAATTTATATTATGAATTATAATTACTCTCTTGTGCGCACATGTACTAAGAAAACACCCAAAAAGCATAAAAAATATAGTAACTAAAGACAAAAGCACTCGTTCATTTTTCGCATATTTCAGTAAACTGATTTGCGAAATAAAATTTGGAGACAACATATAAAATTTCATTCAGTTCTACAACTCAGTTCTATTGAACTGAATCAATATCATCTTTGTTGTTAGTGAAATGTTAGTTAACTTTTAAAAAAATCCATGAAGTCGAGAAAAATAACATTGCCTCACCTGACTCGATCACTCACACGCCTTCAAAGAAGATGCAGGCCAAAGGCGGATTCAGAAACTATTATAGGGGAGCCAATTTTAGTATGGATCCTCTGTAGATATTTTTGATGTAATATTTTTCTAAATAGTTCGATATAAAAACTGTACTATATGTAGTGTATACTGTTATTAATGCTGAAAATACAGATTTGAATGTGATATGGATACTCGTATTTATACTCGGTAATTATTTTGAGTAAAAGGAGTAAAATTTCAACTACAAAAACTGGCTGGGGGAGGGGGACATACTTTGCCGTTGGTTGAGGTCGCATTTAATCAAACTACTGCGTGGTTGCGTCGAAAGAGATTCGTAGCGAATTAGCGATCGGCGGGATGACAAAGGCCCTCGAATTCACACCCCAAGGAGAAGGGGGATAGTGGCGTTTACCCTTAGCCTTATGGTGCGATAGTGCTTGTTTGCAAAGTACTGAAGTGCGATCACCGTTTTTTCGAAACCTATTTCGTTTTTTTTTCTATGAATTATGTTAACGGCAATTGTCTCAAGTAGTCGTAGACCTAGTACAAACCGCGAGTGTCGACTGGAAAAAGAAGTCAGAACCATGTGCACTGGAAGCGAACCGACCTAGATGGCCGAGGTGGCGAAGAGCATGTACCGACTCAGTGCTTCGGTCAGAAAAAGGTCGCGGGGTCGAGTCCCGCATTGGGGATGGTTGTTTGCCCCTTGCCTCTCATGCATATGTTATCCCGGAGGGCCTCGCGTTCTGCTGACCACAGACCAGAGGAATCCACAAGTGTGTTCTATGTAGAACACGATCGAATATGCATTGGGACGTAAAGGGCAACGGACTGTCGGCTGGATAAGAACCCGATGGGTAAAAACTGAATGTAGGCTTTTATTCAAATTAGTTAATTTATTTACGTGAAATGCTTACGTCTTATTATATATTAGTGTTCTCAATTTTGGCAATTACATTCCCGTCATTCGATGGAGCTGCATCCCCCAGTTTGTTAGGGCACCAGCCGCCACTAGTCAGTACCGACCAATCGTCTCCGGGAAAGAAAAAAGTCGGGTCAGACCTGGGTTGCGCCCCTATCACCTCTCCCTGGGTCGAACGAACTGTTTCGGGATCGGTGGCGCACACTCTTGACAAAGACAGCCACTTAAAGGCAACAGTGGCTCTCCAGATTCTCTAGCCTATAATGATGCGTGTAGTGTCGGTGCACGCAAAAAGTGACCCATAAAAAATGCTCTTTGCCTAACTTCATTCCTCTTCGAAAGACAAAATGATCAACTCGGTTGTCTGGGAAACGATTGTTTTGAAATTTGAACGAATACATTAATATTTTTTTCTAAAATTCAAGGTTTTAATTAAGGAAAGAAATATTTAGTATTTTTTTCTTTTAACTAAAAGTTGACGAGTTATTTCGTCACCTTTCTTGTGCAGATGATATTACTGTATTTTGAACCGGAAGTTATACTTCACAGCACCTTAAATAGAGCTTTTGTGAAAGCTGCGACGGGACCTAATATTCCGTTCCTAAAAATATTTCCTTCCGACACTGTCTGTTATACACAATTAAGATTGGTAGAATTATCACCAACAATGTTTTTGTTAGGAAGCATTCAAATAAGAAACATCCTTTTTTGTCTAAATCATAATCAAATAATGTTGAAGATTGCAATGAGCATGGGTACCCGTTTTATGAATTAATGATCCATATCAGTAGGTATAAAACAATATATTTCAGCTTAAAAGTTAACATAGTAATAACATTTTTTTAACTGTACAAAAACATGAAATTGCCTAAAAATCAGATCCCTACTCATGACTGGTAGCAACGATTCGGCAAGATCACAATTTTAAAAACTACAAAAACATGCAATTGCATAAGAATCCGGCCACTACTGATGGCTGGGCCCGGGCACGTGGCTGGCTGGATGGGGGCGCGGGCACTCCATCGTCGTCGTCGACGCCGGCGCGGGGCGGCGCGGCATGGGGCGGCGTGCGGGTAGAGTGACAAGCTGCTCGCGCCCACAAGCACTTGGCGCCCCCATGCGGGCGACGCGCGCGTTTTGTGGGCGTCGCATCGCCCACAACGCCTTTTCAAAGCGCGCCCCCGCCCCACCGCCCCGCGCCGCCCGCCGCCGCCGCCGCCGCCGCCAGCATCTCTCTTGTGCCTCGCGAGCGGTGCGTCGCGTCGCGTTGCGGCGGACCCTTGCGTCAGATAGCACCTCCACAAAGCGGCCTCCGCGCTCACTTAATCTGCACATCTGGGCCTCAAAAACGGCTTTTATGTAGTGGGGTATCAAAGCTTATTTGAGACGTTTATTTTCGTGGCGCGTGCGCTGTTTTCCGATGTCAGTGTCCTTTCTCATGAAGCCTCGTTCTCGTCTTGTTACATCTACAGCGCACCGTTTGTGAGTGGCTTCACAGCAATGTCGGAGTCGATTATTTCGTGTACGTTATCAGTAAAATTTACTGTTTTTAACGAACATTCTGATTTATTCAAATAAATACTAGAGCAGTTTCAGAAAAAATATCCTTAAATTACATTGACCTTGTTTAAATTCGACGAACTGAAATCAAAATAACATTACAAGTAATACTACAAACAATTACGGAACGGATTTCTATGATTTTGCATATTTTTGTCCGTTGCTTCATGTCTTAGCTAAGTGGAATTTTTTGACATTTGATTACAAATGGATGCTATGTAGATTAAGATGTTAGTGCATATTTGGCCGATTTTTCCTGTTGGTGCATATTCGTGCAATTATATTTATCGTTAAAGTAAAAACTTACCTCTAAAACGTTTCACATTTTCTTAGAATACATTTGTGACGGTTCATTGATTATAAAGAGCTAATAACAAAAAATAAACTAACATTGTGAGATGAAAATACATTGACGTTTGTAAGACGACAAACCATTAACGTTTTGCTATTGCGTTTTTTTCTTTTCTGTAGATGATAAAATATTTGTGCAAATGTAGGAAATTTCTTGATATATTTTTAAACACGGCGGAAGAAATGCAACAAGACATACTACATTGTACTTCACCGAGGTCAATATTTACATCATTCTCCCGAAAAATATTTACATCATTCCAAGCATGCTTCTCCTAATATTTTATCCAGAAAGGTTTATACAGGAAATGAAATATTGTTAATTTTAATTTCATATTAAAGTACATATTTAAGGATTTTAGGTCATAATGCATATTTTTAAAAGCATATTTAAAAACATTTTAGGGTATAAAAATTCTCTCCCCTTAATCCTACTTAGAGCAATGGGGTAACCTGCAATCAGCCACCCATGGTTAGATCGTTTTCGGTCCATCGTTTGGGGGGTCCATCGCGAGGTGTGAATCAACGCGCCTCGGTCTGTTGATTAGACATTTTTTGGTAAATTTCTTATCTAATTTTTAAAAACCTCAAATTAATATAAATATGAAAGTAGTTTAAAACCGTTTGAGGCGAAGGAGTTGCGACGTGTGTGTGTGTGAGGGAAGTGAAAGGGAGCGGACAGGGCGGCGTGTGGGCGGACGGCTTCTGCCCGCGTGGTTTGTGTGCGTCCACCCAACGCAACACTGCCCATCCCGCCACCACGACGCCACCGCCGATACCATTTCGGTTGTCCGCTTCCTCTGCCACTATGGGCCCGCCGCCGCGCACCTCCTTACGCCACCTCCACCGACCTTCATCGTCACTTCCACTTTCAGCACTAC
Organism: Teleogryllus occipitalis; assembly: GCA_011170035.1. Taxonomy (NCBI): domain Eukaryota; kingdom Metazoa; phylum Arthropoda; class Insecta; order Orthoptera; family Gryllidae; genus Teleogryllus; species Teleogryllus occipitalis. The sequence continues at coordinate 190,194 of BLKR01000896.1, forward strand.
CTTTACAGAAGGATTTTCCTAAGGATGAGCCAAAGTGACACTTCGCTAAACAAGTGAACATCACATGTAATTCAGAGAAGTATCCTTCCGCCGCGACAGCTGTTCAGCCACGCCTCTTCGTCAAGTGTTTGGTTATGGCTCCCGTGAGGACATCACTATGCAGAACTCGAGTTTCGCTGAGGTATACGCACGTACGCGAGACTGGGAAATATTTAAATTTATTTACGTATGTGCAAAATCTCTTAACATGCTCTCACAATCAGTAAACGAAAACTGCCACGAATGTAAAAAGAAAGAAAAATGAGTTTAAGGCGGAAACACGTGCATCGGTACGCATCTCGCATTCAAGTCTCGGTTTTAAAATGAACATAATATTTATCACACAAAAAGTAAATTTAATGTAATGTTAATAGAAAAAAATAATTTTTACAGAAGAGCACATAACACTGCACTTCCTAATTTCAATTATTTCTCGCGGCGTATTATGTTTTTGTCGGACGAGGACATCACAAAAGGAAGCGTCGAAGCCATTTACAAGTTAGCCAACTGCAAACGAACGAATACAGGAAGGGAGTCTAACGGGCTGGAGGGCACAACGACCACAAAACCTTCACTTATGTTTCCAGCACTAGCTGTCACTTTGGCTCATCCTTCGGAAAATCGCTCTCTGCCTTCACCTCCGCCACCATCTCCACCTCTCTCCACCCCTGCGCCTTCACCCCCAGCTCCACCGCCGTTTCCACCTCCGCCCGCCTCCGCCCGCCTCCGCCCGCCTCCGCCCGCCTCCGCCCGCCTCCGCCCGCCTCCGCCCGCCTCCGCCCGCCTCCGCCCGCCTCCGCCCGCCTCCGCCCGCCTCCGCCCGCCTCCGCCCGCCTCCGCCCGCCTCCGCCCGCCTCCGCCCGCCTCCGCTCGCCTCCGCCCGCCTCCGCCCGCCTCCGCCCGCCTCCGCCCGCCTCCGCCCGCCTCCGCCCGCCTCCGCCCGCCTCCGCCCGCCTCCGCCCGCCTCCGCCCGCCTCCGCCCGCCTCCGCCCGCCTCCGCCCGCCTCCGCCCGCCTCCGCCCGCCTCCGCCCGCCCGCCCGCCTCCGCCTTCGCCCGGCGCGCCCAGACGCTCCTACGACAGCGGCCGCGTGGCTGTATCATCACCCCCACTTTCAGCATTACCTTTACCTTCACCTCCACCACCATCTCCACCAACAACTGCGCCTTCACCCCCAGCTCCACCACCGTCTCCACCTCCGCCTGCCCCGCGCGCCCAGGCGCTCCTGCGACAGCGGCCGCGTGGCTGTATCTCGCTTATCATCGCGGGCGCCTCCTCGGGTGGGGCGGTTGGAGCTGCGTCCGCTGGGCCTGTCAATTAAGGTGGCTCTCCGCGTGACGCGGCGATAAACAAGCGACGGGCAAGGGGGAGGCGCCCGGGCCTCGCCCCGCCCGCTGCATGGCGGGAAACCGAACCTAGGAGCGACGCCTTGACAGACGCGCAAACGGATAAGCAGTATGTGTCTTGAGTATATGCGCATGTTAATATGTACAAGAGTGTGAAACACAAGAGTAGGATGGACGGGAAGAGAGTGCAGATAAAGATCGTAGACCCAGAAGATCGTAGACCCAGAGGGTGACGAGAAGCTGGGAGAGACCAATCTACACGTGTGTAGGCTGTACCGGCGTTCGCCTGGTGTTCTCCAGAGAAATCTCGGAAAACTATCGAACAGCAGACGGTCGCTATAATTCTCCTTTAGGCAGCGGCTGAATTCGACCTAGCTATGTAGGTAGTATAGAAAATTCTGGCACTGTCGGGACTCGAAGCTTAGGACCTCCCAGTCAGAAGCATTACAGTGATATCAGTTGATGCCCTGAGCCACCTCAGCCAGTAGGCGCATGGTGATCGGTGCACGTTGAAGGGGTGATGGGGAAAGGTACAGTTGCGCGGGCCGATGTTTCTTTAATGAGCTCACAGCACAAGCGCAGCGCGGTTGGGGGAATTTGTGCGATCGCGTGTCTGCGCTGTCGCCCCCCCCCGCCACCGTCTCGCTCGCTGGTAATTCACATATCGCCGCCCGAGTCTCTTCTGCTCTTCTGCTGTGGAGGGCGACTCTGCGGACGAGGAGTGCGTGACATTTATGCTCTCATCCCCCTCAAAAAAGTGTTCGCTCCCAGTCCACGGTCCCCGTGCAGCATTGCGTTTCTTCCGGTGAACGCTTGATTCTTCCTGTGATTTGTAGTTTAGAACCATTTGCATTTGTTGTTATATGTGAGAACACATATATCAAGTTATTTCATACGAAATATGCACTCTCATTATGAATACAATCAATATCAGCATTTCCTGTTTTATGTTTGCTTGGTAGAAGTAATTGATTGTATAAAAGCATTAAGGTAAGTAGGCATGAAATTCAAATTATTATCATGCCTTCCAAAAGTTGTAATTCCTTATATTATTATCGTGGTTTCTTTACAACGAACTAATTCAGTTGCTATCGACAAGAAACTCTCGTTATTTCGCTCAATGTATTCGCTTTAGAGTTTCGGCTTGTTTGCGTCGACATAGCTACTTGCGTAGTAGAGGCAGCAACATATACTGCTTCATATCACCTATCATATGAAATTTTCTAGTATAAATCTCTGCATATTTGAAATCGTTGGTTAGTTATTCAAGAAACCTTATTTATCAACCTTTAATATTGTGCTCGCTATTGCATTATTGAGTGTTTATTGCGACATCTTTCATAAACAGTTTGATTACTTACTTCGGATTCTAATGAGTTGAACATGCTTGGATGTTAGGGTCCACAGTAAACTACTGAAACGAAATGTATTCGGTGATGGACAAATGAATTTCATGAGAAAACTAATTTTTCCCACGGAATTTCATTTAAATCTATAAAAGCAGACTTTGAAAAAATAATGGCATAGAAAGTTGACATAGATTGGACGGTGCACACGCGCCACAATTTTAGACCTGAAATTATATTTTCCCTACTTTTTTAAGATTTTGGAAGGAAAATTAGTATTTCTTTGGTTGATGATTTCAAGCATTCATTTTAACAGCACAGTTTATTTCTTCTTGTATAACTTTATGAGCTGTTTATTCACACAGAATGAATTAGAGCACGTCGACAAAGTCGTAGAGATGAACGTATAAGCCTAATTTTTAGGAGTGCAAGGTCTGGTTAGGTTATCTTCACATACAAAACGGGTCTTCTTACTCTTCAGTAAGAGAATTCTTCACGCTCGTTGACTTTCCTATTTCGTGGGGGCCCATCAGGACTGAGGCTAATTTCATAATTTTACGAAGTTACCGGCTCACTTACATTAATGTGACCTGCCATATTATAGGCGTGAAATGCGACCCGCGAATGTATACATAAAACGCCTTGTTAAGAACGGCGGAGGTGCCATTGCTACTACCACCTCAACACTTCGCAATTTTTACAGCCACTGCCAACCCCACCTCCCACGACTACAACCTTCTCTACTTCAGCCATCTCCACCTCACTCCACCTTCTCCTCCTTCTTCTCCTCCTCTTCGGCCTCCCTTCTCTTCCTCCTCTTCCGCCTTCTCTTCCTCCTCTTCCGCCTTCTCTTCCTCCTCTTCCGCCTTCTCTTCCTCCTCTTCCGCCTTCTCTTCCTCCTCTTCCGCCTTCTCTTCCTCCTCTTCTGTCTTCTCCTTCTCCTCTTCTGTCTTCTCCTTCTCCTCTTCTGTCTTCTCCTTCTCCTCTTCTGTCTTCTCCTTCTCCTCTTCTGTCTTCTCCTTCTCCTCTTCTGTCTTCTCCTTCTCCTCTTGTCTTCTCCTTCTCCTCTTCTGTCTTCTCCTTCTCCTCTTCTGTCTTCTTCTTCTCCTCTTCTGTCTTCTTCTTCTCCTCTTCTGTCTTCTTCTTCTCCTCTTCTGTCTTCTTCTTCTCCTCTTCTGTCTTCTTCTTCTCCTCTTGCGCCTCCTCCTCTTGTACCTTCTCCTTCTCATCCCTCCTCATCTCCCGCCTTCTTCTCCTCCTCCGCCTCTTCCTCCTTCTCCTCTTCCGCCTTCTCCTCCTCCTCCGCCTCTTCCGCGTACTCCACCTTCTCCGCGCCCGGTTTCTCCTTCTCCTCCTCCTCCTGCTCAGCCTTCTATTCCTGTTCGTCCTCCGCCTTCCCCGCCTCCTGCCCCTCGGTCGGCTGGAGAGCGTGGCTGGTGGGCCTGTTGTTTGGGCAGATGGCGCTGTTATGAATTTCAGAAGCGCCTCTCCTCTTCGTATCTGCAAACGCCGCATCTCCTGTGGCGCGGCGCGGCCTGGCGAGATATAGAAGGCGCGTGCAGGGACGCACTCACCGCACTCACCCCCCTCCCCTCCCCCCATCCCCCCCCCACAGGTCAGTGCTTCGCCTAAATGTTGCTTGCTCTCAGAAATTTCACGGAAAAGTTCATGCAAAGTTATTTATTTTTCGTTTGGGAGCGCATGTCGGGGATGTCTTTGAAAGGAGCCATCTGATTGTTTTGTATTTCATTAAAAGGGATTTTTCAAGGAAAAAATCTCTACTGTACAATCATAATGGATTTCTGATAGTATTTATAAAGAACTGTGCTCTTATTTACGAAAAAGTGAGTTACAAAGGAACTCCTTTGTGGGAGGTAAAAAAGTCTGTGTAAAATTAATATGGCTTGAAAAAGTTTCACAAATGTTTGGAATAAATGTATTTGAAAATTGTAACTGAAATATTGTTGTTAATCCTATACTGTATATCACTATTTGCCTGTTTGAAACAGAAGCTTTAGAAACAAATTATTCTCATCTGTTCAGCACGTTATCTTGTACAACAAAATTTCTGATCTCCCTCAAAAATTGATTTTGATTTCAAAATCTAAGGATGGTGATGTGAGACCTGCGGTCGTTTGAATTTTTTAGAATTTTATATTTGTGAATATCTCATCTCTAAAAAATATTATTTTAAATACTATTATTTTCTGATTAACTTTTAAAAGAGCACATCGCCACTGGTATAATTGTGACATCAGTTTTGCTGCCTGCCATACGCACAGTTCATTAGTTTACATTTATCACCGAGATAAATGGCATCGCAGAGAGATACATCTAACGTTCTCAACATTTCCGCTAATAAATTTTCTGTTTGTATTCCCTCACAAGATTGCAGGTAGTTCTTTCCGAAGGTTGCCGGTAGCCTTATTCCTCTTGTAGAAACACTTTTATTTGTAGTATCGTACACATCCTGTGAAGAACTAAATGCGAAACAGCGCCGAGTTGTCTCGAATAGATTTCGTCGCACCCGCAAACACTGCTTAGTATCGTTTACTCTGAAGACGTCATAGCTGCGACACCCATTACGAAAGCATGAAACTCGTGTAGGAAGAAATGTGGAGTTGAGTTTCTACTTTCAGAAAGCCCTTCAAGTGGCTCCGAAGGATTTAACGATGCAGTGGAAAGAACATCTCGCGTTATAATAGATTGTGAAGACAATATTAAAAAAGGCGCATTAGTTCTGGATGTTTGTGTTTTTTTCTAAATTATTTTTATCTATCTAACCGCAAGAAATATCTTAACTACTTTTAAGTAGTTAAGTAGTTTAAGTACTTTCATGACTACTTTTAAGTACTTTATGTATTAGTGCCTTCCCATGCCACCCTAGTGGAGCAAAAAACTCTTCTTTCTTTGTGGATGAACGTCCGTTACATATTACATACTTTTGCGATCGCCCGATTTTTCGTTTTTATTACAGTTATAATTAATGAATTTGATGCGAATGATGTTTGAAAAAGTGGAAACTTCATTACCTGAATGCTCTCAGAAAAAGGACACAGAAAACTCTGTAATAGAGGAACATCTAAATGACAAAATGTTTGGGAGTTAGTATCTGAATCTCCATGGCGAATTGTTATCAGTCTGTATCGAAATTCATTGTGTCCAGCAGTTTGTTTTTCAAGGAAAGTACCTCATTAAGAAAAGACCGCCACCACGCAATGGCCATATGCATAAACATGGGGCATATCACGTTTGACAATCGCTCTCCTGGGGAGAAAATTGTTTGCAGGCTAGCGCATCTAAAGGCCTCACTTCGCATTCGCCGCAAAAAAGGGTCCGCGGCGTCTGCCTGGTTTCGCTACGCGTGTTTAATGCGTGTACATGTGATATGTGGATGTGTATGAGTTGCTTGTGTATAGGTATGTCTCATGTGTAACGCATTCAATGCCACTCGACGTATCTTTTCCTTCTGTTTCCAAGAAGGAAACGTGTTTCCAGTGTAGTCTTTAGAATTCTTAGCGAATGATATACACTAAAAAGAACTACCTTAATACAAAATGCATGCATTTAGCTATCATTTTTTATAGCATTTCTTAAGTAATGAAATGATTTTGCACCTTTCCATTGTTTTCTGTTAATGACAAATGTTCACCAGGTTGGTGGATAGCTAGGATATGAGTTTTGAACAGCCATGATTCACATTTTTAGGATTTTTAGGCTTTGTCTAATTTATTTTTTGATGTAGTTACACTAAAATAATTATGAGCACGTTTCGTGAATTTACGATTTCCAAAAACCACAATTATAGTGTAGTGCGACTCTCCACTAGCGTCAGAACGCATGTCAAAAAAATATTATTCAGCTGTGAAAACAAAATGATAATGAAGCCACTAGTTTCCAGAAAAAAATCTGAATCGCAAATAATACATTGAATTTTAAACATAGTACTTAAAATTCATTAAATTCTTGATCAAAAAGTCAGTGAATTATGCAGTTCTTAATCGACTAACTAATACGTGCTTGAAAGTTAAATGACAGAAATCGGAAATGACGTAATGTTAAACGTGTCCCGAAAACCGCAGTCTCTGAAATTCTCACTTTTTGCGCTCTCGAAGGACAGTTATTTTACGAACAAGTTTCCCGCCCGTAGCGTGGAAACAATTAAATATTGAGAAGTGAAATGTTTTTGAGTTTAATGGAGGGGTATTCACATTTATGTGAACCGCATAAAATTAACTTATTTATGTAGCCAAAAAGAAGTAAAAAAACTGCAAGTGACGTATGGGGAAGAAGATCATGTACGCACGCTTTCTTGAGTTCCAGAATCCTTTACCAACAATTTAACTATAAATGACAGATGAAAAAGGTTTTTAAAAAAATGAATAAATATAATTTAAATAATAATAATAATAATAATAATAATAATAATAATAATAATAATAATAATAAAGCGCGAGATTAACATTTGAAAATCTAGACATTTTCGTTGCCGAGTAATAGAAAACTTATTTGCAACGGTAAACGATCTGCAGATTTGATTTTTCTTCATTGCTAACAAAATAGTAATTCTCCTTCAGCTCTACTACCACTACAAGCAAAAGGAGAGCTCAACAAAACGTGTGCATAGTGAGACAATACTAATGTTAAAAACAACAATAAAATAACGGCAGTCCTGATTTGTTTCCATTCATGACTGAATCTAGTGCTCCAGTCGCCACGATCCTGCTAGAGCCTGCCTAGGTGCTCTTCGGACCTCGCGGTCAACCTAAGGCAAGTCAAAGTGCGTCGTGATTTATTAAGCGTGTCTGCTGGATGATTTAAGTACGAGCGAAGTGAGTGAATTCAGCGAGTGGTACATGTTCCTGGACGGAATCGAACGGGAAGTCAGAGTCGTTCGGAGAAGTGGAAGGGCACGCCTTCTGAGCGAGGTGAGGATGCTGTCTCTGTCCTAGCAACATAACGCCTTGCGCTCCATTGCCTCACCGCGTGGGCATCACCCTAAACCCGTGGACGCTAACTGACGTGTAGACCTTAGTATTTACAAAAGAGATTTACAAAATTCCTTGTGAAGTAGGCCTAAATGAACGTTTTTGAGATACACTGAAAATAAAATAATCAAAATACAAATTACAATAGTCAATCCTGTTGGACGTGATGCCACTTGAAAATCGTGGAGGGCAAAAGCTAGTCTTCACCAAAATATTATCGATCCTAATGGGTTCATGCACCTTTATTGAATTTACTATTTAAGTTTGGAAAAAATGACCAATAACATTTTGCATCAGTAATGAAGCAAAATTAAGAATTTTATTGTATTACATTTAAATTTACAAACAATTTTGATCTTTTCATTACACCAGAAACCTCATTAAAGAATTGAGCAGCATTCCTCAACGAACCGAGACTTTTTATATTCTATATTTATACTCTGCATGTAATGGTATCGGCCTACAAGAATTTCAAAAAACTATAAACGTTGACAAAACTGCTAATGTTTTAATTGTGATGTAATGTAATTGCACAAGAATTACATTTATAATCATGTGAGGAGATCAAAGCGAACTCTCGGCAGGTTTTCTCAGGAGTCACCATTTTCCCCTGCCTCTCATTCCACCATTTCTTCATCTTCGTTCTCATCATTACCATTTCACCCTTTCATTTACTCATTAGATCGCTGCTAGGAACGAAAGACCTCAGCCACCGACAGGTCCCTGAGCCCCGAACAAACTATCTGAGCGATCGCCGGCGTTGGGGGGGGGCAGCCCTGTTGAGCGCTCTCTCGGTGTCCGAGCTGCCCCTATGACCCCACCCCCACCCCCATCCTCGTCCTCCGCCCCGCCCCGCCCCGCTCTACCCCTCTCCGCCCCGCCCCGCTCTACCCCGCTCCACCCCCGCCCGCTCTACCCTGCTCCGCTCCCGCACTTCCCGCTCCGCCCCGCTCTACCCCGCTCCGCCCCGCCCCGCCCCGCTCTACCCCGCTCTACCCCGCTCCGCCCCGCTCCGCCCCGCTCCGCCCCGCTCCGCCCCGCTCCGCCCCGCTCCGCCCGCTCCGCCCCCCCCGCTCCGCCCCGCTCCGCCCGCTCCGCTCCGCGCAGCCCGCCCGCGCAGCCCGCTCCGCCCCCGCCCCGCTCCGTCCGCCCCGCCCCGCTCCGCCCCGCCCCGCTCCGCCCCTTCCCGCCCCACCCGCTCCTCTCAGCCCCTCCCAGCCCCGCCCCCTCGGTCCCTCATGTTTCTTTCAGCGCCCGCGCCAGATTCGCCGTTTGGATAGGCCGCGCTCGCGCTGGCGAAATCAAGTCTGCAGTATCGCGGACGCGTTTCGAAATCCTTGAGGAGGAGCCGGCGCTGCGCGGCGCGGCGGGCAGAGGCACAGGCGCCGTGCCGCGTTGCGCTCTGCGCAGTGATTGGTCAGGTTGATGGATTATAAAAATTGCAGGTTCTTGGATGTGGCTTTATTGGATTTATTGGTACGCGTGTTTCGCTAGGAATGAGTGGTCGGGAGGTTAAACACTAGGGTGGATGTGGAAGGGACCTGTACGGTGGTGGTGCTAGTGAGGGGATGAAATTTACAATGGACACAGCAGTTATAATAATTTATTGGGGGCGGATAGTAGAACGAGCTGATGCTATTCGACTTTCTGCAGTGGAACCCTCTACAACTAATTTCTTTGTAACGAAAAACTCTCCGTTTACCTTACCCACACATACCTTTGTTTACACATTCATTAATACACTCTTTTACGTATTTCACGTATCTCTCTTCGAAAGAAAAACTCGGTCGCTTGAGTTCTTTTATGAAGCGTTTTCACTATATTAACATATTAGTACCCAAAACCTTACGCAGAACACACCTTCCAGTTATATTCACATCTAAATTTATAAAAGCTGGATTCTAAAAAAGAGCCATTCAAAACTCCATGGAATAATTCAAATACTGCAGCACAATTTAGAAAATGACATTTTTGTTCATATTGTTTGCAGTGAAGTCACTGCATTACAGCAATCTGCATTGGATGAAGAAGCGCTGATGCCAAAGGTAGCTTTATAACGAAAAACTGATGTTTGGTTTACCTAACAACGCACACACTGATGCCCTGTTACAAAAGAAAGTAGTCGCTGAGTTTTTTTAAGAAGAGTTTACTCTGAATATTCACATTAATATCCAAAACATCTTTCACTCAGTTTTAATGTATTTATATAAAAATTAAAACACTAACAATTCAGATTCTAGAATGAAGTAATTCAAAACTCGAGGACATTCATTAAATACTTAACGAAATGCCCATTTTTGTACGTGTAGTATCCACTTCGTATGAAAATTAAAACACTAACAATTCAGATTCTAGAATGGACTAATTCAAAACTCGAGGACCATCATTAAATACTTAACGAAATGCCTATTTTTGTACGTGTAGTATCCACTTCGTATGAAAATTAAAACACTAACAATTCAGATTCTGGAATGGACTAATTCAGAACTCGGGTACGTTCATCAAATACTCAACGAAATGCCTTTTTTTGTACATGTAGTATCCACTTCGTATGAAAATTAAAACACTAACAATTCAGATTCTGGAATGGACTAATTCAGAACTCGGGTACGTTCATCAAATTCTTAACGAAATGCCTTTTTTTGTCCATGTAGTGTCCCCTTCGCTGCACCGCTGGCTGCGCTGGGCGCGGGGGCGTGGGCGGGGGCGGGGCCGCGCGGGCGATGGGGCCGATTGCAGTCGTCGCGACTGTGGGAAGAGCGGAGCCACTCGTTGCTTCTCGGAATGATCCGTGCCTTCGAGAACAAAGACGATGTTCACCCGGGACGGAATACGATTCGTTTCCCACAATAAAGAGATCGAAGTTGAAGCTCGAGCGACGTGTGCAGAAAGCCAAGACGCCGCCGCTGCTGCAATTTTGTGTGCAGCTACTGGTTTGCCTTTTTCCTGAGTGTGTACTAGTAACGTTTTTGATCGTTATAAAGTGCAGGAAGTTCATTTTTGGATGAATCTGCATCACTGAGTTCCAATGCGCCTAGATATTGAAACAAAATTATGCAGCCTCTGGTCATGTGACAGACGTCTATGATTTCGTCAGATATTCATGGAACAGCAACATTTTTATATTCTTTTAAAATTAAAATATTTAATTTATTGCAGTCCTGTACGAGAGTATTTTATTTGTTATTCTTGGTGTGCATGCTACTTTTTGGAAATACAATGCTACTTTTTGGAAATAGTTTTGTTCGGCAGCATGTATGGGTAAACGAAGGCCACTATTAACACTGCAATTTCAACACTAGTTGTAGATGATAATGTTTTTATTTGCAGAGAATGGTGGAACAATAAAAAACGGATATTTGTGAAATGAAATAATAAAGTTGGGAGTAGATAGTTGATTCTCTTGTGTGCCCTTTTAACGTAGTCATGTGTGTCCAGTGATCGATTCAGAATGAAGAGGAATAAATAGCAGAAGAAATTGCTTTCTAAATGTTAGTATTTCACCGATATTAGTTTTTATTGCTTTTTTGGTGCAGTTCATTATAATTCAAATTACTTATCCAACAAGCTGACAGGACGATGGTAATGAACTTCTTGCCTTCTTCGCTGTCCGGCTAATGAAGTTCAATCCTCCTTATGCAGAAACCTTCACCCACCTTTTCTTTTTGAATGGTGCCCAATTCAAAAGAATGTGAGTTGAAAACAGTTTTAAAATTCGTTAACCACAGATTTAATTATTGGGTAAAGAACTAATAGAACTTACATGAATGTTCGAAGACTTTGGTTGCGGGTAATGGCGAATACACAAACCATAATACATATTTAAAACTCTATTGAATGTATGATTACCGTAAGGGAAATTTTTACCAAAGAAACAAATTCCTTTTCAGATTTAATACATGTATTTAAAATTATTTTTTTGTAGTAAATTGCAAGACATTGCATTAGCGAATTTTACGAATATATTTTTAAACACTTTCTGAGCGAAACCTGTTGTAGTCCATACTAAAGTAAATACTCGTAAGTATAATTCGTCTTATTCACCCACGGTTTGAGATTAACGAATGAAATGAAACGTGATGAACTAAACATTTGATTTTTCTTTGTAGACATGCAAATGGCGTGCAGGGACGTCGTGGTGGGTGGCTAATTTTTGCGTATTCCGGCAGCGCGCGCTGACGATGTCGGATCTCCCGAGCGCCGTCCGCAGCCGAAGTTTCCAGATTTGGAGTCGTTCCAGAGCCGCGGTGTTTCGCAGTTCCTTTGTACCTCAAGGGTCGTGCGTGCATTTGTGGGAAGCGTTGAGCACTCGCCCGCTCGGAACGGACGCGGCGCCCGCGCCCATCTCACTCGAGGGCTCTCGGCGCCAGTCGGCGGCGATAAGACGCAATCGCACGCTTCTTCTTTTCCTTCACTTTTTGGAAGGTGCTGGGAAGAACTTGCGTTTGAAAACTTGAAAAGGGTATGTAATATTCGTGGGACTGGTAGAGGTGAAAAAAAGTGTGAGAGTGGGGGGGATTCTAGGGCCAAATTCGAGAATGAATAAGTGGCTACTGAATAGATGTTTGTCATCAAATCCACAGTCGATTGATTTTTTAACGCCTGTTGAGGTTGCTATGTAGGCGTTATTTTCTCATAATGTGAGACGGTGATGTGAATATTCGCCATTATTTCTTGAGAGGTCAAGATCATGCGACATTGTTACTACGTGGCCACTGCGAAGAAATGTGATGCAGGATATCTTAACAGTTGCGCGGAATGTATTCGATACATAGCTACAGTTCTAGTGATATTTTAAATAAAAGTAATACGCGTAGATCTGCAGTGGTTCATAGCATTTCGACTATGTAGATAATGAACAAGAAATATAAAATAAATAGAGGACTTACAGAATTTTTTTAAATTGTAAATAAGCCCAGATGTTGTGGCGCTCTGAAGAGACGAAATTCTGAGGGCAGTCGATGACCAAGAGCATTCATTAGAAGCTATTCTGCGGCCAAAGGCGAAGTTTAGCCTGGTGTGCACGAGAAAGTTGCGCTGTTGGGCATTTCACTTAAAAAGGCTATATTAGACAACAACACATTCAGTGAGCAACAGCTCTGAGAATAAAGGAGTTTAATATCGACATCGAGAAAATGGTCGAAGGACCATGTACGAAAAAACATCTCGTAATGTAGACATTAAAGTACGACTGAAAATCACCAAAAAACCAAAACGCTTCATTAAGTCGTAAATAAAAATAAAAATCTTTTGTCATGAACTCGTAGTTTAACTGACGTATTCTAAGTCACTTATCATGAACGTCTCACTTCTTAATAATCTATATCTGTATATAAATAAAAGGGAAAGTGTGTATGTGTGCCGGACACAAAAGCTGCTTGATCTATTTCGCTGAAATTTGCACACTTCGTTCTTATTAGCATGGGAGTGTTTGAAGAGTGCTTTGAATTAAATCGTACATGTGGGGCGTTGTTGATGCTGATTGATTCGTTTAAGACGACTCTAGCGCTCCTGAACTCTACGCAATCCGCCGCTCTGTCAAGCATTAAGTGCGTCGTCCCTGCATATACGTTTCCCGCCCGTGCGATTGTGAAATATCGGCTGGAATTGTTACTAGAATCGCGGACAAGTAAATCAAATTTCTCCAAGATAGTGTCATAGCGAACGCATGCCCAAATTTGAGGGAAAACGTTTTAACAACAGGATACTTGTCAACCATGTTCAAATCAGGACATAGAACCAACCCATAATCGCGAGTAAGTTTTTCAATCTATTAGAATTTTTGCAAAGCGTAGCGTAAAAATGTTATTAACAACCACGTGACCAGTGGTGTGTGACTGTAATAGCTGCAATAGCGAACCATTGCCGGGTCCACTAATTGGTGATAAAGCAAAAACGTTGCGGAGGCAAGTGTTGGCTTCGGGAGCGCGCTGCGGGCCGCCCGGTGTGTGTGTGGTGGGAGCGGGGGGCGGGGGGGGGGGCACGGGCTGCTTAGCATGCGGGTGGCGGGCGGGCGGGCGCGCAAGACGGGTAGCGGCCGCGAGCGGCGCCGCGCGCATGCCAAGAGAGCCCGGGCCGCCATCGCCCCGGCCCGATCGCCCCCCCCCCCCCCCCCCCCCCCCCCCGGCTTCGCGCTTCGGCCTAACGGGACCCTCCGACCCTCGCGTCGCCACGCCGCGCCACGCCGCGCCGCGCCACCGCCACCGCCGGATGCCGCGGCGCCGCAGCCGAGGGGTTGCCACCTGTCCCGTTGCCACGCAGGCGAGGAGCCCGCGGATTTACTCGCCTGGCGCTCGCCACGGACACGCAATGGGCCTCTTCGACCAAAAAAGAAGTCGGCGAATGACCCCTGGGTATGCCTCCTAGGAAAAGAAAGAGATTGACACGTGAGTATAAATCCTAGAAAAAGGATGCGATTGACACCTGGGTATAAACCCTAGAAAAAGGATGCGATTGACACCTGTGTATAAAGCCTAGAAAAAAGATGCGATTGACACCTGGGTATAAAGCCTAGAAAAAGGATGCGATTGACACCTGGGTATAAAGCATAGAAAAAGGATGCGATTGACACCTGGGTATAAAACATAGAAAAAGGATGCGATTGACACCTGGGTATAAAGCATAGAAAAAGGATGCGATTGACACCTGGGTATAAAGCCTAGAAAAAGGATGCGATTGATACCTGGGTATAAACCCTAGAAAAAGGATGCGATTGACACCTGGGTATAAAGCCTAGAAAAATGATGCGATTGACACCTGGGTATAAAGCCTAGAAAAAGGATGTGATGTGAATTATGTGATTGACACCGGAGTATAAATCCTAGATAGAGGATGTGATTGACACCTGGATATAAACCCTAGGCAAAGGATGTGATTGACATCTGGTTAAAAAAACTAGAAAAAGTATGTGATTGACAGCTGGATATGATTCGTATAAAAACAAAGTATGGGATTGACACCTGGATATAGCCCCTAGAAAAATTTGTGATTGACACCTGGGTAGGGTCCCTAGAAAAAGTATGTGATGGACAGCTGGGTATGGCCTCTGGAAAAAGAGTGCAATGCACACCTGGGTATGGCCCCTAGGAAAACAATTATGTGATTGACAGCTGGGTACGACCACCGATTGGGAGGTGGGGACTTCAGGATTTACGTTACACTCCCTGCCCAATGAGGCGAGCAACGACCGACTAACGGACAAGAAATTAACCTCTTCGCCTCTAAAAGGGAGGAGGAGGGGGTATAAGAATATAGCCTTGCCCACTTGATGTTTTCTTGTAATGCATTTTTCATTTATACTGAATAAAAAATGTATTTTAATTTGCTGACTGAATATTTATAGAGTTATCAATTGATTTATTGAATGGCTTTCATTACTATAGAAGGAATTCAGTAAAAGCTATATTTTTGAATACGGGGAGGGGGAGGGCTGCACCTCATCAGCAGAGACCAGATTTTTATGTAATTACATATTTTTTTGTCTTTCTACTTTCCGTTCTCAAAATTATAATCTTGGTGAATAGTCGCCGTCTAAGCACAGTATCTCATTTTTTCGTTACATATTTTTACATATTTAGTACTAGATTACATATTTTACTATTTCCACAAAATATTTCTATTATTCTATCAATTGACTTCAATTTTATTACGGATCTTTTTATGAAAATATTTTTTAATTAGCATTATTTCCTACATTATCACTGCGTGCTGTCTACTTGAGCTCCTTCTCCCCCATACGTCATATACAGTTTTTGACTGTTTTAGACTAAATAAATAAATAAAAAGTATATTACGTGAAGACGCGGTTGATGTCAGTCCGGCGCCCTGCTTCAGTTCTCTGCTGCGGGAAGTGCGCGTCAGCGACTGAGATCATTTTCGTCGTTAGGTGTAAAAAGTATCACTGACACCGCATTTCGTGACCTTTAACCCTAATATCCGAGAAACATCTGCGATCGCCGATCTGCGACGTATAATCCTTGCGACGTGTAATGCTGCTCGCTGCAGTAATTGTTTACTGGCCGTAGATATCGCCAGTTTGTACGATGGCTTCTATTGTGCCTTATCGGACTGCCAAACTACGGTCCTGCATAAAAAATAGATGAAGCTTTACTACTGATTGATTGACTGATTTTTAAAACGTTTGCACTCTTTTTTTAAAAAATAATAAGGAATTGTTTTCTAATTGTAATTGCGTAATGTGAAAATGTGTACTAAAATTTGTGTATTTTAATATTACATATTATATCTGATATTACATATTTTCCACATATTCTTATTGTTTTCATTACTTAAGTAAATATTTTGATATTTCATACTACATATTTTTTTCGGTCTCTACTCATCAGTGCCCCCTTGGACGTACCAACTGGCCATTATGCTAGTGTAAGCCACATTTGCGTATACCACTCCCTCTGAAAATATCCGATCTGAATGTAAAACGAGAAGGAGCAAGAAAATCGTAAAAATTAGGTTGTTGTTATGGAATAAATATATTTTAAACAAATACCATAAGTTAGATATGAATCCAGAGTAAGCTCTACACATTTGCTGATAGGAAAATGTAGAATATGAGTCATGGGCAATGATGGCTGTCTCCCGATACCCGATAGAAGATAAATGGTTGGGAAACTGGGAAAATTGTTGCCCTATCCTCTTATCTTAATTCTGAATCATAACATTTTACGTCTACACAATGAAGATACACGCTCCTTTGTTCTTTTAGGTAAACTCTCTTTCCTGTTGAGAATGTTATACCCTGTACTGATAGCAGTGTCGTTCATTAAACTGTTCACATATTAGATGATAAGCTGTCATTATGAATGACAGATTATACCAATGATCAAAGTATTGTATTTTACTCGGTGAAATAATAAATGCAGTAACTCTTAGCCAGTATCCATCGTTTGTTATTGAAATTATTTTTTCAATTATTGTTGACAACACCAATATTTCTTGGTTTCCAGAAAAGATCGAATGTATTATTTAATGATTACTTAGATTTTTATCTCTTTTCCTTTTAGTAAATAACATTCTGTTTAGTGCAATAAGCGAAATTTTGTAAATCACCAACTGAAAATGGATTTTTAAATTACAGTAGGGGATGTAAACGTGAAAATGTGTTTGAAAGCAATGTAAAAGGTTTCTTTTTTCACACTTCGTACGCAAAACACGGTTTCTCTTTCTTACATCCCGTGTTCAGAATAGATATAAAACGAATAGTTTACGCGTAATTACTACTTGACGATAATGCAAGTTATAAAAAAATATCAAAAACCGCTCCAGATTTTTCTTCAGTTTTTCCACGGATAGAACAAGGAACAATTAAAAGAATGGCGCAGGTGTCATTTTCGTTGAATTTTCTGAAATTTGCAAAATAGCAAAGGTTAAAAATTACGCGAGAAAGTTTGTGCTGTTGTAGCACCACTAGTTCCCATTATAATTTAAAGTGTGTGAAACAACGAAGTGTCCATGAAACATTTTTTCCCATTCAATATGTTAATAATAATGTACACAACATGAGCGCGAGGTTATTCGCCGGCTCGTCCTTTGTTGTCCTCGTTGTGCTCGGGCGAGAAACTCGTCTCGTGGGCGAAACACCTGTTTCGTTCACCTGTTACATAACTTACTGTTTTGTGATTGAAATAAGTTTTATTCATTATTTGCAATTTGTTCAATTTCTAGAACAGAAGGAGGTTAAATGAAGTCGTAGGCGTTCGCGGCGTCTTGCATGTGCTCTTGGCTGGCCAGCTGACGCCGCCGCATAGAAAACAGGGATGCTCTACTCCACTTGTGTATTAACCCGGGCGCCGACCAGCCCTGCGCGGACCAGCTCTGAGGAAGACCATACCAAGATAGTCGAAATGTCACCATTACAGCTTTCCACGTGGCGTTTCCCGGACAGCCAAGAGCACTTACAAGGAAGTTCAGTTTTTGAGAACAGGAGTAGAAAAATTACCAAGTGGAATGTTCTTTGACTTTAGAAATGTTTATATGTAAAAATAATTGTTTCATCCAAACTTCCTAACTTGATGGCTCTCGGCTATCTGACGCACACGGCTGTCTGACGCATTCGGACCAAAAACCTGGCCACAATGGCAAAATTCAAACTGCGCGTTCAGAATTCTGACTTAGCAAATCTCATTCGGAACACATTGTAGCACACTACTTCAGCTCCAGAACGTTATTTCAATCATTTCTGTCTTCCTCGCGATCTCGTGAACTTACGGTTGCTCGAAACACGCGAATTCATTAATTCTTGTCAACGATATTTGTGAAATTTAAAAAAAAGTGTTTAAATTTTTTTGTGGATCATTTTTGTATTTTCAAGTAGAATACACTTTTGACTATAAGTTAGGTATACTTTTAAGAAAAAGTGTCAAATAATTTTACGTATAATACGGCTGAATTCTAACGTATAGAGCGTACCAATGTTAGTCACGTGTATTGTGGATTATATTTTTTGTCCTTCGTATTCCTGCCTCAATCATTTTTTTATTTATCAAGTAGAATGTCCTTAATCAGGATAACACACTTTAAGCTGCACATATCTGCACCTTTTTGTTTTATAATATCTTTACTGCAATGCTACGTAGTAAGATTTAACACAAGATATCGCCCGGAATTGCCTTCTATGCCACAGGGAATTATTTTCTCAGTATATTTTTTCGATTTCTCCTGCTTATAATTACTTTTAAGAAGAAAATTACTGGTATACATTTTTGGAATGATAAGAATATTCATCCGCGACCGCGAGAACTATTGCATCCATATTTCTGCACGTATAATTATTTTTATGAGTCAGTTAGCCATTTCCATCCCGCCATTTTGAATTTTGAAATTACATTATGATATTCGAAATCAGTGATCTCCAGAACCGCATATATATATATATATATATATATATATATATATATATATATATATATATATATATAAGCTTTTTTGTTTGTTTTTAAATGTGTAGATCCGCCCTTTTGAAACCGCCATTTTGAATTTTGAAATTTATTTATGATATTCAAATTCAGCGACCTCAAAAACTCATTGACACCCATTTTACGAAAAACCATTCACATTTGCAATTATGACCATGTTTTAGGCCCAATTCAACCAGTGTGTGACGCCGCGTCGAGGGCATTGATGCCGACGTTTCGCACATCCTATCGTAGCCTTCTTCAGGGCTGGGTGCTGGGGTGTGGGGCATGACACCGACCGCGGAAACCTACGATCGCAAACTTACTAATTTACCATTCCAAAAGAATTAATAGTTTCAATCTTGTTTCTTGATTTTTTTCAAGGATATTTATTACGAGGTGTTTTTTCCATTATTCAACAGTCGGGATATAATGTCATCTGGCGCAGACTTTCATTCTTTTACGCCCGGTATTTTAAGTGCCATGTGAAGAATGTTTGTGATTCCCACGCGATGTCAATCGATTTGCACCTTCTCTTGAACGGGCCGTGACGATGGCCATGAGAGCCCAGAAAGAACGACCTCTGGAAGTCCGTGCTGCGATAGGCGAGAACCCGAGGAGCGGATTAAGTTTCAGCGCGCTATGGACGTTTTAAATCGCAGCCTCTTTCTCTCTCTCTCTGTCGACCTTCTTCAATAATTGGCGATTGCTCTTAATCTACTTACTCCATTTGCAGGCAAGCAAGCCGACCGGTGCCAGAGCCGGTGCCCGCGCCGATGTGTGTGTGTGTGTGTATGCACAGGCGATTTCGTGACGGTCGTTCCGCCGTTTCGCGGTCCGGAGCAATCGCTGACATTATCTGCCGGCGGCCGGCGCGCCGCGGTGCTCGAGCGGCACAGCCAGCCAGCCACAGCCGCTCGCTTCGTCCGCGATTTTTGGAGTTCGCAGTTCGTGCGAGCAGATCGAATGCGAGATGCGAAAACAAATTTTATTGCCGTCGATTCCGCCGTAACCAAACACGGGGCGCGGAGGAGGCGGCCGGGCCGAGGCCGGGGTGGGGGGTGGGGGTGAGGGGGGGTTGGCGAGCGCTGGCGGCGGAGGGGGCGTGGCCAGCTTTCTGCTGTCGGCGCGCGTTGAGACGTCGTCGGCCGGGCGGTAATTGTTCCGCCCCCCCTCCTCCGCCATCCCCAACGCCACAGCACCTTCCTGCACAAGCTAGAAAGAGGATGCCAAAGCTGCGCGATGTCATAATATTATGTGAATGTTTGTGGGATATTGAGTTTAGTTAGAGCGGTCGACCCTGTCTCTTGTCGGCTTGTCTGTCAGTTCTTCATCATCCTTCTGCTTTCCGGTCCTGGTGTCGTCTCTGGCTGTCCGTACACCTTCACTGCATTTCTTAGTATGTCTTTCCTAGCCTGTGTGTGCGTAAGAAGTCAACTGCGTGTATTGCCCTGTCGCAACTCCGCTTGATCTCTTGTTGGATTCTCTTCAGCGCTTCTTCTTAAATTACGCGTGGGGCTGTCGTACTTTGAAATTAAATTATCGTTTGGAACTTCTCGGGCGCCTGCCTTCGTCCGTGCGTTTGCTACGATGCCATGGAATAGATATTGTGCTAAGAGGGTCTTCGCCTTTGTGCTTTTTCTCACACACCTCTGAATTCGAGCTCTCTGAATTACTTTCCAATCTCCTTGTGCACAGTACTTCAAAAAACTGTAGTATTGGTGGTTGATTTGTGACGCGGTTCATTTCCCTCCCACAACGGATGACGCATTGAAATCTCCAGCCAGCGTTTCCTCGTATCGCTTTAAACGCTCTTTCTTTACGGCCTTCGCCCCCAGCGCCGTGCGCCGGAGGGCCGTGTGAAGAAGCCGCCCCACCTGTCCCGCCAGTCGCAAGCGCCTGTCACCGCCCGCCCGCCGCGTCAGCTGCTGTTGCTACCTCCGCGTCGGCGGAGGTGCCGGTGGCGGCGAAGCCGCCCGCGGTCGCCGCTCGTCTCGCCGCCGCAAGACTTTCAGATCTGTTAAGCCTCCCCTGAATGCCTCCGCGTTTGCTCTGAGTTACGAGCCGAACGTTAAGATGCGCGCGGTGATAGCGACTGCGCGGTGGTGGCGGCGGCGCGGGCGGGCCGCGGGGGGCGGGGGCGGGGCAGCGGGCGGCCGACGCTGAGCAGTCACGTGCGCTAATTACTGGCGGCGGCGGCGGCGGTGGCTCGGCGCCTCCGCCGCCGACATCGAAGCGCGGCCCTCGACGACCGCCGGCGCCTGTGCGACCGGGGGAGGTGCCTCTGACCACAAGATCCTAAGGTTCCACTCCCGACGGTGGCAGGATTTGCGACGCTTCCTTCTTAGCTAGGTCGAAATCAGTCGCTGTCTGGACGAGAAATCTAGCGGCCGGCTGCTGTGATCGGTAGTTTTTCGTGGTTTCTCCGATCAACACCAAGCGAATGCCGGAGCAGTTCCCTAATAAACAGGCCACGAACTGAGCGCGATCATTCACTTCTCTTCCTTGTCCTATCCTCATCCCCTTACTTACACACACACACACACACACACACTAACATGCACTACACTACCACACATGCCGGAATATCGGTCGGGAGCTTACACCTTGTCCTGGGTTGGGCGGTGCTTCGCTGATGGGAAATACCTAGTTGGGAAAACCCGCTGATGGTAGATCTGCGCTGGATCTCGCCATCAAGCGCAGAAGACTATCGCTACCTCCCGATGAAAAACTTGCACTACGCTTGCGGGAGTAAAGGCCTTTGCAGTTGACGAGCCCGAAATCACCAACAATCAATTAATCAATCAATCAATCAATCAATCAATCATCGGCGCCTGCGGGGCGAGGGGGGAGGCTGAACGGTGGACAGCGGCGCCAGCGGGCGAGCGAAATGGCAGATGGAGGCTCAGCCCGAATACACCCGTGTGAAGTGTGCTCTGGAAGAGGACATCTGCTTGTTAGCAGGTATTAGTAGAGCCAGAAAAAAATCTCTGAGGCGCAAACAAGTCCAGGGTGGCCACTTTTTGGAAAACATGCAAACTGAGAAAATCAGTTTTATTGCTCTGGAATGTCCGGGATCGCATGGAATGAACCTGAAGATTTTTACATGAAAGAACATTGATTGAGCCAAATTAAGAGAGGATTAGGTTTCAGACAACATTAAGTTTAGGTTTCAGAAGAAATTTTGACTTTCTGGTGATTTCAATGTAATTGTGGTAATATAAACATTATAGTTTTAGGTTAAAATGGCTGCTGTCTTTCCGAGAACCTGAATTGTACCAGACTACAATATTCTATGTATGATACGTCCACTCGTAATTTCTGAAATTATGTCGATTTTCCCGAATGTTTAGTTGATATACTTATTGGATGAATGTAGGCAATGACAAATTACATCTAATTATCAAGAATTCTACATCGTTGCTCTCCAGTTGATTGTATTCAGTAGCGAATATTCCTATTACAGTAGTCATGAAAATATAAACCAAATGATGAGAGATTTGGATCAGAATATTTGCACACAATGCTATTGTAAAGTTTCAGTGATCAATGGAATAACGGGATCTTGAAGCGTCATGTATAATAAATTTATACCGTTTAATCACTTCACAATTCGTGTTTCAACAATATTCCGTTAAAAGTGCATGCCCGTGGTTCAGTCAGCCTGTAAGTATTCCAGCTGCAGAAGGAAAATGTTCATGAATCTCCTGCCTCCTATAATTTCCCGTGACGTCAGGAGCGGGCGGCAGGGGGTTCGACCTTATCTTTTTGTGTGCAGCGAAGAAAACATCTGGCAAATACCTTTGTCGATGACAGTATTTCCATCATACTAGTGTCGATGTAATATTCATCAAACACTAATCACATGAAAATACGCGTTGACTCCCACAAATAAATGTACTAATGGTGTTAATGTTAATTCTTTGAGGCAAGTTTAGCAACAGTTCTACTCGGAAAGTTAAATGTCGCGAGGTTTGAGACTTGATTCTTGGGTGTTGACTCAGCGACTTGGGAGCTCTATCCTTGTAAATAAACGAAGACCTTTGTACTCCGAAGAAAACAACACAAAAATAGTAAATGAAGGATTATGTCAAATTTTACTAGGCAAATGATCTCGCTACTAGAGGATTTTCATGTGTTTTTGCGAAGAAATTTATTTTCAAACATACTTTGTATGTGTTGTGTTCTTCAGTGCCCTGCCTAAAATTATCTTCCAAGGGGGATCCTTTTGCTGGGTTTTGATTTTTCAAACACGTCTCTTTATATCAGTTTGCACTTTACGTCTCATTAAAAATTTAATAATTAAACATTTCATTGGCTATTCGATTCATAAAGAAAGAACTTCAATTAGATGCGTTAGTGAACTCGTCATGATTGTGAGCTGAAATGAATCCTTCTACATACACTCCATCATTATGTAGGCCTTCAGTAAACACTGTTTCATTAATAGCAATGTTTAGAGTTCTTCGGATAATCATGGACGATATCAGAACCATTGCCTAGTTGGGAAATACGATGAGGCCGTGGAGGTCAGATGCTGATATGAGCTAAGCAGAATGGCCTGCGAGGACCGAGAGAGCATTCATAAGAACCACGACTCCGTTACAAAGGTTAGGAATAATTTCAAGCCAGTTCCATTTGGCGAGAATGATACATAAATTTTCACAAGTTAGTGAACTCACAAATTAATTGAAATTACAACTAATTTTCACATATTGTCATTGAAAAACATTTAAAAAACAAGTATCTTTAGAAATACAAAGTAGGAGAACATTTCCCCCCCCCTAGAAGTTCGTTTTCCATTCAGACGCTCCAAAAATATTGATACGAGACTACATTGTTTCTCAAATTATTGCAATGTATCAACGTCACCAGCGATGTTATTAATAGAAGAAAAATATTCCTTGATTCTGACAGTCGACAGAGGCATAAAAAATTGGAAGAACTGCGTGAAGATATTTCTCAGTTGTGGAAAGTGCTGTTTTTACACACGTTGTTAAGGTAGTATCGTAACACTATCGTACAATAGTTAGACCGACCTCTTTGAAAAAAACCGAAAAACACTTTAAAAGAAAGAAAAATCTCTCTTCTTTGAGATGATAAGGAAAAAATTGGCCGTTACCGGTCTAATTTTTTAATAAAATAAATTTAAATTAGTAAGGTTCTTATGGAAAACCTTCGCGGGCATACGTTTTTTCATGTTATTGAAGTTATACGGTGAAATTACTTTTTTTTTATTCAATACGTAGTACAATTGCTTCAGAATCAGATGATATTATATTTAACGTACCTCAATGGGCATTCTGAGGAGTAATTGTTAAAAAAAGCTGCCAATTTCATGCCATACACTATTTGAGGATAATTCACTTTCAATGCAAACAATGTAGACTAATATTCAACGCAGAAAGGAAGAAAAATAGGGCGCCGAAGTTAACTTCGAACCTAATCTGTTTAAGAATAGCCAACCTGTGAAAATGAAAAATCATGCGAGAGACTAAATTTATTAATAAACATTGTTTTTCTTGAGCAACTATTCAATACTTCTTTCTATTTACAAATAATTATTTAAATACTCCGTTCACGCTTAGGAGCTGCTGTTGTTAATCCATAGATGTAATAAATGATTGAGTGTTTGATTAGCGAAAGGCACGAGCATCCCACCTTAATACTGCTCGAAGAAACTCTAAGTACTATTTTTTTTAATGCATTCGTAGACAATTGATGGCTCCCGCTATGAATTATCTCCGATGCGCCCCAAAATAATTCATGATTCGTGTTTTGGTCCTTCCTATGAATTTATTAAAAAGGTAATGAACAGCTATACCTATCATTTGTGCATATACTAATTTTTTAGTTTGGACATACTTCATAGGAATGTTTAGATGGAAATTAAAACAGTTCTATAAAATTAAAATACTTCTAATAATAAACAAATTTCTTCTCAGTGTATGAAATCCTCTTTGGTATTTATGCCGTTCAAAATGAGTCAAGAGAAAAGTAAACAATAGTATCACCGAGAGAATTAATACAGAAACTATCAACCAGATTTCATGCCAACCCCAAATCTTTCTTAGCACTAATAATTTCGATTTCCGAGCTTCATCACGCGAAGCCATATCCATCTTCCTAAAGACTTGTTACACTCTCCTTAATATTATACAAAATATTGTTTAAAAAGATTTCGCTGTATCGAAATTGTTTTCTAAATATCAAACTAACTTTCTGACTTGACTATTGTTACTTTCCCCCCTTACGAAGTTATTCGTAAGAAGAAAAGGTTATGTAATTGTGCGCCAGAGAACGACGCATTTTACAAGAAAAACTCAACTTACCGAGCTCTGGTAAAGAAAAAGTGGATAAATCCTGTTGCTAAATTTAGAAAATAATTCTCTAACACATTGTGTAGCCAGAATCCATCTTGTTGGTCCTTCATGCCGAAAAATTGGTTGGCGGCAAAACGTCTATCTATCTGTCCGTTCGTTTGTGGTCAATGCAAGCACCTAAACCGTTCAGCCGATTTTCTTCAAAATTGATATTCTCCAATCAATGGATTTGAATAAACTCGTGGCTTTGGGATTTTCCAGCGGATATTGTGATTTTTGAGGGACTTTGCAAGCCTCAAAAACATTTTCAAAATTTTCTCAAAAACTGTACCAAATGTCTTCATCAAACTTTGTTTTCGGATAGCGTAAAGAACGCTTAAGAGAATGGTGGTGGTCTCATGTTCATTGAAATCACAGATTGTTTGAAAATTGAGAAAGCTTTTTTTGGGGGGGGTGTCTTTCTACAACTATAATATTTAAGATAGAGACTTTTTCCTTAATGAAGTCTGTTTCTTATAGGGATTTTAAATAAGTTCATGTTCAATTTTTCGAAAATATGAGTAGTTTCCGTGTAATTTTGTGCAAAATATAGTTTTTTTTTTGTCAAAAATAGCTCCAATATTTTCTTTAATTTTTTTCTCGTATGTAATAAGTAGAGCCCGGAAGTTCAGGCATTTATTTTACCTGAAATAGGCAGGCAAAATGGCATTTACTTTTACTAAAATGGGCACCCAAAAAGACATTTATGCTAGCTAAAGTAGTGGTGCAAAAAAAGCATATAAACAATGAAAACTCAATTTCGAAACTACAAAATCAGCTCTTTAAAAAAAGGTCATGTACATTTTTTTTAAGAAAACGTGCTGATTTCTCCTAATTAGTGTCTGAAATTCATGAAATTTCTAAAAAAAATATTTTCTCAAAACTCGTACAAAATTTTTTCATTGAAGTTTCTCCTTGTGTGTAACAACGTAAAATAATAAGCTAGTGGTGCTATAGAATGGCAGCGACTTTCTCGCACTAGCTACTTTTCTAATCTCTTTAGTCTGGACTAGCTAGCAAAACAATGGGTTTAGGAGGACCATCTCCCATAGGATCCGCCTCTGGAGGGAAATTCTAGTTTGGACATGGAATCAGAAAAATTCAAAATTTGTTAGACGGACTTAAACAATACGTGTAGTTATCGTCTCGGGTACCGACTGAAAACAAGAGACCTAGGGCGGTAGAGCCAAGGGGGTCTCTTACCGTATCTAATCTTCCGCCCCCTGCTCCTCTGTCCACCACAAATACAATTGATTTGTCTGTGCAAGAGAAATAACTTAAATACATTTTATTGAAACAAAATCGGGGCCCCAATTAAGTGGGGGTCTGGGGCAAGATACTCCAGCTGCCTTCCGCTTGTTACCCTGTTTAAATGATTTGATTGATTTTTTTTCGTGTTTCCGGGCACGTCAACTGCTTTGGTCATTAGTCCCGTTAGTGTAGTGCATGTTTTATCGGGAGATGGCAGTGATCTTCCCCCGCTGAATGGCGAGATCCGGCGCCGACCTACCGTCGGCTAGTGGGGTTTCCCCCTAACCAGGACTCTCCCACCAGCGGGCACCGCCCCAGCTGGGACAAGCTCTAAGCTCCCGACCGGTCTCCCGGGATATGTGGTAGTGTAGTGCATGTTAGTGTGTGTGTGTGTGTGTGTGTGTGTGAGGGGAGAGGATAGGACAAGGAAGAAGGACAGATCTCGCGCGGTCCGTGGCCCGTTTGATAGGGAACTGCTCCGGCATTTGCCTGGTATTGATTGGAGCAACCTCGAAAAACTACCGATCAGAGCAGCCGGCCGCTAGAATTCTCCTCCAGACAGCGACTGAATTCGACCTACCTGAAAGCTAGTGTCAAAAATCCTTGTTACCCTGTTAATCACAGCTACTTCACCCTCTGTGACCCCTGTTAATCACAACGTATACACTCCTTCGGAACGGGGTGCGATCAAAATACGTTTATAGCTTCGAATCCTTGCCGTAAAATTTCGAAAAGCAAAGCGTTGCGGGAGCCCCTGGATCTTCACTCCCGATCGCCGCGCGGCGCCGGGCGAGGGGTGCGACTGGGCGCAAGATGGCGGGCGCCGAGAGAGTGCGTCGCGGCGCGGGTGATAGCGAGGCCCTCCAAGGCCGCCCCCAATCGGTGCTGCGATCGCCGCGAAACTGTTCCGCCGCCCTCCCCCTCCCCCTTGCCCCCGCCCCGTCCCCCCGCGCCGCTCGCGCCGCAATCCCAAGGATAAGCCGAGCCCCGCGCCCAACGCCGCTCCGCCGCCATCTTGCGGCAGCCCGCGACGTCACCGCCAGCTGCCCCACGCGCGCGCGTCTTGGGTCGCAAAGCAGCCCCCGCGCGCTCCTCTCAACTACAATCTGCCAGTAGAAAGGGGGCGGCAATAATAATAATAATAATAATAATAATAATAATAATAATAATAGCAATAATAATGATGTTAATGATAATGGTAATGGTAATGATGATAATAATGATAATAACAGCAATAGTAATAACAGCAATAATAATAACAACAATAATAATAAACTGGTCCCGTGACGCAGGTGGTTGCGGCAGCCATCGCTGCGCCGAGGAGGTTGCAGGTTGAAGTCCTGCGTAGGCATGGTCATATTTGCGATTGTCCCTTCGTCCCTCATCATCGGTATAATAATAATAGTTTTATTATTATTATTAATATTATTATTATTATTATTATTATTATTATTATTATTATTATTATTATTATCTTAAATGGCGAGACTAAGACCATAAGGTGCATTTGGTGGTGTAACGGTTAGGGAATCCGACTGTTACACCCAAGTTCGCGGATTCAAACTCGATGGAAGCTGTGGATTTTTAAAGGCGAAAATCTCCTTCATACTGCTTCCTTCGGAGAGGAAGTGAAGCCAGCTGTCCCATATTGTATATTTACTGCATGTAAAAGATTCTCAAGCGTAAAGGAAGCCTCTGAGCAAAATTGAAATCGCTTGTGTCGTCGCTCAAGAGAGATCTCCTTTCTCTGCCAGACGGTGAAAGGAGCGTCCACAGGGAGGTTGACTGATCAGGGAGAAGAGCAGTCCTGCTGGCCTGTGCCTCGCCGCGAAAAAAGGCATAATTACATGTTCCTCTGTTTGACAGTCTAATTTTATATTCTCACTCTAACTTGAAGATGGAGAATAATATTAACATTGCCAAACTAACGTTATATCTACAGAAAACCCTCATTAACACGAATTCCAAGGGATTAAAATTATCGGAGTTCGTGTTATAAAAATTCGAGTTATCGGAGTATTATAAATATTCATACTTCAGTAATCCCTTGCCGGGACCGACGTTTTATTCGCGATTCGGCGAAATTCATATTAAGCGCGTTCGTACTAACGGGGTTTTACAATATCATCAGGCTAAAAACAACAATGAATACAAATATAAAATGGAAACGTAGACTAACATCAAGAGAAAATATATTTGACGATGGGGAGAAGTCCTCGAAACTATCACAAGAACTGTAATACACATTTTTGAAGTTTACCTGATGCTGTTTTATTTGTGAATAGTGAACATCCTCATGTTTACAATGTGGTTTGTCCATAATTCCTGGGCCAAATTATATATATATATATATATATATATATATATATATATATACATATATATATATATATAAATTCATGTAGTGACAGACGCTAATATTATCAAACTAACGTTAGCATACTGACATAATGTCTGAAAATTGACCTAGTAACATTGACATGATAAATTGCTAGCCTTGATGCACTTACATTGTTTTATTACTATTGGTCTAATAACATTGACATACTAACTTTTATACTATCATTAACGTACTAACACTATCATGCTAACAATAAGATAATAACATTAAATAAGTAACACTAAATGGGAGAAGAGGACGAGCAATTTACATTTATTTGCGGGCATTGTCCTCGTCGCTGTTGTCATCACCGTGGCTCTTGCCCATTGTCCAACAGTTTTAATTCCAATGCTCTCGCCGCAGGAGCCAACGCAACAACGATATCCATAGTTTTCGTAGCGTTCCCTCGCTCAGCAAATATGGGATATGATTAGGGCAGGTGTTGCTTGACAAGGCAAAGTGGACGTTTTGCGCCCTGTGTATACCTTAGCATTGAACTTAATTGGAAACCGCGCTGTTAGGTTCACGAAGCAAGTGAACTGGCACCGGTCTTTAGAAGAAAGTCGAGCGGTGCCTTTTATTTATTGACCGGCCTCGAAACCACCATAAGCTTCCTCTGAAAATAGGGGCAATGCGCACGAAAAATATTTTTGTTCGTTTTACATACGTTTTGATGAGATTTCTACGACTAGTAGTTTTTCTCCTTCACTTCTTCTACTTATATGTATTACTGGTCCATTATACATTTGCAGACGGCATAATGAGGAACTACTGTTGATTTTAAAGTGAGGACCCGAACACACATCCGAGAATGTAGGAATAGTGCAGATGTCCAAAAGCATCTGACCAATGCTGACGTCAGCTGAGACAGTCCGAGAAAACAATCTTGTTAAATATTTTCGTTTCTGTGATGTCTGCAGAAAAAGCAAATCTACTTCGGTGTGCGGGAGTACGTTCTGGCAATTTATTATAAATAACCTAGAGAACTACTGCCATGAGGAAAATAAAAAACAGTTATTAATACCATAAAAAAGACCTATGGAGAGAGCTGCAGTACACGACACTTTGTCAACGACAGTACACTATTCACAAAAGGCACGGAAAATTATTTTATTTCACCTTTGCATACATCTATTACACAATAGTTATGTTCTTGCTCGCTTCTACTCTGCCGTACCCTGCAAAGAGCCGGCGTGTATTCCATTCACCGCCATCTATGTTGTATCTAATCGATCAGAATCTACTGTAGACGTGCGATTCTCATTCAGACGGCGGTGAGCTCTTGTAAACAGATCGCAGCGCTCCGTCGGCAAAGGTAAAGTGAACGAGTCATGTCCTCTTCTTGTACTTTCTTCTTCGTTTTCTTCTTCTTCTTTGTGTTTACTTCGACTTTTTGCAACTTTAATTTTTCCGCTTCTTTTTCTTTTATTTCTTATACTTCTTCTGTTAATTCTGCTTATTTTTCTTCTTGTCCTTTGACCTTTACATATCATAAAAAGTAAGTTACAAGAAATTTCTCAATAGGGGGCTCGAAGTAGAAATCTGCTGAGACCGAAACATTGTAAAGGATCTGGCCATCGACTGTAATGAATTTTATGCTTAAATGTCAAAAAATATATTGATATGATTGAAATTTATAACATTTGGAAGGTATGTGGAGACGGAAAATGAAATGGTTTTTGAAGAAACCGCTATAATTCCATTAATTCAAATGAGGAAAAATAATTAAAATGCCAATTTTCCACTCTAGATTCTTTTAAGTATACAAGAAATAACAAGTTTCGAGTTTTCCATGCCTGGGAAAAATATTAATTTTATTAAAAGTAAGTGAGAAAAGTCAGCAAATATAATTTTTAATGGTTTAGTGAAAGAAGATGCATCACAACTTGCAAGAACCTTAGTACATTAGTTGCTATGTTTCTGTGCTTCCATGTCTATATTTAGTGATGCCATTTCTTCAAGAGTGTTCCCACTGTAAGACGACGGGTACCTGCTTAGAATATTCGATGAATGCTCTAGTAGGGTGAAAGAGATCTTTGTCAAACAAAAACACATAACTGGGTAATTCGCTTTAGAAATTGTTTTGTATCTCATTGCTGCGAAGAGCTTGGAGGGAGGCAATCCACTTTATAAAAGAGAAGAACATCAAGAAGTTTCGTGTGTGTAAGAATCAAGTGTAAGAAGTTTCGTGTGTGTCAAATCGTGTGTGTAAGAAAGGGATGAGGATAAGGCGAGGAAGGAAAGAAGGCGTGCGGACCGTAGCCCGTTTGGTAAGGTATTGCTCTGGCATTCGCCTAAAGTTGCTCGGAGAAAGCACTGAATGCCGATCAGAGCAGTCAGCCGCTAGCATTCTCCTCCAGATAGCGCCTGAATTCCACCTAGCTAAGTAGCTAGTGTCCAAACTCCTGCCACTATCGGAACTCGAACCCTAGGACCTCCTGATCAGAGGCACTGAATCTGTTGATTCCCTGAGCCACGTTGGCCGGTTCCCGCTGGGGACAGCCCAGGTCGAAGTTCTGGGCACTCAAGTGACTTTCAGGCA
Organism: Teleogryllus occipitalis; assembly: GCA_011170035.1. Taxonomy (NCBI): domain Eukaryota; kingdom Metazoa; phylum Arthropoda; class Insecta; order Orthoptera; family Gryllidae; genus Teleogryllus; species Teleogryllus occipitalis. The sequence continues at coordinate 221,357 of BLKR01000896.1, forward strand.
GAGTTTTCTACTCGATTCAGTACTCCCTTGTTCAATGACCACCATAGTCTTCATTGCGTATATAATAAAAAATGGAATAGCCCCGATCCCATCTTGCTTCATTCTGGCTCTTCGCGTTTCGAAAATTACTCTGCGTGTGAGGCGTGTTTGGGGATGTAAGTTGACAGTGTATACTAACATTCTTATTTTCATTTGAATGATGAGCAGATTTCGGTGTCTAAACCAATTTCCTCCGTAAGGATAATGCCATTTGAATAATGAAAAGACGTTCGCGGTGACATGTCGGCGAACTCTTCTTGGAGCAGAATAAACATGTTCAGGGTCGCCACTTTTTGGAAAACATGGAAGACCGAAAAAATCAGGGAATTTCATTGTTCCGGTAAAGTCGGAAAAAAATCAGAGAACTTGGAGAAGAATCGTTGAAAGTCGGGGAATTTTTTGAGACGATTATAAAACAGCCAGGTGGAAGAAAAGAAACTCGTGCTTGAAAGAAGAGTTTCAGTGCGTCAGTGACGGAGAAACGTGGGCAACTTAAAAATCGAAGTAAACTTAAAATTCGAAGATAAGTTTACAATTTGCTCAAATGTCAAGGGTTTGCTACAAGCGCGTTTCGTCAACGAAGTTCGATCACTATCCTTAGGAACTCGCAAATCAGCAAACGCAACTTGCGAACCTCGCTTACATTTGCACAATACGGAGCAGCGCTGAGGTCGCAGATTTACATCCGGAACATGGCAGGTTCGCACTGCGTGGCGTGTTGTGTGTAGGGCCGGAAAAGAAGACTCATGTTTGCCACCGCCAGGCCATGGCGAAGGGCGCGCGGCAGGGCAGGTCAGTAGTGAGCGGGGTCGGCGAAGACGGCGTTGGCGGGACGGGGGACGGGAGGGGGGCGGACTTCGCCTTCGGGGCTGGAGATGCTCAGAGATTGCAGCGAACTTTAGATCCGAGGCCCTGAGATAGGCGCGTGGGGGAAGTCCGATTCGACTCCAGATGTTTATGTTTGTGGAAGGTTCTTGTTTGAGTTCGATGCTCAGATTTGTGGAGTCCCCAGTCCAACTCCCGCTACGTGTTTTGGAGCGCTGCCAGCGATTTTATTTTTTTCGGTGCAGCGGTTGCCCGCGACATGGCGCACCCAGGACTTCCAGGAAACCTGCCTTTTTGAAGAGGGCGCAGGGCAATTACACGCCGCGGACGCGTCTATTCTCTGTGGAGGCATTCCACAAAATATTGTCCCCGATATCATTTCGGTGAGTTAACACAAGTGCTTGTAAACATAACGGTACTCCAGCTTTATCGCCAACAAACGAGATAAAGGACAATCACTGGAGCTCCTCTCGAGTATTTGGAGTGTGCTTCATTAAATCTTCCTTCCGGAGTGATAGGGGCCTTAGCCACTAGTGATTTGAAGATAACTTTCTAATAAGTTCTGTTTGTGAATGTTTAACATCATCAACAATAAATGAAAACGTCATGAGTCAATTTGAGTTGTTTGATTCTCTCTCTTAGACTCGGAAGCAATAAACAATGTGTGTTACATTTTAAAGGTAGGAAAGCATTTTGCATCCGCTATGCTGCCCGAGTGGCGAGTTAACTCATGGCCGGCCAGAGCATGTAACCCTTGTAGCAGCGCGTGCATCTCTTTCTGCCCCACGTGTCCGCCGGTTCCTCGTAGCATCTGCGTCTGTGGGCAGCAACTGGCTTCGCCCCGCCCCTGCTCCGCCCCCGCCCCGCCTGCCATCTGCCCGCGCGCCGCCTCCGGCCAGGGGACCTGCTCGTGCAGTCACTTCCTCTGCATGCGAGGGAAACTGCCCTCAGTAAACCGCGTCGATCACTGCACCGCTTAAGTAGAATGCGATTATTACAGCGAAGCGGAAAGTGCATTATTGTTTTCCCTAGAATTAAGTAATTAATAATTTTGTTAATTATTTACTAACACAACTACAATACATGTAAAAAGTGTTATATCTAACAATATACAAACTAATAGATTTTGTGATACTCTTGACCACCGTCAGAATAGTTAATTTTAATTATGAAATACATAGATTAGTTCGAACCAGAATTGCATTTCTTTGTACCAACTTGAATGTGCTGGTATTGTCGGAAGTTTTTTTGATGAAGGGGTTGGAATTATTTTCAATAATACACAGAGCATATCAATATTAAATTCATTCAGATGAACTGATTTTCACATTTAGAATTCTAAAAGTTGGTGAATCTTATGACATTATGTAAATTGTTTAAAAATATTACTTTTCATGTGCCTATTTCTGTGATATTTCTAAGTGATATTATTTTTACATTGACCGAAATATTCTGAGGCGTCACACAGTTTTTAGTTGTAAATGGATCCTTAAGACACAAATAAGTTTACCTAATTTGAGAAGACAATCCTGAGGAAGAAATTCGCCTTGTCTAAGATAAACTTCCAGACTTGAGGAAAGAAAAAAAGTTGAAGAAAATATAGTGTAGGGAAATACAAAACAATAATTTAGTTAAGACGTACAGAAAGGATGAATTTTTTATTAGATTTTCTAAGTAGATAGTGAACTGTTTCATGGAGTACACTGGTCACGGACCGTGAATTAGATGGGAGGATGATTTGCTTGAAGATCTGAAAATTACGGGTGTTAAGAACACGCAAGGGTTACAAAAGCGGAGGTTGGAGAGGATACTGGAGGAAGCAAAGATCATCAGGTTTTTGCACGTAAAGAAAGAAAAAGCGTTGAAGTAGCAGATACCTATTTCGAATATTGATCGTGAAAAGTTACTCGGTAGATAGGCTGCACAATCACAGGCACACTCACAATCGGAAGGGAGGCTAAAATCATGAACTAAGACTTCGTAGACTTTCAGATCACCTTCAAAACTAAATTATTTAGGAGAAAATATCTGTTATTTTTTTATACAATTGTGTAATGGAATTAAAGTCACTAAAGTTAAGAGAAAATTAAGACTTTGGAAGCATTTCATTAAATCATAGTTCTCATTTCTACGTCACATTGCGTAATGCATAGTTGTCTTGTTTACTTTTGTAATTTACGCCTGGAATGAAAATAGTTGGGCCAACCTGTATGGTTGAGGTGGCTAACAGCTTGTACCGTCTCAGCGCTTCGGTCCGAAGGTCGCGGATTGGAGACCCGCCTTGCGCAATGCTGTTTGTCCTTTGCCTCTCATGTATTTGTTGTCGCGGAGGGCCTCGCGTTCTGCTGACCCCAGATCCGAGGAGCCTGCAAGTGTCTAGTGTATGATCGAAAATGCGTTCCTTCCGGACGTAAAGGGTAACCGGCTATCGACTGGATAAAAAAGGAAAAAATATATAAACAAAATAAAAATACTTGAATTGGGACTACTATTCTAGCAAAACGAATTTTGTTGGTGAAGAGAACGATTCTCGGGCGGAGTGCAAGGCTGTGGAGAAAGTGCTCTGGAGCTCTGAATCAGGTAACGGAAGCCACCCGAATAAATCGTTCACTTTTAGGAAGCGGGGGAAAATTGTGACCACGTGAGCAAAGGGTGAAAGAGTAGCAAAATGAACCTTCTCGCAAATTTTTTTTCTAATTATAGAAACGTCTCGTGTATGGAAAAAATTGAATGTTCACAAAAATGATTAGGTATCCACAAGCAAAAGTGAATACTAGGCGAATAATGAAGGGAACATTTTAAACATTTTAACATCTGAATTGTATCTTTTCAATATCAATAGGAGACGTGGGTGGAGTACCAGTGGCCCCGCGAAAGTCCTGTCTAGTGTAAAGAAGTTCTGGCTCTGCTGATCTCAATTCTTTCTTATACAGTGTTGAGAGGTTTCAGCTGGCGTCTTCCCGCCGGTTTTTCGCCTTCCCGCCGCTCTTTCAATGCAGTAGTGCTGCTACTGACTCCAGTAACAGAGCAGCCGAGTTGTGATGCTCCGTAAAGCATGACGTCACTCGTCGAGCATGCTCAGTCACACCTCAAATGGAGCACAACGTCAAATGTACACCACGCCAAAAGCCTCTGTTCGCCGCTGAAGAACGTTCACATAAGTTCTACAAAAATAGGAATTTGTGGATAATACTTGTTTTTTAACGTGGCATCTTACGGTCACGTGCCAAAAGGGAGAGGGAAGACAGACGCCAATAGGGAGCCGTAAAAGTCGGAGCTGTAGTGACATTGCTGCTCCCCATTGGGATCTGTCTTCCTTCTCCCTCTTTCGTGCGTTACCTTGAGATGCCACGTTAATAAATCAAGTAGAGTGAAGATTTTTTCGTGTTACCGGGCGCGCCAACTGTCCCGTAAGTGTAGTGCACGTTTTTATCACGGGATGTGACGGTTTTCTTCCCGCGGTGCATGATGTGATCCGGCGCCGACTTTCACGTGGGCTTGGAGCGTTTTCCCCGCCCAGTTTCACCCATCAGTTGGGCACCACCTCAGCCGAGACAAGCTCTAAACTCGGCGACTGGTCTCCCGGCATGTGTGGTAGTATAGTGCTTGTGAGTGTCAGTGTGTGTAAGAAAGGGGTGAGGATAGGACATGAAAGAGGAAGGAAAGATCGCGCGTGATCCCTGACCTGTTTGTTTCGGTACTACTGAACTCCACCTAACTGTCTAGCCAGTGTCGAAAATTCTGCCACCTTCGGGACTCGAACCTTCGGACCTCTTTGTCGGAGGGACTGCATTGACATCAATTGATATTCTGGGCCACCTCGGTTCGGTTAGTATAGAGCTTAAAAAATTGTAGCAATAAAGTTTTCATTTCTTCCGGGGTTTATGCAATTTGTATGCATAATTCCAAGTGCTTGGATATGTGCAGGTGCACGTTTTCTTTTGAACGTGACTACGAGACGCCTCTGGCTAATCATTTATTTATTTATTTATTTATTTATTTATTTATTTATTTATTTATTTATTTATTTATTTATTTATTTATTTATTTATTTATTTATTTATTTATTTATTTATTTATTTATTTATTTATTTATTTATTTATTTATTTATTTATTTATTTATTTTACGTCAAAAAACAGTTACAAACTGCGTATGACGTGCTATGGGAAAAAGTGAATTGTGTGCACATTTTCAAAATTCTGTGATCCCTACACTAAGTCATATACTACTTAAATTTTGAATTTTGAAAGGGAGAAAAAAAACTCCCATGTAATAAAATCTATTTTCAAGGATAAATAAGCAATAAATTTTGGCTCTTATTACTTCCTGCCGCGACAACATGGAAACGATAATTTGAATAATTGTATTTCCCACTGAATTCTAGAAGACGTGCACAGAAAAATGAAGTTACATTTATGTCCAGAAGCAAAACAAGGGGTCATCTCAGCATTTGCTCAATTGATCAGGGAAACTGGACGAAAAACCTGATCGACATGGGAGTCATTGATCCGGAGGCTGTAGTACAATAGTTGTTACAGGTTGTTTATACAGTCCAAATGGTAAATAATGCATTATGTATCATTGTTAAAATTAATGTTACTTTTCTTGTGATGCTCAGTATAGTCTCTAATTGTATAGAGACAGTTATGCAGCAGAAACGATTTCACTTGGGATTTAAACTTTTCTATCGAATTTAATCGTTTAATGTCATCTGGCAAAGTGTTGTAAAATAATGTACATGTATTGTATGCATTGCATTGCATTAAATTATTAAATTTCTAAGTAGAAATGAATGTTAAAATTAATCGAAATTGAATGTTGTGATTAGATTTGAAAATTTGTTTTAAATGATTTGGATATGTATCCCCATTTTTAATAGCGTCACTTTTGTTGAAGTCTAAGAAATCTGTGTGTGGGAAAGCGAAGGTTCGAAATGGTGTGTTCACATCACTGGGTGGGGAATCTGTTACAAGGGAGGTTGAAAGAACCAAAATTTTGCAAAAGTAATTTTCGAATATCCCCTTGGAGGGTCGAGAGAAGTTTAATGAGCCTGGTTCTATCTACGATTGTTGGGGTGCGGAGGCATGACGCGTGGTAATTTCCTTGAACGCTACCCATTTGCCACTGGGACTTCCTTGCATCTCAAATCGACGTCCACTTGAAAAAAAAGCGAAGCAGTAAGTAACAACTCCAGTTTTTACGAACAGAGTTTTAAAATTTACTTTACTTAGTTACTTTTCCAAGTTTTTATAGTCTTAATTTACAATAGTTCGATATAAAGGTTATACTGAAAAGGTTGTCCCAATCTGTTTCTCTTTAGCGAATTTTAAAGAAGCTACTGAATGAATACGGGTCGTATAGTGTATTAGAGGCGCTAAAGAAGACCTTACCACTACGTTTGGGAGATATCTCGTTTTTAAGACCCATAAACATAAAATTCATTTATTTAATCAATATCGTGGGCGATATAAAATAAATTAGTGCAATATTTCGAGGTTGAGTTGCCATAGAAATGTCATCTTTTGTTCGTAAGCATGTGCGAGAACAATTAAAATGTGTCAACGTCTTTCAGGTGCAATTATGCCTGGGATTTATCGGCGTTGCCGATATCAATGCCAACCACCGTACATTCGCAGTTACAATCTGGAAGACAATGAATGACTGTAATTCGTAAGGTCAGGTATTGAACGTGTGCCGCCATTAAGGACTCTGAACATTACATAAATTGCACCTCTTTAACACGCTCCAATCATCTCAATGCGTCTGCATGTAGTAACGGAGATCATTTTTCAAAAAAAAATTAAAATTATGATTTATTTATTCTTATATCAGTACCGAAATACTTTAATAGTTATATTTCATTTAACAATCCATGAAAATGTTAAAATAAAATATTTTTTTTAGAAATCCTATTAGATAATGTGAAAGACGTGGAAAAAGTTATAATTTAGTGAATTTATTCTATTGTTTGTGAAATATTATTTTTTTGTGTAAAAATAGATTGCAATAATCAATTTCCATTGTTTAATAAACCAACATAAACATAGCGCCATCTTGCTACGGAAGCAATAGTATTTGAGAATCCTATGTCTTTTGTTATTTATTGCTGCTTTTATCAGAAGATGATGGCAACATTTGGGAAAAGTTTTGTGAATAATGTAATTGGATTTAGTGGATGCATTTTCCTTATTTTGTGGATGTTTATTTGGTCATTTCTAAAACCTATCAGTTCCTAGCTGAAAGTTATAGAATTTCATCGTTTTTTAATTATTATATGGTTGTTCGTTAATGAATTTCCGTAACTTCATTCAGTAGTAAGGGTGGATATAATTTTGGAAAGCCAGTTATAAGCCAGGTATTAAATCTTAGCCAATGAGAACATGACTTCCAGAGGGAATGAATTTAAATTCACATAGTCACAATATTTTAGCTGCTTTAAACATATTGTAAAAATGCGAATGATACGATTTATACGAATGGATGTGTTATTAAACGTTCTTAATATTTTTAAAGAGTAGTAGTCAACAACAGAACATTTTTGGAAAATTCTTTGAGTGCAAATCGAATGTGTAATAATCTCTGAACTGTTTCCTTCGCGAAGAGCGACTGTATGCACATCGCTATCTGCAGTAAGTGTCGTCCAGTTGGGTGAGCTTAGGAGGCCATGCGGAACCAATTACAGGGTTGCAAGGGTTGCAGGCTTTAGGGGCCCTTTCTGCCTTCAGTTGTCTTCAAGCAGATTAGGATCGCATTTTCACCAGAACGACTTGCGCCTGGAAGCGCTAACTATCGGAAGCAATTAATTTCTTTTTACTCTTCGTTGAGTTCTGTTATTTCTATGAAAACAGAAATCTTTCGTGAAACGGTTTCCTGTTATGTTGTCTAAACTCTACCATGTGTATTTTTTAGTTAATTTGTGAAATGCGTCAGGCTGACGACTGTTACAAGCACTTGATGGATAATCATTTGATCGATAAAGAAGTTGCGGTGACTTGTGTTTAAAAGTATTCGACTTGTCCAGTGCTCTCGGGCTGTTGTTGTGCTGTAGTAATGGCGTTGCCCAGAATGAAATGTATGGGCTTGAGTAGATTTTGAGCTTCGAGAACCGGGGTGGTAGCCTGCCTCAACGTTCGCTTGAAGGTGCCAGGAGCGAATAAGGAGAAACCAGGAGAGTCTACCCGTGAGACGCAGACCGCGAAAGCAACTCGACCACTTTGTTCAAATTCAAGCAGATGTGGCATTTGAGCACGAGTCCATGCTTAATATTGTTAAGCTAAACCTAGCAGTGCACTCAACGAAGACGCTTTAAAATTTACAACGGAAAATGTAAGGATTATACTAGATGTATGTTTTTTCATAAAATTGTAATGTAGTGAAATTCCTATACTATTATTTTCCACTTCTTTGTTTTAGTTTCAATTTTCTTGGAGTTTACGCAGTCCTACTAAATATCAAAATATCTAAAGTTCCTACATCATTTCAGTAAATAATGTTTTGTTCTTTGAGCGAATACTGCTCTAATAAATTCTTCTATGAAAATACTAAAAACTCAGTTATGCCTCACCTATGTGGTAGTAACTGTCTGTGAAAATATGGTGAAGGAAATGTAGGTTCTCCAAATCTTAAGTAATGAAATCAGAAGTAAATTTTTTTGTTACTAATCTCACTCTCGTGTACAATTATTGATGAACAAATCGTTCAAATTAACTTGCAGTAATATTAGATTAACAGACTTATATATTACTAAATGATCAGGCTGTCTTTAATATTCCTTTTAGTTTGAAAGTACAAATTTTATCAGCAGAAAATATAAGTCAACTAACTGAAAAATCGGAAATAGTCACAGAAATTTGTTCTCGGACAAGAGTGGCCACTGTGTTAACGCTGCCCTCTTGTGCTGTGCCTTTACCTGCTTGTGTGTGTGTGCGCGTCTGTGTGTGTGTGTGCGCGTCTGTGTGTGTGTGTGTGCGCGTCTGTGTGTGTGTGTGTGCGCGTCTGTGTGTGTGTGCGCGTCTGTGTGTGTGTGCGCGTCTGTGTGTGTGTGCGCGTCTGTGTGTGTGTGCGCGTCTGTGTGTGTGCGTGTCTGTGTGTGTGTGTGCGCGCGTCTGTGTGTGTGTGCGTGCGTGTGTATGTGCGCGCCCATCTGTGTGTGTGTGTGTGTGTGCGCGCGCGCGTCTGTCGGTCTGTGTGTGTGTGTGTGTGTGCGCGTCTGTCGGTCTGTGTGTGTGCGTGCGTCTGTCTGTCTGTCTGTTTCTGTCTGTGTGCGCGCGTCTGTGTGTGTTTGTGCGCGCGCGCGTCTCTGTTTGCTGTCTGTGTGTGTGTGCGCGCGCGTCTGTGTGTGTGTGTGCGCGCATCTGTCTGTCTGTGTGTGTATGTGCGTGCGTCTGTCTGTTTGTGCGTCTGTCTGTGTGTGTCAATGTGGGACTGTGTGTGTGTGTGAGCGTCTGTCTGTGTGTGTCAATGTGGGGCCGTGTGTGTGTGAGCGGCCCTGTGGCGGGCGCTGGCAGCGCCTCGCGTGCGCGAGCGGTGGAGGCGTGCCGGGCGACGGCGGGGCGGCGCTTGCTGGGCGGACTGTACTTCTTAATCAAGGCGACTGCAGAAGGGCCGGGAGATGGATGGAAGTTACTGATAAGTTGGGAAAAGCTTTTTGGTTGGCTCCGCGCGGCGATAAGCGGCGGGCGGGCGGCCTGGCTGCGGGTCAAATGTGAAGGAGCCCCAATCTCGGGCAGATAAGGAAGCTGCGGAGCGGCCGCGGGCCCGGGTGGGGGGCGGGGGGCGGGGCGGGGGGTGGTGGGAGTGGGGGGGGGGCGACTGCAGGCTGCATCTTATCTCCTCCAGCCGCCTGGACCCGCCGCCGCCGCGGCGCCGCGCCAGAGAAGCGGGTGGAGGCGGGGGCGGGGGCGGGAGCGGGGGCGGGGGCGGGAGCGGTCGTGCGGGGGCCAGACGCCCTCTCCACTTTGCACTGAAAGGAATTACACCTCCTGGGGCGTGAAAGCGCTCGATGCAGCTTCCGCTGCGATGCGAACTATGGGGGCAGGCGTTCAAATGTCAGCTGGCGAAATGTTAATATCTGATACCTCTTGTAATATCTTGACGAGTACCTGGATTCGCGTATGTAACTTGAATTCATTGATTTATAATTTACTGTGTTTGCTGTCGCATTGACCATGACAGAGGGGGAATTTATATTTTCTCTATCTTATTTTTAAATAGTTTCATCTAACTACGCAACTGTAGTACGCTTGTCACAATAACTCTTGAGACTTGTTGGTATAGTATGCTTAGGAGGTGAATGTCGGTTGACGTAAAATCTGTAAACAAATAACCATCTGTCGCAGACGGTACAGGTGCGAATTACCAATATTACCTACAGTAAGTTGTTAAGCGGAAAATATACAAAGTCGTTTTGTAGAGGTTTATTTTCATATTAGGTCGTATAAATCAGTTATCTCATCTCGTTTGGAAAGTGTATTTGAGCGATTCTTAAAATTTTAAGAACATGATTTCTTCAGTAACTGAATATATTGCGGACGTAATGGAACATTTGTCATGTTCACATTATTATAATGCATTGTACTTTGACGTCGCGTCGTTAACTTATCGCCATTAAGATATTATTTTTTTTGTTCTTTGTGTGTGAATGAATAGATCTTTAATTTGTTTTCTTCCAGCATTTATCATAACATGTTCTCTCGCAACATTTCTAATCGTTCTGCAGGCCCATATATTCTGCAGTTAAACTTATCGCTGGTTGGTCAAAGTCAATAATAAGCAGAAAAGCCAATGAATGTTTTATATAAGCTACAGATTGGCGATTGGAGATTTGATGCTGCTTGGCGCTCGACGAGCTCGCCAATAAATCGTTACGATCGCTCTCTAGAAAGCCCTCCTGCCCCTTCTTCATTGAAATCACGAATGTTTAGCGGGAGAAGAGATGGCACGTGTCCATCCAGCTCTGTGGCTCCCGTGCGAATGCGTTCTTTGCGGCCGCAGTCCCCCAACGACACCAGGAAGCCCTGCTCTCCCCGCCGCAGCCACGAAAGCATTCGAGCCTCCGCGCTTGGGATGGCGCCAGCCAAGTCTGCTTCCGCGGGCGCCCCGGACGCAAAGTTACACCAACATTTTTTGATAATTGCAGCTCTAACATTTTATTGAGGTAAAAAAAATCTTCGGTGAAAGTGTTAACTGTTGGCCAGAGATTATCAATTGATTTGTATTGAAGATTGTCGTAAGATTTTCGAAATATTAATTTTATATTGTAAGTGATTAATTGAACTAAGTCCAGATTTTAAACAGTTTTAACAATGTATTAATGTAATCAAATATTTTTTTCAGCACTTGTGCCTGTACACTGTAATATATTTTTCATGTGTTAGTGACGCATATCTCAACTTTCTCTCTTTGAACCCTCAATATGTATTTGTAGGATATCGTGTTTAAGATCGATGAAATTGTATATGTCGTGAATTGGCATGCGTATCTTCCTTCGAAATCTACGGTCTATGTCGAATGCAAGAAAACGTTTTAATAAAGCATACAAATGGTCACAGTTGCATGAGCCCACGCTGAGGGGGAAAAAGTGAAAGTGACGAGTGGGGTGTGGGGGGGGGGGACAGAAAAGGCTAGAAGAATTAAGGGGCTGATTCGAAGTGCTCCCCACATAGGTCGAAGGGGTGGAGCTCATATCTGGGAGGGTGGTGACGAGAAGGGCGACGCCGCCCACCTCACCGTTACTGACTCCGCCCTCGCTCGCGCCGTTTTCGTACCAGTCGTCCCCGCCACCGATCCCATTCCCACCCACATCCCCACCCCCACCCCCACACCCGCCTCCACGAGAAGGGCGATGCTGCCCGCCCCACCGTTGTTGACTCCGCCCTCGGTCGCGCCGTTCTCGTACCAGTCGTCCCCGCCGCCCCCGATCCCATCCCCACCCCCACTCCCGCCTCCACCTTTTCCGCCCCCTCACTGCGTCTGCGGTCTTCTCCCCGACACTGACCCCCCCGCCTAGAGCGGCTTGCTCCCCGCCCCGCCGCGCCGCTCCGCGCCTGCCCGCGATCAATAGGGCGCGTTATCTATCGGCGGCGGCGGAGGCCTCTGCGGGGGCGGGGCGGGGCGGGGCGGGGCGGCGGTGGCGCTATCTGGATGGGGGCGGCTGCTCCGGAGGTCACGCGGGGGCGGGCGGCGGGCGGCAGCGCCGGCGGATGCTATCAGCGCCGGCCGGAGCCGCGGCGCGGCGCGGGGCGGGCGGTATCGCCCGGCGCCGGCCTGCGCTGATTATCAGCCCTTATCGCCCCGCCCCCGCGCCGCGCGGGACTTACGACTGGCTGGCAGGCGAGGCGAGGCGCGGCGCGGCGTGGCGGGTGGGCGGGCGGGCAGGGCGGGCAGGGCGCGCGCTTTGAATGCGCGCGCGCGGGGGCGCTCGGGCGAGTGGGGCCGGAGGAGACTGAGAGCGACTTCCCCCGATCCCAAGACAATTCGCAAGTTTACTAGTGATGAGTGGGGAGCGGATTCTCATCGTTTCATTGGTGCATTCTGAACGTAGACAACTTTTAAAAGAATGATTTATCACGTGTGGGTGATAGGAATGTTTAGTTATTGGATAAATTTTTCTAATTTTTATTATCATTTTTTCATTTTTTGAGATCATTTATCTAGACATTTACGTCATTTTTTCACTTTGTTTTCTTTTCGTGTTTTTTAGAGAATGTTTCATGAATTTACGATGACACACCAAATTATTCACTTTTGAAGTGTGTAAATTTTAATGATCACTAGTAACAAGCAAACAATTTTAACACTATTATTTCAGGGTTAAAAGATTTTTGATTTCTACGGTAAACAGCTTCTGGAAAACATGGATAACTGGGAAAAATCGGACAATTTCATTATTGTTGTGCAAAAGTGAGGAAATTTTGTTAAGAAATCGTTTGAAGAATTTTGAGACTCTTATAAAAAGTAGATATTATTACTAAAAACTTTAGGCCAGTGCTATTTTTTGCTCTATTTTTATGTGATAAATAAATATTCTCGGGACATTTTCTGGAAAACAAATAAAACCGAAAAAAATATAATTTCATTGTTCGGGAAAAGTTAAGTGAAAACAAGGAAATTTAAGAATGATTAGAAACCAGGAAATATTTTGTGACTTATAAAAGTAGATAAAATTCCGTGACAGTGCAAAACAGTGCAGTGTTCCTTTTTCTTAAGTTTTTATTGAAGTAAATATTGATGATTTGTTCTTTGCCACGAGGACATCAAAAAGCTGCCAAATTAGCATCAGCCTTGTGTTTAATTAACGTTTTCTTTAAATATTTTGCAAATCTTGTCAGGGGAAAATAAAACATGGAAAACCAGGAATAGGGAGAAGTGCCTACTCTCTATCCGTTCAAACTGAATGTGTGTCCTTCTAATGAGAGTCAATTAAAATTGTTTTAGACAAGTAAAGGAGGAAATTCTTGTTCTGAGATAATTTTGTCTACATTAAATTGAAATAAAATATCTTTTGTACAAAAATGTAAAAGTGAATGAATGTAACGCTATATTACATTATGTAGCTATTAACGTAGTGGACATAAACATTTGTAAGGTGAGAGAAATGCTATGAAAATGAAGATATTTAAAACTATAGAATTAAAAAATTGAAATAATGATGAAAGCCGGAATAGCCTTCATCATCTCCTTCTAGTTTCCAGAACTAACTTCTCTAATAAAGCTACCTTTTGAGTAGTATTACTCCGTCATGATAAGTTCCCGAGTTTCTCAAATGGTTTAGCTTGTAAGTAGTCTTAGTGTTATAACGAGGAGGTGGGGAGTATTCTGTAAAGAACAATGACTCATTTGCAAATGATTACAAATACTTCACTATAAATACTGTTTCTGAGTTTTGGAGTTATAATTTTTTGTTGTTGTTGAAACGAAATTGGTAACTTCTTAGTAGTATTTTGTAGTTCTTTTAAAAATCGCAACGTTCTTTCATGGTATTAAATCAGCTTCGTAATTGTCACGATAAATGTGCATAATACGATTAGTTGTTCAACGTATAACTTTGTTAGATAATTAAAACGCATCTAGGGCATAAAAAGTACTAAAAATATTTTTTTATTCTCTCTTTTCGTGCAAGAGTTGCTAATATTTTCAAAGTTTGCTTTTGAATCTTTCCAGCATTTCATACTTAAATTTGAAAAACTTTGTCTACCCCACAGATGCACATTGTAGGATACCTTGTATGATCCTTTCCTTCCAATGAGTGTGCGTTCTTTTCATTTCAAAGAAACACGAAAATAATTTACATGTTAGTATCCATCTTTTTTCAAGTATGTACCCAAAGTGTGCTCGTTCCTACGAAACAGCTACTTAACTTCAATTTCGGAGAAGAAGTCTTTGATTTGTGGAAACTGGTTTGCGACCCTCACAGCGAGCGCGTATTCTTGTGTATGTAGTAGTTCCGCAAGCCAACTATGCGAGCGGAGTCTTATCAGCGCCGGCGTCTTGCGATGAGTTATGAAACCGCGACCTCCCGCTCTTCCGCTGCGGCGCTGCTATCGCGGGTGACAGCGCGCGCTGATAGGCATCTGCGCGCCCAGCGCTCCCGGCGGCCCGCCCGGCAACGACGCCAAGCTGCGCGCTGGTTGTTATTTGGAAGCCTTGAGCTGTTCGCGGTGGAAGCAATAATATTTTTCTTTTCTTAATGTAGACCACATTTAGATAAAGTACTATTTATTAATATTTATATATATATATATATATATATATATATATATATATATATATATATATTTATATTTATATTTATATTTATAATATAATATGTATGTCTTCTGACACCTGTTTCAGAGTTCGAAATATTTCAAGAAGTTTCCTTATGTGAAAAGATAATAAGTAAGCCAGAGCCATAAATAAAAACGATACATAATTCTGTCAATGTGTGTGGTAGTTGGGAACAATAAACGACTTTATTACTGCCTCCGTCAACTTTTGTTATTTCAGTTTGTAAATTAAGTGAACATCGTTTACTATTGTTTATACATTTTCATAATTTGATACGAACGAGGTTTAGTGAGGACGTGTATTATTATCAGAATTTTCTTGTGGTAAGAATGTTTTACATGTTTTAGTCTTGGACATTTTTTAAGAAACCCATTAAAAGAAGATGACAACGTTCTTAGTAAATTTGATACAAATTTTCAAAGAAATCCTATTACATCTGACTTTTCTGCTCAGACCGTGCTTCTCGCTTGTTCTTTGAGATACGATGATCGTTCTACGCACGTCTGAGAGTTTTTTTTTCTGGAATGAATAGAGCAGTGCATAGAGAATAGAAATGGCTAGTCATCCAAGCAGAGTGATTTCTCGTAAATGAACGGACCGTCTATCCCTACGTCATTCAGCCGAGATGTCATCCTTGATAGATGGCCGATGTCGGAAGTGCCTGTACATAGTCGTATTTGTTGGGCGTATTTCATTGTAGGCGTTTTCTGCGTTCGCCGTGGAGCGCGGTGCTACGCCCTCGAAATCCCGGAACTTGGGTGCGACTCCTACAGGTGATCACCCTGCGTGCGAATCGCTGCCAACCCCCTCCTCCCCTCCCAGCCGCCTGCTGATGCCGAAACGGTGTTCTGCGCCGACCGCGTCCGCGCTATCTCCTCTAGGAAGCAGATAAAATAATTTTTCGGAGAGGCGCGTCGGATGGATCCCGAAACAGGTTTCGCAGAAACGCCGACACCCGTGGCCGTGTAACGTTTGCGTAACGAGCGGTGGTCGCGGCGCGGCGCGGCGGCCGAGTCGGCCGTCCGCGCGCCGGACGGTGCCTAAGTGGCGAGATGCCCGCGCTTATCGGGCGCGCGGGGGCGGGCGGGCAGCCGCCGGCCGCGCCGCGCCGCGCCGTCAAACTTCCTGAAGCTGCACGCGCCGATGGCGCAGATTACGCTGATGCCGCTGGGGCCGCGGTGCGCATGCGCCGGAGCGAGCGACCGAGCGAGCGCTCCCCCCCCCACAGGTGCCCGGGGAAGACCCACCCGACGTGTACGCTTTCTTTTCATGGTGGCCACTTTCTGGAGAGAAAAGAGGGTGGCCTGTTTCTGCCCAGAGAGAGAGAGGGAGAGAGAGAGCGAGGGAGAGAGAGAGGGAGAGGGAGAGGGAGGGAGAGGGAGGGAGAGAGAGAGGAAGGGAGGGAGAGAGAGAGGAAGGGAGGGAGAGAGAGAGGAAGGGAGGGAGAGAGAGAGGAAGGGAGGGAGAGAGAGAGGAAGGGAGGGAGAGAGAGAGGCAGTGAAGGAGGGAGAGAGAGAGGGGGAGGAAAAGGAGGGAGAGAGAGAGAGGGGAGGCCTGAGGGTGGGGAGGGAGAGAGGGGGAGTTACAGAGAGTGAGAGAGGGTTGGGGGAACAGGATGTAGCTACCCCGCATCACAAGTCGCTGTGCGCGTTCGCCAAAACTCCCAAAATCTTTCGTGAGACGGAAGCGTATAAATCAAGTCAAAGGGTGGATGAACGAACAAATCTTAAGCATTGAATCTTAGGCAAGCGATTATTCTCATTATGATTACCACTCACGATGTATATTACATACGTATTAATAATTACACATGTTGCTGTAATTTGCTGATGAGAAAATTAAATGCGGGAACCTCAGATTCTTCTTTCGCATTAGGGAGTTAACATGTGCGATTTGAAGTGTGTGTGTGTGTGTGTGTGTGTGTGTGTGTGTGTGTGTGTGTGTGCGCGCGCGCGTATGCGTGTGTGTGAGAGAGAAAGAGAGAGGGAGAGAGACCGTTTTAGAGTACTGAACAATTCAGTTCATGATTCTAATACCTAAAAATTTGAGAACCTTATATAAGAACAATCGTTATTAATGTGTGCCTGCATTTCAATCCTACTGGAGACACATGTCTTCGGACTTTCGCTGTCATGCTGAGTGAATCGTAGAGTGAAAACCCATGTACCGTATATACTTGAGGAAATGAAGTGCATTACGATGAAAATGATTAGTGTTGGTTTTGAATAGAAGCCTACATTTTCTGTGACTACGAGAAGGCAGATTCTATGACTATACTTGAAATCATATTATTTTCCCAATATGTGAATATAATAACTACAGGATTCATAATAGTATGATCCAATCCCTAGTCGAGTATCGTGTTAACAAGTAAAGCATATAATTTAGATGAAAATACTGGAAAAGAACATAGAATGAACGTGCATTGCTTTTGGATAAGATCACCTAACATGCGCAGCAGAAGGAACGCTTGCAGTAGAAAGAAAAACTGCTTGGAAAGTTTTGAAGTCGTGAAGTAATTTCGTAGTCAGCTCCGTCACGGGCAACTGCCATGGCCTCTACGGGGAGTTTTTCATAACGTGCAATTATGCATTTTACGGTGACAAAGTACATGATTTAATGTAAGTATATTAAATATAACAGTACGGCGCCAAATGCACGTGATACTAGCACCAATTCAAATTATAAACATACATTATCAAATCAACAATTCAAGTTACATAATTATGGTATTCATAACTCGTATCAAAACGGCATAAACGTATTTTGATTAATTCTTTACCGTACTATATTGACGTCACCTCATGTCATGTCGCTTCACCTCACGTCATGTCGCTTCACCTCACGTCATGTAGCTTCACCTCACGTCATGTCGCTTCACCTCACGTCATGTCGCTTCACCTCACGTCATGTCGCTTCACCTCACGTCATGTCACTTCACTTCACGTCATGTCACTTCACCTCACGTCAAGTCACTTCACCGCACGTCATGTCACTTCACCTCATTTCATGCCACTTCACCTCACGTCATGTCACTTCACCTCTCGTCATGTCACTTCACCTCACGTCATGTCACTTCACCTCTCGTCATGTCACTTCACCTCACGTCATGTCACTTCACCTCACGTCATGTCACTTCACCTCACGTCATGTCACTTCACCTCACGTCATGCCACTTCATCTCACGTCATGCCACTTCATCTCACGTCATCTCACTTCACTTAACGTCATCTCATTTCACCTCACTTCACTTCACATCGCCTCGCATCACTTCACCTCGCTTCTCTTCACATCGCGTCCCTTCAATCCCAACATTTCACCTCGCATCACTTCACACCGTACAAGTAAGCACATCTTACTTTGAGGAAAAAGCTGAGTGGCCATTCAAGTGCTTCCTTCTTTCCGAAGCCGGTGTTTGTTTTTGCGCTGCGGCGCAGTCCGTTTCCGGGCCCGGCGCGCGAGCGGACCGGCCAGGCGGCGGCGCGGGCTGGCGATGCCGACGCGCGATGCCAGGCGCGCGATAACCGCCGCATGCGCGCGGAGGCCGCGGCGCGGCGGCCGGTTCTACCGGGTTTGCATTCTGCGCGGCGTAACGCACGCATGCGCACTGCGGCGCGGCGCAGCGCGGCGCGGGGCGATAACCGCGGCCCTCCCCGGCCCACACTGGGCCGCGCCGCGCGGCGCCAAGCGGGCGAAAGGCGGCGCAACCGTCTCGAGACTGGGAACGAACAGTCCAGAATCAGTCAGCGATACTTTCAGTACTGTACTACGTGGTATTTTCATTTAACAGCTGCTTCTATCTCAAGGAAAATCTTATATCCAGTCATCACAATTTTGACTGAGGTCGCGGTTTCATAAATTTGACCGCGAACATTATTTTTGTTGCCTTTCGTGACTCTCAGGGTTGGAATGCAGGTAACTTATTTATTTATTTATGAATATATTTCCACAAAACTAAAATGTGTAAGTATCGGATGGGGAGAAAAGAATAATCGTTCTAGTGACATTTCCGCGTGCATCACTTCTAATAGCATTCGGGCATCTGGCACTGTCCCTAGGGATAATAAAGAAAGTTTTGGAAATCAAGACATTTTTACAATTTCTGTTTCAATGAATCTATGCATGTTAATTCGTGGGAATCTGTTTGGCGGGCTTGCCGTGCCTTTGGCCCACTGTGCCGGCTGGGCGGCCCCGGCGCCCGCTTCTCCGCCGCCACCGCCGCCTCCGTCGTTATCGGCAGGTAGCAGCCGGCGCTTCCTTTGTCCGAGCGATGGTAATCTGCGCGAGTGTTTAGTACAGCTCGCCATCGCCAACGGATCTCCTTTGGCTGCCGTAACGTGACCATCTCTCGACGCCGCTGCCGGTTTTGCAGGATCGCCCCCATCGCCGGTTTGCCGGCGCATTACCCACGCACGGGCGTCGCGTGCCGGCCGAGCCTCGGACGCACAGCGGCGGCGCCGCTCCGCGCGGGCCGCGCGCCCCGCCCACGCGGGGGCCCACACCGCTGCGCCCTTCCTTCCGCTCCGCGCCGGCCTCCTCCGCCCCGCGCCGGCCTTCCCCGCTTCTCGCCCCGTACCGCCCCGCCTCGCCCGCCATGCTCCCTCTGCATGCTCCGCTCTGCCCCATGCCCGCTCCGCCACGTGCTCACATCACATCTCTCCACCATGCTCCGCCCCCACCGCGCCCAGTCCCTCTCTGCTCTTTTCGATTTTCCCCACCGAGCATCTCATCACCCTTCTTCACCCAGCTTCGGCCTTCCCCTCCTCTCCGCTTCACATCGTCCACCCCTCCGCTCCGCCTCTCCATCGTGACCTGTTCCACGTCTTCTACGCCGGTTGTCTGCTCTCACGTCAGCACAGTCCCGTCCCGCAGCGACCTTGCTCAACGTCCCCTCTCTTGACCGGCCACGCCCCCTTGCTCCCAGCGCCCCTGCTGCTGGGAGAGTCCACAGTGGGAATGCTATGATTCCCCGGGGCGGCGTGGAGAGCCGCAGCCGTGCACCGCTGCGATGTGGGTGCTGCCGCCACCTGGGCGCGAAGGCGCAGCGCCACTCGCTGCCGTAGAAAGTGGAAAGCACCTTCAGCGCTTCTGGTCGGGAATAGATTCCCGTGCAAGCACGTTACCATCGAAAGTTGCCGTTTATTTAGTTCTTGTGAATTTATCTTGCAATCTGCCTTCTTTACTTCATGGAATTATCATTGGTCTTTGAAAGAAATATAGATTCTTCATCCTTTTAGGTTATCTAAGTTATCTTTTTTGTTTTGCTTTAAATTCTTAGCATCATCGAAGATCTGCCGTACGTCAGAACACGTCAATTTTTGTCTTACCTTCTCCAAAAGCTTCACATAAAGTTGTGCCCATATTCTAAACTAACGTGTGTCACCCTCTGGAGAGTGCAGTGTTCCCTGCTGGAGAAGTATTTCTCCTTACTATAAATCCATTTTAAGCACCTTAACGATGTCTACATTCGGAAATGTTTTAATCAAAGAATCTGAATGAAGACATTTGGACAAGGAAACGTTCCTGAGGGCATTCTTAGAATTCATACAGTTTGTATTCCGTGAGCGAAGATGTTCTTCGTTTCACTCATCAATCACCAGAGGTCAGTAGGAAAGTCTGTTGTACCATAGCGTCGTCGTCACTAGAATCACAAACCACTTTCACATTAATTGCTCGATCTTCACCCGGTCAGCTTGAATTCGTGGTCACGAGAGCTAACTTGTGCAGTTTTGTGAACGCACGAAGTGCAATGTACGTACAGGCCACTGCGGTGCGGCCATTCCTACCCTTACAGGTATCTATGACCAATCCTGTAACATGAAAAAGAAAAAACAGATCAAAACTATATTAGTCAACTGGCGCGCGCATTGCGTGTGCAGTGATTCAAAGCTTATGTTTGAAGTCTCATTTCGCTGTTTCAGATTTCTCTTACTCCAGGAACTGCTTAGGTCGCTTATACTTCGCCCATTTTTATCGAGTTCGTTTGAAGCGACCTCAGAAATGAAAATATTTTCCGTGTCAGCTGCTTTTTCAAAAAAAAAAAAAAAAAAAGCAGTAATGCTTTTTAGGTGATCTTTAAGCAGTGGCATTGAGATATGCGCGATGCAAATCTCTTATAAGAGTGTTCCTGGGAGCGCAGAGGGCGGCCCTTAGGCATTCATTCTGAACTACTTGCAGTTTATTTAGGAAACTTTCTGACTCCTGGTCGCTCCCGGAGGGGACCGTTTTATACCCCCTCCGGGCTAGAGGCCCGCCGACTAGCCCGGCCGTAGGGGCGGTGGCGCGCCCAGGCGCGCCGAGCGTGACGGCTGTCCCGGCTCCGTGTCGACCTCTCTCGGGCACCGTCCGCATTTTCCGGGGGCGCCGCCGTCTCGCCGCTGGGTCCTTGTGGCGGGCCTTTTAAGGGTGCGCGGGCGACCACCACAGGCAGAATGAAGAGTTTCTTTCTTCCTGGGCGCAGAGTCTCCGTGGCCAACGGCTACTCGGGCGGCGGCGCCGGAGCCCAGGCGGAACGCACGCACGCAGCCAAGCAACCGGCCGGCGGGCGGGCGCAGCGCAGCGCAGCGGGCGATAACCTGGCCTGCGCGCCCATAGAGCGTTCGCCCGGCGCCTCTAGCCTTATCAGCGGCGCTTCCTTTGTCCGAGCGATGGTAATCTGCGCGAGTGTTTAGTACAGCTCGCCATCGCCAACGGATCTCCTTTGGCTGCCGTAACGTGACCATCTCTCACGCCGCTGCCGGTTTTGCAGGATCGCCCCCATCGCCGGTTTGTCGACGCATTACTCGCGTGCGTGGGCGTGGCGAAGCGCTGCTTGCCCGTGGTCGGCATGCGCTGGCGCCGGCGCCGGCCTGCGGAGAAATCAGGAGAGTCTGGGCTAAAGAATTCAGTGGGTGGCGATCCGCAATCATATCGCGGTGTTGTTTCTTGGGCGGTCGTTAATAAAGGTCTCTCGCCTTTGAATCTCATGTGACTGCTTGGTGTCCATGACCTGGTCGTGGTTATTCTTGCACTGGGCTGCTTACGCTTGTGCTCTGACTTCGGGTTCTTGACTTTTCGGGCCTCATACTTTTGTTTCGGTTGCAACTTCAGTTTGTGAGTCTCCACGCAAAAGAATGAAGCCTTTGGCGATATGCAATCATCAGATTCGGCGACGCTGCTTTCGATGACCGTTATTGTACTTCAGGCACCTTTGAACCACTTGTGATTGCGTCAGGTCCATGATCTTGCCAGAATTTTGTAACTGCGGCGTCTTGTTCTGGCTCTGCAGCGTCGCCTCCCCCGCCCGCTTCTTCGGTGGCGATTTTTTTCTCCGAATTATGCTTTGGCTCGGTTGCGACTTCAGCTGACGATTGCGAAGATTACAGAGTCGCTATAGCAGATCGCGATTCTCCAACAAGGCACCATCACTCCGAGTGGTCGTTATTGTTGTTTCGGCTGCTTCCTGTCAATGATCTTGCCACTCCTCCTCATCTTCTCCAGCTTCGGTTTTCTTCCTGCTTATGCTTTGCTTTGGTTGCGACCTCAACTGCAGGGCTTCGGCGTCAGAGAATGCAGAGACCGTGGCGACCCGCAACAGCTTCGAGTGACTAGTGTAATACTCCTAGCGACTTAAAAACACGAATGATTGTGGGAGGTGTTAATTTACTTAGCGACCTGCAAGATCTGCAGATCTGTGGTGTAGGTCTTAATTAATTATTGTTGATTAATGCGATATTTTGAAGGGTGAAGGATTCCAGAGGCAGTCATGTGGTTCCCGAAATTACGATAACTAGAAAGTAGTGGCTCTGTTGGATTCCCGTTTCTTAAATTACAGTAGATTTTATCTGGTTAATTTACAGCACAAATTATCTTGTTGCATGTTTGTATTTCAAACTGAATATCTTCTACACACTTCAAAGCCGTGTCATTCACCCCTACAAATCACGCCGTTCCATCGAAGTCACGGGTTGTGTTGCCTTAAGTTCTTAAGGAGAGCGGAGACTGCAATGGCTGAAGACATCCCATTATCCAGTTTATGGAGCGCGAGAGCTGGCGAGCTGTTCCGCAGCTACAGGGTCCCTGTCCTTTCCTTTTCTGCTTTTGGTTGCGGCGACTGCAGCCCAGGTTTGTCGCCATTACCGCAGATCCGCTTTTTTCTTTTTTGGAATGAACAATCCTGCGATTTTAGATGCATCCTAGATCAAGACAAGTGTACCTTGCGTTTATTATGTCAGATATTGTTTTATGATTTATCGCCATGAGTGTTTCATTTATGAAGAAAGCTGTAGTTCATTTAAATCGACGATTACCGTGTGCTTAAAATTGCGGGACCAGAATAGTTTCTTCTCGGTACAATGAAATAACAGTCGAATCATGTTACTATTATATCATTTCTGGCATCTTCAGACAGTAGTTTCTGCATTCTAACCTTAGGAAGCAGAATGATAATCGTTCTTAGATAATGGGCTTGCACTTTTCAAAATAATTATTTGGAATTTTGAAAAGAACAACTTTTCAAAATAGTTATTTGGGCCTAAAGTAACTAAAAGTCAATTTGAGACTTCGTCATGCAATTTCAACAGATGCAAGTAAAAATAATAATAGATCATGCATATCACAATTTTCGGTTGTACCCCCTGATGGTAGAGATGAGGCTCTCGGCGTCTGCTTGCCAGGTGAGATGAGGTGTTCAAGGTCTATTCAAATTGGGTTGTCTGTCTGTTACGTAAGCCATCACTGATAAATTTCTCGCTTAGATGGAAGGTTAGATGGCAGAAATCTCGGTATTTATGTAGTTGTGAGTTCTGTGCTCGCTGTGTGTTTTGTTTGAATCTTCGTGACTACTAATTGCCCCATGTAATATCAAGAGAAGATATTCTGTATAAATTTCCCAACGTAATTAGATATGCCTACCAATTGAAAACTCTTTGCGTATTCAGGCTATAATTTCTGTTCATTCTTCATCTCTCATTAGTCTACAAGCATGCTTGGAAGATATCTCAAATTTTCTATTTTAGCCATTAAGGAATTTCTTCACCTTAGTTCCGAAAAACCAAATGCTTTATGGAAGGCAACAGACATGGCGACACAGTGTATTTGGTCGTGAAACAAAGAATTTCTTAGCGTAAAATGTTTAATTCGAATTTTCCTCAGAAATATGCATTAAATTAGACGGTCATAAATATGTGTTGGAACGGACTGCTTCACATTCCACGCCATTCCCCAAAAGACATGATGACGTTGTGCGTTCATCAGTTCATATTCTTATAAACACATAATCTTGATGGCCTTTCTTAGAGGGATGAGGCCGTGCAGGGTCCAATATATTCATGAAGTTTAAAGAGAAATCCTTTGTCATGATGAACTTACTCTCACAGAGATTCTTTTCACAACTACCCTGTCGAATTCTTCGAGTCGCATTAATTTCAGTTCAGGCTACGGACACCAGGTTTTGAGAGGTATACCAGAACCTCTTTGTTTGTTCTATTTCTGCACCTCGCTCGCCATACAACTCTAAAACAAATCTCTGAAACGTAGAGTAGAAAATAAACTAGGGGGAATTTATAAAATATTTCTGTTATCTAGGGAACCTCATTTGGCACGAAGTGATATTAATTTACTTAAGCGGACATTCGTCAGCTGTATGCAGAATTGTAAACTAGAAGTTATTGCATGGCATATTTGGCCTTCGGTTCCATATATTTATAAGCAAATAGATACTGGCTATGGACAGTGTTCCTTGAAATTCATAAAGTGCTTGTATGATTATTCTTCAAATTTTTCCATTGACGTATCATTATTTGATTAGTAAGAGCAATCTTATCTCAGTACGACCTTCCTTACGTCACTGATATACAGACCATCACGGACGTCAATATAGAGAATAAAGAGAGAAATGTCATTGCAGATAATTACACTACAGAGCTATTTTTTCCTTTACTGCAAAGGTAATGACATTTATTATCACGAAGAATGCTATCTTACGATAGGAAAGAAACGGAAATACATGTAAATTCAAACCGTTAAGAAGAGTTACCGCCATCTCGTATAAATATTTCTTTGGCATATTGTTGAAGGATATTCTTTTTAGAATGAAGCATTCTTCTTTTGTGAACGACTTGTAAAATATTGACTCAAAAATGAACACGAAATACGATTAAGTTAAATTTCATAGAACTAATTGCTGAACATTCAACATTGTGCGAGAATTCTTTCTTCTTGAAGCAAAATACATAATACATATGTTGTATACATTTCTGATCCGTATCACTGGCTGACAATTGTTATGTCAGTGTGATTATTTCCTCCTGTTTTCCCGGGTTTGACGTAGCATTTAACAGCCAAATGGAATAATGGAAGGCTGAGTGCGCGCCATGCGAGGTCGCCTAACCATCAGCACGGAATGCATCGCACGCGAGGGCTTTTTCATTCAAATGCGCGGGGGGGGGGAAGGGGGGGGGCGGGCGCGGAGCTTCCATGTACTCACTGGCCATGCGCTGCCCCCCCCGCCCCACCGCGCGTATCACACCTGGCTAAGCTGCACTACACCGCGCCACTTCATAGCCCTCCACGCCACCTCTGCGACACCTCCGGGACACCTCCGCGACACCTCCGCGACACCTCTGCGGCACCTCCGCGACACCTCCGCGACACCTCCGCGACACCTCCGCGACACCTCCGAGACACCTCCGCGACACCTCCGCGACACCTCCGCGACACCTCCGCGACACCTCCGCGACACCTCCGCGACACCTCCGCGACACCTCCGCGACACCTCCGCGACACCTCCGCGACATCTCCGCGACATCTCCGCGACACCTCCGCGTCACCTCGCGACTCTCTACGCCGCGTCTCTCCACTCCGCGTCACTCCGTGCCACACCGCGCCACACTGCTTCGCAGCCCCCCTCCCTGACACTTCAGGTTCTGTCCCACCCCTTTCCCGTCCTTACCTTGCGCCATCCCTTCCCTACACATTCCTGCGCCGCCCACACCCCTCCTTTTCCCGACCTGCTCTGTCCGTCATCTCCCGTTCCTATTCTGCTTTACCCAGCCCCTGCCCCACACCTTGTAACGCAGTTTTACTTCTTTACATCACCCTATCCCACCCATTGACATCCCACTGTACTCCACCCTATCTCGCCGCATTCCACCGATCATTTCTATTTACATCCATCGCAATCCACTGCACCAATCCCAACCCATTTCATCGCTGCGCACTCCTTGCTGTTCCCGTCCCTCTACATCACTAGTCCCCGACCCAGCCCCAGTCTCCCACGTGTCGCACACGTGTCCTTCTCTACACTGACCCTCTGTCCGTCATCTACTGAGGCGCTCACAATAATAACGGCAGATCCCAACCGAAGTTCGTTTCGAGAAAAGTCACTTTTTCTGATTACGTCCACATTCACTTTCACTATTGCAAAATACTTGAAGCTGGAATTTGAGAATTTTGCCATATTTTCATTTGATATTTCAGCATATGATAGGTATATGGCAGGAGTTTACCGTCACAATTCTAACTCAAAATGCGAGGTTGGTTGGGATCTGGCGTTATTATCCTAAGCGCCTACACTACTGTCCTATTTAAATATCGTGACATTTGGTAGATATCAGCTGTGACGCGATTGGCCGACAGTGTCCCCCTGTGCTTCCAGGCCTCGACCTTGGGGAGAAACTACAATTACGTCGGACAATAGTGTTTAGGACTTTTCATTGTGCCCTGACCCACTCTACTCCACTCCGCCCTCCCCCGCCGCCCCACTCTCCCCACTAGGCTTCGCTCTGCCCGTTGCTCTTCTGTCGCGCCCGCCCCCGCTGTCGAGGCGTGTCCGCGGCGGTGGCGGCGCGTGTCGCACGGCGCACGCAAGGACGCGACATGTCCGTCAACACTCGGACGGAGCACGCAGCGCGCGACACGGCATGCGCGCGCTCCGCTTTTTCAGCACCCACGCGGCGCCGCTCGCGAGTGCTCGCTTCCCACTCGCAGCCACCTGCTACACGCCGCAGGCACTTTTTTGTACCCTTTCGGCACACTGTACTGCAAAGCATGTGTCTGCTTAGTGTTCGACGATTCATTGATTGATTTTTTCGTGTTTCCGGGCACGTCAACTGCTTTGGCCATTAGTCCCGTTAGTGTAGTGCATGTTTTTTTTCTCGGGAGACGGCGGTGATCTTCCCCCGCTGAATGGTGAGATCCGGCGCCGACCTACCGTCCGCTAGTGAGGTTTCCCCCTAACCAAGACTCTCCCACCAGCGAGGCACCGCCCCAGCCGAGAGAAACTTTAAGCTCCCGACCGGTCTCCCGGAATATGTGGTAGTGTAGTGCATGTTAGTGTAAGAGTGTGTGTGTGTAAGGGGAGAGGATAGGCCAAGGAATGGGAAGGACAGATCGCGCGCGGTCCGTGACCCGTTTGTTAGGGTACTGCTCCGGCATTCGCCTGGTATTGATCGGAGAAACCATGGAAAACTACCGATCAGAGCAGCCGGCCGCTAGAATTCTCCTTAGTGTTCCAGGATTCATTGATTGATGTTTTCGTGTCACGTCGGGGCACGTCAACTGCTTCAGGCAGCGACTGAATTCGACCTAGCTGAAAAGCTAGTGTCGAAAATCCTACCGCCGTGGGGAGTGGGAACCTAGGAGCTCCCGGTCAGAGGCGCTGCAGTGACATCAGTTGATGCGCTGAGCTACTTGTCCCGGTGTAGTACTGAAGCCCTCAGCCGTAGTATCCAAGCTCTTTTGGCACGTCTGCCCCGAGCCACCGTCTCAAAGGGCTGAGTCACTTGACCGTGCTAATTGTGAATGTGTTACGGCTTTAAATACAACAATTTGATTAAACCAACAACATAACTAAAAGTGATATTAGCATAGGACGCCCTTATTATGCTTTGTAATATTGAATCGATGTATCTAAAGCAATCTGATCCTCTCTTGTTGCCTTTTACGCTTATTACACGCTTCCATTGTCCTATGTTCATGGAACTGGTATCGATAGTAAGGAGGTATTTTTTCTTGCATTTTAGATACAGCGTATTTTCGGCTTTAACCCCTTCATGAACGACAATAACCGAAAAAGACCCGATGTCCTATCCCTGGCATTCCTTGCTACGCCTCCCCTTATTTGACACATCACACGCCATCCACTGAACGACTGAAGTCGACAGACTTGTGGAGACTCTGTGTGTGTGTGTGTGTGTGTGTGTGTG
Source organism: Teleogryllus occipitalis (assembly GCA_011170035.1). Taxonomy (NCBI): domain Eukaryota; kingdom Metazoa; phylum Arthropoda; class Insecta; order Orthoptera; family Gryllidae; genus Teleogryllus; species Teleogryllus occipitalis. The sequence continues at coordinate 249,174 of BLKR01000896.1, forward strand.
TGTGTATATATATAGTGTGTGTGTGTGTGTATTCAAGACATGTTTTGCGCAACACTTGCAAATTTTGGTGCCAATGCTCCAATAGCTTGCGGCACTGTGTTAAAATTCGCCATCTGAGGAATATTTATTAGTATTTTGGCACTTAATAAATTATGGCCTGTTGTAGCCAAAATCCTGCATCAGAATGCGGTTATTGCAATCAATTTCAATTTCTCTGATTCAGAATCCGAAACGTAATATCCCGACCTCGATATGACGAAATCGGTAAATCAATGTCATTCTTTTTCTTCAGATTTGCGATATCGATGTTCCAATGGAACGTGTTGGAGAACAGGATTCCAATTGACCCTGGGTTTAATTATCACAAACCAAACCTTCAGGAACATCGTTACTCATTAGATTATTTTTATTGGGATTCGACTTCCAACAATATGCTTGCCGAGATAAGCATCAATATGATGATGGTATTTAAGAAAGTAATATTGAAAATACATTATGGATATTATTGGTTATAATGGAGAGATCTCGTGCTTATTCAAGACTACGTACGATATATTCGCTGATAAATTTAATAGTATATTCTCACGATCCACGACCGTCTCCGACGAATCGCGGCAGCACCTGCAGGGAATTTAGTGGATAATGCGCGAATGCACCACTTTACGGCAGCAGAACGTGTTCTGATCCCTTGTCACACCCATGAAACTGCCACGCACGGCGACCCGGGTGTTATTACCCATTTTCCCGTGTTCTACGTTACTACCTATTTTACAGCCGGGGTTGGTTTTGGTTGTCTGAGGAACACGCGCAGATATCATACTCTAACGTAAATTTACTACTTTATTTACAAGGGCCTTAACTGTATGTGCATTTTTTCTTGAAAAATATACACTTGAAAATATTTTCTAAAGCTGTTTCTTACAATGGTTATTTTATCAGGTTTACCTGTAGTAAAAGTTTCATTTTTCTTTTCTTGTAATTATTTAGTTCTGAAAACTTCGAGTAGTGATAAACATTAGATGGCACTGCTTATATTAATTTTGTCCTAATTTCTGCAGTATTCTAAAACAATTGAATGTTTCTTCAGATTGGCTACCAACAATATTCACGATGCTTCGTACTCTAGTTTTGTGTGACATTCTACTAGCTGAATGTTGCATTGCCGACGCGTTAAACAAATTTAAAAATAGTTTAATTTATGTTTATTAAAATAGTTTTTATATTAGGAATTAAAATTAAAAAATACAAAATACAAAAATGTGAGACGCACTTCTTGTCAATGTTCTTTCGGGCTTTAGCTACTACTCACCCTAAAATACGGTGTTGGAGAAGCAAATTCTAACGCTCCCAGAAGAGTTATTCTGGAGGGTACGTTCTTCCAGTGTGTTATCAGGCGACACATTACTGAAAATTTGTACATTTGCAAGCTCCAGTCCTACAACATACCGTTCCATTCTTATAGATTTACATTAGAATATAGTTTCCTACAGTACCGGCAGCGTATACGCGTCTCTGACAGTTCAATGAGCTGTTGCCTCATATTATTACGCATGTGGCACCACCTACATGGCAGATAAATGAAATATCAAAACATTAACATATACTGACAGGCTATGACACGTCTTGATATCATGTTCATAACCAGGGCTCGGATTCTAAGTGCATGCCATCTTTTTGTTGATGTATTCTAGACGTAGCACAAATGAATGTTTATCACGACGTACAGATGATCGAAATGTAAAGTTATTCGGTAATTTCTTGTCATCTCTCAATTTTAAGGTCTCTTTGTGAAACTTTGCGTCATTTCTGTCACTTTCACGCATTTTATTTCTTTTTCGTGTTTTTTGGTGGTGAAGGTTTCATGAATTCACAATGACAATAAAAACTTTTGTATAGTGTACCATTAGTTCACGACGAAATTCACTACTGCAGTGAACTCTTGTTTTTCGAAGTCTCAAAATTTCACGGATCTTCGGCAACTTCCTCCTCATTTCAAAACTGACGGTTGAAAGATCGGATCTAAGGATTACATTTCGTCCTAAAATAAAGACTTTATATTAAATATAATTTTATATAAATACATTTTATTTAAAATGGTAAAGCCGCACCTTATCGCTTCTGCGACTTCGTGTGAGTCAGATGAGTGGCAACGCGGAACGCTGGCTGTGAGGAAGTAAACAACTCCTCGCAAGCTGATTGCTTCAGAGCAGGTCATATGACGTACCACAGCACGTGGCCAGAAAACTCTGTGTCGCTTATGCACTGCCGGGACTGTAGTTGAATTATCATACAAAAGGTTATTTCTATTATATTATCGAATATTCTTCACCTAACAAAATAATCCTACAAAACGATAATTGTCTCACGGGGTGACAACAGTGAGTTTTTGATGAACCTTTTCCTTCCGAGTGATCCAAACCCTGCACTACATTCTCTCAACAGCGGTGACCGTGCCACAGGTTTTCGAGCGACCTGTCATTTATCGCCTGGGTGCCGTGACCGCCTCTCTGGCGTCACGTGTAGTACCTGTCATGACAGCTGTATTGTGGAATTCTGTGCGCGTGCCTTAACGTGATAGATTGCCCAAAATGGTGCTCCGGAAGAGGTATAAAGTGGCGGAAGCACGCAAACTGGTTACTCAATTACTATGTTTACGATGTATTTCAATCTGAATGAGAGAATTTTCTAATTGATAAGTTTTATATTCAATATAAATGCTCGTAATTATGTAAGAAAAAATTTTCCCTCTGTTCACCCCTAACTTTCAAGTGCCACCCGTTCGCAACGTATACACAGAAGTATTGTTCACGAAGCCCCCTCTTCCCAAATATTTGAAGGAAGATCATAAATGAAACCTTACCAACCACTGGAACGTCGTGAAAGTTTCTCGTATGCCCTTGCACCCTTTCAGCGTCCGCCGGCCAACGCGATGAATAATCAAAATAATCATCTATGTATTTGTTTTGTAGAGAACAATGAATTTCGAATCGCTGAATGCCGAGACCCACGATAAAGAAAAATTAAGAATTGGAATGAAGCAGCGCCACGATAGAGGTTTTCGAATTTCAATTTTTTTTTCGCACGGAGCGACGCCCCCTCATGGAGCGTTTGTGCGTCGTGTCCGTTGGGGATAAATCGCCCCGGGGCGAGATGATTCCCCCGATTCCGCACCCTGTAATGAAAATGTTTAGAAGCGGGGAGTTGTGGCGGGGGCGGGGCTAGGAGCGCGGGGCGTCGGGCGCGTTAATTGAGACGTGTCGAAGGAGGCATAACTCAGCACCGGCGAGGACGCTGGGACGGACGGGACGGGTTGGGACGGGACGGGACGGGGCGGCGCTCGCGGCCCGTGCATCACCTGGCGCCGACAGCGCGGACGGCCCCCCGCGCACGCCGCCGCGCCGATCAGCGCCGGGGCACGGCAGTGGGAGGGGGCGGGGTAGGGCAGGGCTAGGCGGCGCCGGCGCAGCCTCCGCCCCCACGCGCCGCGGCGTCTGAGTATACTCATCCTGCTCCTCCGCTTTCTCTTCATCATCAATCTCCTCCTTGTTCTACTCCTCCAACGTCTTTCTCATCATCCTCATCCTTCGTCGTATTCGTTTCCGTCTCCTCCTTGTCCTCCTCGTTCTCCTCCTCCTCCTCCTCGTCGTCGTCCTCCTCCTCGTCCTCCACTTCGTCTTCCTCCTCGTTGTCGTCCTCCTCCGCCTCCTCGTTCTGCTCGTCCTCGTCCTCTTCCACCTCCTCCTCGTCGTCCTCCTCCGCCTCCTCGTTCTCCTCGTCCTCGTTCTCCTCCTCCTCCTCCTCGTCGTCGTCCTCCTCCTCGTCCTCCACTTCGTCTTCCTCCTCGTTGTCGTCCTCCTCCGCCTCCTCGTTCTGCTCGTCCTCGTCCTCTTCCACCTCCTCCTCGTCGTCCTCCTCCGCCTCCTCGTTCTCCTCGTCCTCGTTCTCCTCGTCCTCGTTCTCCTCGTCCTCGTTGTCCTCGTTCTCCTCGTCCTCGTTCTCCTCGTCCTCGTTCTCCTCGTCCTCGTTCTCCTCGTCCTCGTTCTCCTTGTCCTCGTTCTCCTCGTCCTCGTTCTCCTCGTTCTCCTCCCCCTCCTTCTCGTCGTCGTCCTCCTCCTCCTCCTCCTCTTCCTCGTTCTTTCTCCTCGTCGACCTCCTCCTCGTCCTCGACCTTCTCCTCTCCTCTTCCTCCTCGTCCTCGTCGTCCTCCTCGTCCTCCTCCTCTTCCTCGTCCTCCGCCGCCTCCACGTCCTCCTCGTCGTCCTCGACCTCCTCCTCTTCGTCCTCCTCCGCCTCTTCGTCCTCCTCCTCCTCGTCGTCCTCGACCTCCTCCGCCTCCTCGACCTCCTCCTCCTCGTCCTCCTCCGCCTCGTCCTCCTCCTCACTCTCCTTCGACTGCAGTTTCGGTGTCGAGTAATGCATCGTCTTCATTTTCGGCTTTTTCTTGTGATTGGAGTTTTTGCATCGGTTTTGGTTTCGGTGTGGGAATCTGCTCACTTTCGGGTTCTTCATAGACCTATGCTTTTGCTTTGGCTGCGGTTTTACTGTGAAGTAATGCATCGGCTTCTTAGTTTTCGGGTTCTTCTTAGGTCTATGCTTTTGGATCTGTTTCGGTTTCGGTGGGGGATTATGCTCCGACTTTTTCGCTTTCGGTTTCTTTTCAGGATATTTTAAATTTTTTCTTTGAATTTCACTTTGGTTTCGATCGTTTCTCAGGCTCATACTTTAGCGTCGTTTGCGACATTTTTTCAGGATTATGCTTTCGCTTCGACTTCGAATAATTTTGAAGCTTATGGTTTCGCTGCGTCTACTGGATTCGCTAAGGGTTTATACTTCCACTTCTTCGTTTTCAGATTGCAGGCTTAAGATATTACTTCCGCTGTGGGTTCGGCTTCGGCTGCAGCTCCTTGATGGGCTTCAGCTTTGGTTCATTTTCGACTTCGGATTCAGTGTTGGGCTTATGGTTTTGCTTCATTTCCGCTGCGGCTTTTGCATAACTGTTGCTTCTGTTCAGCTTCAGATTCGAATTTGAGTGTCTCTTTCGGCGTCGGCATCTTTACCGACTTATGCTTTTGCTTTGCTGTCGCTATTTGGATAGCTTCGGCTGTGACTTCGCCTTCGGTTAGGATTGTATTAAGAGAGGCTATGTGCAGTCCAACGAGTGCAGCATACTCTAGGTCTCTGTTCACGTTAGATTCATCACAGCTACCTACTAGGAGGGCATGAACACTATAGTGCCCAGAAGAAATTAAAGAATTAATTATTGCACCATTTCAGGAAATCGACAATATAATACAAAATTGTTATTGCACGATAACTACACAGCAGTTTCATTTCAACTTGAGGAGAAAGGGGAAATCGAAAGTTACTGTTTAAAAACAATACTTAGAAAGTCTGAATATACATTTTAGGGTTAGGCAGAGAATCCTCAGAAGAGAATTACAATACTAGAGAAAAATGGGTGAAAATTGTTACTTCGTTTTTATGAACTTAAAAGGGTCAAGTGTGGTATGAAGCACGCTTTATACCTGCACAAAGACCTGAGTACTTCAGAGTGTGCAGTCGCAGATTTCACCTCCCAACGGACGTCGCACTCAGACACAAATATCCCAGTGGAGAGGCCGGGAAGCGTTGCTTGCTCAGAATTGTTGGATCATATTATATTATAATTAGCGGAACCCGGCAGACGTACTTCCCTTCATCTCCGTCTCCTTTCCTCTCTCGTTCTCTCGCCGTCTCTCTCACAGTCTGTCTCTCCCACTCCATCTCTCCCTCTCTCCGTCTCGCTTTCTCTCTCTCCGTCTCGCCTTCTCTCTCTCCGTCTCGCCTTCTCTCTCTCCGTCTCGCCTTCTTTCTCTCCGTCTCGCCCTCTCTCTCTCCGTCTCGCCTTCTCTCTGTCTCTTATCTCTCTGTCCCCGTCATTCACATTTAGTTCCAGATTCTGCAAGACTCTGAGCAGGTGGGGTAATACCAAGAAGCGCCGGACCAGCAAAAATGTAATAGAATGTTTAAGTAGATTTCAGTCCCTATAACGATTTGTTTAGGAGCTATTTAACGATATAGATTCAAAAATGCTGCGGAATGTTGCGGGTGCATTTGACATGAATATTTACTTTTGTTCTACAGCGCCATCTGGTGGATGGCTACAACAAAATTAACTGGACATAAACCTTCTAGGTGAAAACACGTAGATGTGCCAACTTTCATGAAGATCGGTCCCACGGTGTTGCAGTTAACCGCTTTTATATATACCGACATCTTTTTTTATATAAATAGATACTAACAGATATATAAATATCTGCGGGAAATTAATGAATTGATGACATAATTATGTGGATTACCATAAGATCTCAGCTGAAAGAAAGATCTATTTCGAATGCATTTTGCAACGAAATAGTACATTCATTATTTTAAAATTCTTAAGATACGATAAGAATTTGTTAATTAATTGCTTCGCATATATTTGCATTTAATTTCCAATACTTTTCTGTAAAATAATTAAAATTGTGGATATTTTTAACAAAGGGACGAGCAGAGAGAGAAACAAGAGGGAAGGACAGGGAAGAAGCGGCTTTGAAAGTGTGAGAAGTGGGCGCAGGGGCGGAGGCGGTGGAGGGGCGGGGGCGTGGCTCGTCCATCGCGGCGCGGCCTATCTGACAGCGAGGCCACGGAGCGTTCAATTAGTAATTACTCCGGGCGCTACGAACGAGAGAAATCGCCCACATTTCACTGCCCGCCCGCCCGCCCGCCCGCCCGCTCGCGCCTCGCGTGTTTGTTTTTCCGCACCAAACGCCCACTCCCCCTCCCCGTCCACCATCTTGCGCCTTCGCTCCTCCTCCTTTTTTTTTTCTTCTCTCAGCCGCGTTTACCTGCGGTGGAGACAGCAGCGCGCAGAGGAACCCACCGCTTAATTAGGAGACCCTGGGGCGCGATTACTCACGGCCGCCCCTCGGCCCACCCCCTCGCCACTTGACGTGTTAATCGCCCGGCAGTCTTTGCTAGGGCGCGGAAGTTCTCGCCGAAAATGACTGCTTGCCACGTTTGTGGTCCCTGCACACTATTCATTCTTCAATTGCCGCGTTCGCTGGGTTTGCTGATAGAGATGTTGCGTAGTGGATGACAAAATCAGGATTTTATTTTCTTTACGAATATTTCGTACATTTGTTTTGAGAACTGTTGTGTTTTCGGGAAGAGAAGCTAGTTATTAACCTCCGTATGCGTTGTATTTCTGGAAAGATTTTCCAACGGGAAGTATTTGAAGTGTGTCCGATTGTTGACCAGACTGGAGGGCAATTTGTCGGAAACCTGTATTTACTTTTTTTTCATTTATTATTTATTACCACTGTTTATTTTAAGAAATAATTAGTACTTGTTCACTGATTAGGGCGACTGAATGAATGAATATCCTTGATACCTATGTTCACACTATTGAGAACATGGTCTTTTTCTTTTGACGAAGACGTGCCGACTTTTTTCCATTAATTATTGGGCCGTCATTTTATCTTGTACATATAATTCCTCTTCCCCCTGAGGCAAACCAAATAATCTATAAGAATGTTGAAAAAGCTGCCAGTGTAGCGTGGAAGCTTTAATTGCATATTTACTAAATTGCAACTGAAAGTCTTTTTGACAACAAAAGGCATCAAAAATACAGCAAAATTTTTAGCGTTTAGATTTCTGAATGATATTTTCCTTTGCATGTACGTCGTAGGTTATTCACATGGGATTTCTAACTACAAAAGAAATGTACACATCATTATGATAAGCTCTTATCGAGCTGGCGAACATTCTGACCTAACATCTCCTTCCTCCGAGTGCACTCGCGTGAAGTTGCCTCATCTCGCAGGATCTTAGTTAGGAACCTTCATGTTACCACGATCCTAATTGTAAAGTAATTTAACACGGCTTAATTGGCAATTGCCTTAAAAGATTAACAGGGTTATAACTAATACATAGGTCTTCCACGTATTGCACGAAAGAACATATGTATCTTTTATGCCCATGAGGTGTGCATGGGTCGAATTGATTTACATTTCTGAAGAATTTAGAATAAAAAGTTTTTCATTTAATTATTGCGAAATTATGGTTGTGGAGCGGTAGCCAGAGCAAATTATATTTTTCGTACGTCACAGTTTTAATGGCTTTTTATAATAATTAAACGAAAATAATGTAAATTCTTTCATTTCATTCTATGGAGCACTTCGGTGAATTTTGTTTGAAAAGTTTATATTTCTTCTGTGTTGCATCAATTTTAATAAAGACCTCCATATACCATAAAGCAGTAAATGTTCTTCCATAAGAACTTCGGCCTTCAGCCGCCATCCTGATTGAGGTTTTCTGGGTTTACTCAATCGCTTAAGGCGTATGCCGGGATGGTCCCTAGTTTTGCATCCGAGATATAAATGTAAAATATGCCCTCCTCGATCTTCTTCATAGTATAAGAAATAATGTAAACATTTCATGTGGTTAGGCGGAAGAGCAGGCCTAATGGCCTGAGTCTCGCCACTAATAAAGACAATTTTATTATTATTATTATTATTATTATTATTATTATTATTATTATAACTTAATGGGTTGGGGCATAAATATAAGTAGATGTTTGAAAACCATTGCGAGGGCCAAATGATTTGATGTCGACCGCTCAAACTTTTATTTCGCTGCGTCCTTGCTTATTGTACTTTTTATTAGCAAATTGGACATTGAGCCACCTCCTCCACTTGCATTTAATTGCAGACCGTCTCTATTTAATTTTTTCTAGTCCAGCTGCAAGTCAAAAGGAGTGATTTTGTGCGGAGTTCGGTGAATGTTGAGTTTTCCTGTGGAGTTCGTCGAACGCGTTTCCAGTTGCGCCAAGTGGATTGGGCCGCCGGCAGAGAAGCAGCGTTAACCTGCAGCCCTTGCGAGCAGACGTGCTACACCTTGCGCATAGTGTGGAGCACGTCGCCTGGTGAACGGCCCGTCGCCATTGGCATCCCACTCATGCGCCGAGCACAGCAGGCCGCTTTCCCGCAACTTCTTTCCGGTCTGTCGCCTCCACGGCTTTTACTCCCGTCCGCGCCTCCCGCCCCGTTACACCCCACCCGTCCCACGTCTCCCGATCCACCGCGAACCTCCCCGCCCAGCCACAGATCACCCCGCCCTGCACCGCTCCGCCCCGAACCGCTCTGTCCCGTCCCGCCCCACCCCTCCGCGAACCACCACGCCTCGCCCCGAATCGCCCCTCCATGCGTCGCTGTGCCATCAACTGCTCTCTCCCGCCCGGCCCGAACTGTTTCGCCTCGAACCGCTCCGCCTCGAACCGCTCCGCCTCGAACCGCTCCGCCTCGAACCGCTCCGCCTCGAACCGCTCCGCCTCGAACCGCTCCGCCTCGAACCGCTCCGCCTCGAACCGCTCCGCCTCGAACCGCTCCGCCTCGAACCGCTCCGCCTCGAACCGCTGCGCCTCGAACCGCTCCGCCTCGAACCGCTCCGCCTCGAACCGCTCCGCCTCGAACCGCTCCGCCTCGAACCGCTCCGCCTCGAACCGCTCCGCCTCGAACCGCTCCGCCTCCAGCTGCTCCGCATTCCCAAATCGTTTTCACCACTCTTACTATCGTCTCCCCGTTTCCTCGTATTTAGTTACCTCTCCCCGTTGCACCTCACCCCGTCTCGTCCTTTGTTTCTCCTCCTCGTCCCTCTCATTTCGCATCTCCCCTCCGTCCCCCGCTCCCGCTCCGCGCTCCTTAACTCCCGCTCCGATCACATCCACCCTCTCCGCAGGTGCTGTGTTCGCACAAGGCCACGGGGAGTTTATTTTACCATTTAAGCCAGATCCCCCTCCCGGAGGGCCGAGACTATCAGGAGGCGCATGTGGACTACTTGAGTGGAGATAGTGCCTTCCAATTCGTTCCGTGGCGGTTTCACTCTCTCTGCTCCGACGCCAATTAACATAAACCGAACGGTCTCTTCGTGAACATCCATACAAGCCGTAGCCTTATTGGTCGAGCGACGCTAAAGTAAACCTCTAAAAAAAACCTCGGATAACCTTATATTGTTTTAGTGGCCTTTAATGACGGACGGCGCGCGCGCCGCCCGACTCGTAATTTTTGTGCAGCGGGAACCGGCCTGCGGGAGGGGGTGAGACGGGGCGGGCCGCGCAGATAAAGAGCGCGGCGACAGCCCCTTATACGCCATTAAGATGCCCACTTTCCCGTAACGCGGCGTGTCGCCACCGACCGCTGCGGGAGACCACAGGCCCGAAATGACCGCGTCCGTGGATACGGTGAAGCGCCGCGACGCAACGCGACGTGCGCTATCCATGCGCGGAACGCATTGGGCCAGGCCGCCGCACGCGCAGACACCTTATCTGGGCTCGTTTCAAGCAGCACAGCGCTCAATGAGCAATTCGGGCTCTGAGATATGCGTTCGCTAGGCAACTTTTTTTTTTTTCGTTTTAAATTACCAACTTGTCTCTTGCTGAAATCTTTTCGACGTTCTTCATGCCCGTATCCTGTTTTCTCGGCAGACCCCTTCCGCCCCTGTCTTAACACATTTTTTTTAAATTCTAAAATTGCGAATTAGGTTCGGGTAATGTTCTGCAGTCTTGAAGACGCTGTAATAAATCACAGAGTCAATATGGGGGTAAGAAACAAATTGCTGTTTCATTCCTTACATGCAATCAAGTATCAGTTTTCCAAACATAGCGACAAATTGTGATTGTAACCCAAGAAGTGTGGTCAACCAACCTAATAAGATCATCCTTATAAGAGAAAATACTGTTATTTCACATGATGAAAAATTAATTTTTATCTACAATTGAAATCATCTAGGTATTTTTTAAAATTAATTTGGTATCATTTTTCTTCCTCCTTGCTCTGAAGTGTCGCTCCCTTGCTGTATACGTTGCCATTATTCCAAATTGGGCAATTATCATTTAATAAAGAAACTGACCATGTTTTCCCCGCCATTTTCATGCATGAAGTATAACAACTTCATTTTCACCGTCGTCGGAATGAGAGGCAGGGAAGATGAGAATATCTCAAAAATATTGGCCGTGAAACCGTTTGATTGTTTTTGTTTCCGGTCGCATTAACTGGCATAGACTTTAAATCCCTGCATGACAGGCTACAAGTGCATGTTATATCCGGAGAGGTGGCGGAAAGATCGCGCACGGTTCGTGTTAGAGTACTTCTTCAGCATTCACCTGGTATTGAGAGGAGTATCGATCAAAGCAGCCGGCCGCTAAAATGCTCCTCCAGAGGCTGAATTCAACTTCCTTATCTATTCGACCACGAACCTGATATCTCCGTCCAAAATTCTGTGTGGATCGAGCGCAAATTGAAACTCGTACCCAGAAATGGACGCCGACCTACCCGCCGACTATACGTCGATTTGCCCCCTTCCTATTGATAATTTTCTTAAATATTTCTTAGAGTGATTTTGATGTCGGACACGAGTAGTTGCATGTCTACCGCATGAAACTTCACTCGCCAACAGAGCTTTCGATAGCCGTGTCGCCTCAAGTAAGAGGCGCTTTATAGTGTTGGTATCTGAAATATGGGTTGAACGATTGCATAGCACTAGCGATAGGAGTCGAATCGATGATTGGCCTAAGAGTGGCGCCGTTTGCATATAACGTTCGTAAATTGTAGGTGACGACAACGAAGCACGCGTGTTGGAAGTTCAGCTCACGCTATGGGATCATTGTATTCGTTAAAGGGGTTGCTGATTTAAAAGAGAAAATGTTCTTAATAAAATACTTGTTGTATTAGAATTATCAAAAGTATTTTCTTTTTAAATGAATTCTGAAAAGAAGAAATTTTATTTATTTCGTGGTGGTCTAGCAATTCGCAATATTAAAAGATATCTGCCCAGAACTACTTGTATATAAAGTATTCTAATATTTTAACGTTAATAAATGCTAATAATTCAAGAATTTAGATAATAACTCTGTAATTCCTAACGTAAACGCAAGTTAGTACATCAAAAGAAAAAATAATGTTAAAGTATTTTCTCGTATGGTTACCGTGTTATAATATTTGGCAAATGGCACTCGTCTTAAATTACCTATAATTTTTCGTTGCCTTTCGTACGTTTGCTTAAATATACTAGGTGTTTCAGGCCAGAGCGTCTTGAAAGTCAAAGAGCTTTACAGGTTTGTGTGGGTTTTGTGTAGACGACTTTTCGGCGAGATATCGAACTCCTCCAGACGCGCGTTGATAAGTTCTCTGTCGTGATCACTGATAGGCGTTCTAATGAAGGATTCGCACAATGGAACACAGGAAGGATTCACACAATATTTCAAACAAGCGAGTCATCTAGAAAGACAAATAACCAGAAATGTTTGAAGTGTAGTATTATTTTTATTTAGCCTGTTTAAAAAGTAATAGAGAGAATGGTTCCTTGATGGCGGTGTGGAGGCTTAATATTCCCAAGACCTAAAGCTTATTAGAGAATACTGCCGTATGACTATAAAGAACAGGACACTACTTCAAGCTTTTATTTTATTAAGTCCATATTTTACTTCCAGCTTCCTAAGAAAATCTCAAGTGCAATGACCATCTAGATATCTTATTAATTATCTTTGCCAAGAATACTGATGGTCCAGACCACATACGGTATATGTATATGAGTAGTGCGCCTTTTGTTTAAGAGGGCTCCCATTGTCTTCGCCATATCTCTAATGGCTCGCCTGTAATGAGATTAGGATGATTTTTATCTGGCCTTGTCTTGTAGTTCTGGTTTTAGCCTTTTTCTTCGTCGTATGGAGGAAGAGCTCTATCTCTCTCTCTCTCCTCAATTTTCCGGATCGCAGGGCGGAAAAGTATTGTATTCGCCTCCGAAACCGGAATGGCCAAAATTATGGGTGCTGTGATTTACGACACCTTGGATTTACACCTTTTGGAGGCTTAATACTTCCCTTCGTTGCTAATTATACTCAAGTACATAATTATAGATGTGAGCGCGTGAGTTTGTCACGAAATATTGACGCAATGACATGCGCCATGATTCGCTTCATCTTGCTGACTTACTTTATGATGCTATGAGAAATTGAGAACGGGACACGAACAACATAGTATCGTCGTTCAGGTTTAGCTTTGCAGAGATGCGTTTAAATCAAGTTACCTTTTTCATGTTAATTAAACGCAATTTACATAAAGTTACGTTTAAACTTGATAAGCACCGCGTTGATGTCTACAGTCAGGACCACTTCACATTTGTCAAACAAATTATTTGGGAAGAATTTTTGACATAAAGACCGACTTTAACGTACACTCGCTGTGTCAGATAATATTTTATCAAATATAGAAATGGAGGAAAAATAGGATGTAGAATAGAATCACACAGGAGAGGTGCTATATTGCCTAAAGAAACATGATTTTATGATTCACATCCATTAGTGCGTTCTTGACATTCAAGGTAACTTCCCCTCAGCGTACACTGAATTAACGTTGATGCATGACATACTTTTTCTTTTGCTTATATTTCACTTGTTTTACAAGAGCGTTACAAAATAAAATAAGTGCGAGAAGGTTAAAAGAACATTTGTAATTCATTACAAAGTCCACTTCACTGTTCATAAAGGTTATACCACTTACTGAACATTGTTTCTTTTTCTGCCATTAAGTTCATCACGCGTAAAGTTGCAATATTTTAACATCAACTATATTCGATACTTCCACAAAACACTCCAAATTCTTCTTTTTCACTACTTGTCTCCTTTTCCGTTTTCTAACTTCTAAAAATATCCTGTCCTTCACAGTGACCCTCGACTGTCATACTCATTACAAAATCCGACATTTCCGGGAGTTAAAGGCTCGTGATACTGATGCCACAACGTATGTGGAAAACTACGAATATATTTACAACGTTAATATTTTTTTAGTAATAAGTACAGTACTGTTACAAAACTAGGAATGAGACATCGCCATCAAAACCTCGATGTAAATAAAGCATCGACCCAAATCCATCGATGTTATTGAACATCCACGTTCTTAAAATTGGATTAGTGATCATATAAGTTTACGCGGTAGGGATTTAATTTGAAAGTGGTCTCGTTTATCAATTTTGAACTACGGTTTAACTGACAAAACAAAGTCAAAAATCATCAGTACAATTGACAAAACTTACATTATCTCATTCGATAATTCAAAGAGTAATATAGGCTTCTTTATTAACGAAAACTGTTTTATTTATTTTTCACCCTTCGTCACTTTGGTCTGACTAAAATTCAATTTATGGAGTCATTATTAAAGAATTATATCATGATGGACTATTTTCCAATTAAAGAACATCGACCACGAAAAAAGTAGAACACATCTTTTTTGTGAACATCCACATCAGTGTCACTTCCCTGTACTAAAGCAGCTCTAAATATCGACGTATAAAAACCATGGTTTTGGTCGATGCATTATTATAATCGATTTTTTAAATTTCGATCTTAGATGCTTTGTAACAAGGACGTTTTGTTATTGAGGTCACTAATTCTGAGACGATGATTTCGGGCGTTCGGACGTGTGGTGATTGGACGGAGCTTGTCGACTGAACGGAGAGTTCGCCTGCGCAAGGGGGATTATAGATTTTTGTTAAATAATAAACATATTTGGTATTATATCGTGTATTACTCTGTAATGTGTACAGAATAATATTACATATCCTCGTATGTATGTATCTTTTAAGTAATTACATAATTGTAGTGTAGCGTCATGGACTTCACTCCCTGCTCCGGAGAGACAAGTCGCAAGGTATGGGGATGAGGGAGCCAAAAATAGGCTTCCAAACAAAGGCCAACCCTTCAGGGAAAGTCCAAAAGGGGAGAGGGCTGGTAGGTGCCGGGTGCAACTTGCAACGGCGGAAGCAGACGCCTCAAGACGAGTGCGTGGGGGGAATGATGACGCGGAAGTCATGTGACTCGAGCATATAAAAGGGCTGTCCCAGAAGCCCTGGGTTGGGTAACGTTTCTGGTTTCCTCGCGGCTAAACACCGCAAAACTTGTCCGGCCAAGTCTGGCGCGGAAGTGCAGCAGGCACGTGTGGGTGTTCGAGTCTCGAACACTGTGAAGTATGCTCGATACTTCGGGGCAGAGTGTCTGCCGAGGCACACCAGGTGCCAAGTTGCAAATCGGCCGAGTTGGCTAAACGCATGCGCGGCCGCAAGGCGCGTGTTAGGAGAAGGGGGCTGCGGCAGGTAGCCGACAAACACCTTAGAGTGAGGTCTGTAAACAGTGTACATAAATTAATGTAAATAAATTGTATATACCTCACTCGTGTCTGTTTCCTTGTGGAGTAAATCCCTACCCACGACGTTACAGTAGCATAACTATTTGAATAAATGTTGCCAAATAAAGGAAACAAACGCAAACTCTATGGCTTTTTGGAAGGGGGCGTGTCCACCGCCCGGGTCGTCCTCTGCCATCCCTGCCCGTCGCTTCCCCGGAGGCGGCGGCGGCGGCGACGACGACGACGGCGGCGCCGCGCCGTGCCGCGCCGCGCCGCGCCGCGTCGCTGCGGCCGATGCCTCCGTCCGCGCCGCCGGAAGCGGTCGCGTCGCCCGCGCGTTATCGGGGCCGCGCTGCCGCCGCCGCCGCCGCGCCGCGCGATCCCTATCTCGTGACGTCACTTCCGGACGCGTTCTGCGTCGGGCGGACGGGCGGGCGCGCGGCGCGCTTCTTTTGTCCGCGGCGCGGGTCACGCACGCCCTCGCCCTCGCCCTCCCCGGCGCGGCGGTCCGCGCATGCGCCTGCCTTAGTGGGGCGGGGCGGGGCGGGGCGGGGCGGGGAGGGGCGGGGCGGGGCGGGGCGGGGCTGGGCGGGGCGAGGGGGCGTGGCGGGCCGGGGTGGTCGGGGCGGGGCGGTCCGGGGGGCGGGGCGGTCCGGGGCGGGGCAGGCCGGGGGTCGGGGCGGGGCGGAGCGGAGCGGGGCGGGTGGAGCGGGGGCGGGGCGGAGCGGGCGGAGCGGGGCGGAGTGGAGCGGAGCGGGCCGGGGGGGGTGGGGTCGGGGCGGGGCGGTGCGCAATCGCGGGTATTGCAGCAGGCGGGAGGGGCGGGGCGGCGTGTGGCGCTGACCGCATAGTGGGATTATGTTGTTTTACCTCTGCGCCGTCACTCGGTGGCCTTTCATTGAGGATACAAAGGACTTTCAACATTGAAACAGCTATTATAGTCCAACCGTTATCTTCATCTCTCATGCTTCAAAAGTGACACAACTGGAAAAACATCCCTTTTCGACTTCTTGCTTGGATTATGTTGAAGAAACCATGATTGACCACCGAGCAAAGGTGAAATTCTTTAACATCATAATGTGACCACCGCAAGATAGTTGTGTCATCTCAACTACTCGGTACCGTGATCACAGATCAGCGTTGTTGTTCATGAAACACTGATTTTTAAAAAGATTAATTCTTGTCAATTTTGCATCATCGTTGCAACATGTTATGAAATAACGCATTAGCAAGGTTTGAGGATTTCTCCCCGAAAATATCTCAGAAAATTCATGTTTCAAGCTCATCTACTAGATCACGAGTAGCCACTAATCTAAGTGTGAGATTAGTAAGTGCCCGAGACGTTCTGTTTGTGTGCACGGTTAGATGGAGATCCGAGTGTATCTGGGTGTGCGTGAATGCTGAGTGAGGGCCATGCTTTGTGTGTTGGGGGGGACGGGGGACGGGCAGGGTGCTCCATTATACAAGCAGCAGCGGCCGCGGCGTTGGCTGCGGGCGGAAGACGTGGCCGCCGGAAGCGCCACCTGTGCGACGCGCCGCGGTGGCCTGCGGGCGCCGGCGCACCCGCACCCAAGGAAATACGTCCTGCGAACACATTGTAAAAGAAAGGAAAATAATAGTAAACTTTACTGTATTTTGGAAAAGACGAATAAGTCACCGGTTGAGATAGCTCAGGGGAACAACTGTTGTCACTGCATTGCCTCTGACGGGAGTTCCAGTCCCAGCAGTGGCGGATTTTCGATGCTAGCGAAGTCGAATTCATCTGTTTGTCTGGAGGAGAATTCCAGCAGTCGACTGCACTGGTCGTTTTCCGTAGTTTCTCCTTAAGCGATGCTCAGGGCCGGAGCAGTACCTTAACAAATGAGCTAGAAGCCGCCCGCGATTTTTCCTTCCTCATCCGTGTCCTATCCTCGTCCTTTAAACACTACACTACCAAATTCACTGAGCTTGTCCCGGCTGGGGCGGGGATACCTGAAGAAGGATACCCCGCAAACCGACGTATATGTCGGTGCCGGATCTCAGCTACCAGCGAGCAAGGACATCACGTCCTCCAGGGATATACTACGAGTAACAAGTATCACTATCGTGATGATTGTGCATCGCAGTTGACGCACCCCGAAGCACGAAATAAATCAAATATGCCGCCTGTGTACGTGAAAATGGCTCGGGCACTGACACGGGAATCTTAGTATAAATTCTAGGGCGACAGGTAACAGCCGAATGAGTTATAAAACAATTTTTCAGGAGCCGCAAATATGTGTCATTAATGCTCGGCAGTTCTGTTTAGAAATGAATGTGGTAGACGAATGGTGAATCTCGTACGCGGCTAGTTATTTCAAGACAGCCATGTAATGATGCAAGTAAATACTTATTTGCTTTTCCTGAAGAACGTGTTTTATGACTTCGCTTTTTACCTGTCTTCCTAGAATTTATGAGAGGATTCACATGCACAAACGGCGGAATTACACGATACTAAGAAACTTGAAAGACAGAAACACTCGCGAAAAGATATGGAAACATTTCCACTAATTAGAGATAATAAATTACTGTTAAGTTGTTTCACACTCCACTTAACCATATTGCGTGTCATTCCCTGACCACACAATAATCATTTGGCTACGCCATTTTTTTTCTTTTCACTTTCGTAAACTGGATACTGACGATAACATTGCACAACTTTCACACTCGAGTATTTACACGTACAACATTAATTTGTTACTGCACGCAGAGAGCTTCAGAGTGGGTGCAATTGAAACTATATCTTAGATTAGATTTTTTCTGGGTATTCGTAAGCAATTTCAAAGAGCGTCATGAGTAAGCTATTGCAATCATTAATCTCCTAATGCCGTTCCATTTTCTTGCGATATAATTTATAAGGATGGCCTTTCTTGGCTTACTAGCAATATTTCTCAGTTGTACTTTGAATGTCATCCCCATCCCGTGTTCACACACCCAGACCATTTTCACTTTCCCAAATCAGAACCACGAACGTGCTTTGTTCTTTTTCTATATCCATCTTTAAATTCTAATTAGGTTAATTGACTTGAAGTAGAATGGTAGTGTCGACTGTGCTTTATCAAGTACATTTGTTTGTCACAACGAGGGTGCGGATACATATGCACTAAAAATCCTAAAAATATGCATGCAAACATGCTTTAAAAAATAGGAAAATATGCACTTAAAAACAATATTCACAGAGTGCGGGTTTTATTCTCTACAAAATAGTTCAATATAAATGTTGAATGATACGCTTGAGTTTAGGGGAGAATACTTAAAAGCTTCAATTTCTTTAGTTGTGTAATTTTCAACGCCATGCGTTTCACCCTGTAAAATACCACATAACTTTTTCATTATTGTCAAACCAGGATTTTTTCCTCAATTTTCTTAATTTCCTCCGTTAAGACTCGTCCTATTGGTCCTGGCAAATTGTTGAATGACTTTGCTACAGAGTTCAGTCGGACACCTTTTGTTCCCACGGACATGTTTGGATCGACTTCCTAATGAACTGTACCGCTCTAGTCACACAGATATAATGCAAACTCGAAAGCCATCGAAACGCTCCTTCGAATTTTATGAAGGAACAAGGTGCAAATATATGCTCTTAAAATGAAAATATGCTCAATCATTATAAATACGCAAAAATATGCCCTATAATATCTATGTACCCTGTCTATCTACCCTTGTATATCTATCCCAAACAATAAGAAATGAATTTGTGTGCTTTATGCATATCATGTCGTTTAAGGAAAGAAACACACAAATATGCCAAATCCGCAGCCTAGTCATAACACTGAATAAATCGGCCGATACAAAACGCCCTGCTGCACCAGCTGCGGTGACTCGACGGCGTCGTCGTGGGGAAGGTAGCAGCGGATGCGGGCAGCCTGCGGGCGAGAATGGATGGATGGGAGGAACAGGTGTTGGGACGGCAAAAAACATTGATGTTTTCTTAAAGTCGATATGCTAAATAAGAAACATCGATGTTAAAAAACATGATTTTCAGTATCAAGTATTTTTGGTGGATTGCTCGTAATCAACTGCCGTCGACAACTGTCACAGTTGTCGATCCCCTGGTTACTCGAAACCGTTTTGCTATTCGCAACCTTTTTCCAGTGTTGCTTTTTTTGATTATTTTCTACATCGGTAATATCGTTAAATTTCATTTTGAACCTTGATTAGAAAATTAAATCACAAATTTAAGGCAAAATATACATTAAACTAATATTGACGAGTTATGTATCACTTTAGTACCAGGACGTTTTACTTCGAAATATTTAAAACGTGGATATTTGAAAAATCGACGTTTCTTTTTCCATGTTTTCATCGATATCGAAAACCCTTTTGGTGATGTATCGAAGTATCGATGTCTTGTTAAAATTTGCCATCACTAGAAAGGTGCGAAGGCAGTGTAGGAAAGAGGAGAGGAGAAAAGTGATCTCGCGTTGCCACGGAAACCACTACTGGATGGCCATATTTCGGTAAAACGTAGAAAAATCTGAGCATTTTATTGCTATGGAAAAAAAATCAGGGAATTTGTAGAAGAATCGTAGGTAGTTATGGATAATTTCCAGAGACTTATAAATCTAGAGGCTATTCCTTAAAAACATTAGTAGGACATTATTTTTGCTTAATATATATTTCTTGAGAAAAAATGGTTAATTCGTATGATCTTAAGGCGAAATCAGAGTTGACCGATTAGTATCAAGCTGACTTTGGTATTTTCTTTACATAGTGAGAAATTAAAAATCTTATCAGGAAAATGAAAAAAAAAAAATCTTCTGAAAACCGGGAATAGTAAGGGAAATTTGTCCCAGGAAATTAGTGACTACCCTGAACCGAAAAACAGCTCTTGCGGAACAACTATTGCCTTGAGATATTAAAAGCTGTGAGAATTTCTTTGAAAAATCATCAATACTCAACAATTTAATTGTTTTATTCGTATTAATTTTTATATGCCGTTAGTCATTTGAATATTATTTTGATTTTAAATTATATTAATCTAAATTTATATGTTTTCGAAATTGTTAATATAAGTTTTCGAAATTTTAAATTTAAGTTTTCGTAGCAGACCTTTTAAATGTTGAAATTTTGACTACCACTTACATATATGTAAGTGACTGTACTGTAGTACAGTCACAGACAAAAACCAGTGGTTGTTAGAGTGCAATGGGCTACACAAAATTCTTCCTTGAGTTTGTCTAGGTGTCTTACAAAACAGGTTAATTATTATAGTCGTGCCTTTATTCTATCTAGAAAACAATCAGTAAGTATTTTTCTTTCTCCGAAACAACACTATTAACATTGACTACTAAATCCTATTGATTTTCATTATATCTGTATGTACTCAGTTAACGAAGCGAAAAAAGTATCTCAATTCACATTCTACACAAAATTAGAATATCTGTTTCTGTGATGAATGTAAATAGATTTTAACGCGTTAGACAGGAATGCTTGGGATTAGCAATTCAAATTATGTCTAGTGATGTAGGAGATGATTGAGACTTGTCTACAGTTAGTTAGATAGTTTCCCAACAGAGTAATCCATTACAACAATCAAATGGAATCGACATTTCTCGAGTTTTTGTTTGTTGTTTTTTTTTTATTCAGGGCCGCAGAGAACATGGACTTAGCGTTGCAATTCTTCGAGGCCACTTGTTGCTTTGTGTGGTTGCCACGTGGAGCGCTGGGGCGGTCGATAGCGGCAGTGCGTTGCTTTGTCAGTGGACAGAGGGCTTTCAGCGCAAATTGCATGCGCTCGAACAGGGTTGCATGTGTACGGAAACATCCTGTCAGAATTAATTAAATTGAAACATTATTTTGAGAAACCTGTAATTACAATTATTTGATTTTCTGTTGCAGGTAAGTGCGATGTCCTGCTGCAGATCGTGGGGTGATTTGGTGAGTATGTGAACGACAAAATGTATTGTATTTCATACATCCCGTAGTTCTCATAATACAAACCACGATAATGGATACAACTGTCCCTGAGAGTTCAATATGATCTGAATATGCCCGTGATGGGGAAGGGCAAATAGTCAAAGAAGTTGAACTCGTGGCTCATTGTGAAGTTGCTAGTCTTTCACCACTGAGTTTCGATTCCGTCGAATCTCATGTGAAATTTGTTCCAACGAAACGAGTTTGGCTGCTTCACAAGGGCTAGTCCAACCCCTGTGAAGTGTCCTAAACCCTACCTAGTATTTCCTTATTCCTTCCCAATTCTGGACGCTAGGTAGTGACGCAGGGGCGCGTTGAGTAAGAGGCGCGTACGCAGAGATGCTACCTGGCGGTCCTCTTTGACAACTGACAAGATGAGACGAGACTGGACATATAAATACAGCTTCATTAGATATCAATGGAGGAATTACTCCGTAAGAAGCGCTCAATGCTCAACCAGGAGCGAAGAGACGCGTGTCAATAAAGTCAAAGTAAAGGACGCAATGAATTTTAAAAAAAGTTATTTAACTTATACTATTACATACATAGCCATAGAAGAAGTCTATGAACAAAGGAAATTGATAGGAAATTGTATTACAAAGAAATCCGCTCGTTGGCGAGAGCAGTTACCGCAGATCCATGAAAACGATTCATGCGATTCCGGACCGTAGACGCGTATTCTGCGTTGTTATGTATTTTATTTAATTATAAGGATTCTGGAAATGGGAGAGCACGGCCCCAAAAGGATGGAAGTGGAAAGTGGCTGGTGAAGGAAGGGTAGTGTAGTGGTGGGTGGGGAGGCGTGGCTCGTTGGGATTGCACGGCCCCAAAAAAATAGAAGTGGCAAGAGGCTGGTGAAGGAAGGGTAGTCCAGGGGTAGGCGGGAAGCTAGCCAAAAGGATGTAAGTGGGAAGTGGCCGGTGAAGGAAGGGTAGTGCAGGCTGGATGGGATAGGGTGGCTCTTTGTGATATCACGGCCCCAAAAGGATGGAAGTGGAAAGTGGCTGGTGAAGGAAGGGTAGTGTAGTGGTGGGCGGAGAGGCGTGGCTCTTCACCCATCCCAATACCTTGGCTGGTGTCCAAACCGCTCCACCACTCGAACCTAGGCCATTTCCAATCTATGAAGCTTGAACTGCAAATTGATGAATCTACCGCACCCTACTAGAGTTCGTTTCATACTGGCTGTAATTATAGTCTGTAATGGGCTAAAATATCAATTCAGGGGACCCAGCTCGGGTGTGTGTTACTAGCTGAGATGGTTCAGTGACGGCCGTTGCCGTTGCAATGTGTCTAACCGGGAGGTTCCAAGGATCTAGTTCCTGCGATGGCGGATTTTCGAAACTAGTTAGTCTGATGTGGTCCTCGAGCTATCCGTATTTGATTGCATGGATTTAATCGTGATTTCCGGGCGCGCGTGTGCTTCCTCATTAGTCCCGTGAGTGTAGTGCATGTTTTTTTCTCGGGAGATGGCGCAGCAGCGAACACCAAACTTTCTATACCAGTGTTGTCCATCTGTCGGCCCGCGGTGCCATTTATTGTGGCCTGCGAATGGTTATTAATCAAAAGTGAAAATCTCGCATGCATATCGGCCGAAAACACTGTGCGCCTAGCACACGTGTCTAGCCGCGCGATCAAGCCCCCTTTCATGTAAAAACAGGTGGAATTTAGATTTAAGATTTTTTTCTTAGTCAATTCGGACATTCATAATAATTTCAATGCGTTTCACTGCGTTATAAATACAGTCTAATATCACGTACTGTTCCATACCCCTCCCCTTTTAGAGCAGACGGGAAAGTGTCGAAACCAACAATATGGGGATGTCTGATGTGGTGCCTCGAGTATGTATTTGATTGATGGATTTTTTCGTGTTTCCGGGCGCGTGAACTGCTTTGGTCATTAGTCCCGTGAGTGTAGTGCATGTTTTTTTCTCGGGAGATGGCGGTGATCTTCCCCCGCTGGATGGCGAGATCCGGCGCCGACCTACCGTCGGCTAGTGGGGTTTCCCCCTAACCAGGACTCTCCCACCAGCGAGGCACCGCCCCAGCCGGGACAAGCACTAAACTCCCGACCGGAATATGTGGTAATGTAGAGCATGTTAGTGTGTGAATGTGTGTGTAAGGGGAGAGGATAGGACAAGGAAGAGAAAGGACAGATCGCGCGCGGCCCGTGGCCCGTGTGGTAGGGTACTGCTCCGGCATTCGCCTGGTGTTGATCGGAGAAACTACCGATCAGAGCAGCCGGCCGCTAGAATTCTCCTCCAGACAGCGACTGAATTCGACTTAGGTGAAGTCGAGTATTTAAATATGGCCCGCAACCGTATTAAAGGTGTTAGTTGCGTCCCTTGAGAGCTTGCCAGCGGGACATTCCTTCTCTGTGCAGAGGGGGGCGCCCGGCATCCCTCTGTCAGTTCGCACCCAGCGTCTTTGATGGGCGCGCGGGTCCGTTGAGGCGGCGCGGCGCTCGGTCCCGCCTCACCTGTTGCGTGGAGGCGCAGTATTTCTCGCGCTAACAGGCGGCGCGCAGAGGAGGGAGGGAAGGAGGGAGGGGGCGCCCGGAATAGCGATGACTGGGCGATGCCATCGCTCGAGGGTCCAACGCCGCGGGGGGGGGGCACGCCGGCCACCCAGCCAGCTCCGGGCAGAGGACTCGCCCACGCCTTTCGCAACCACAGGAATACAGTATTGCTCTAGTTCATATAATTCTGCTAAATTAAATCACGTTATTCGTATTACAATTCTCTCAATAACAATTGTCCCTATTACAATTGTCCCAATCCATTCACCAATCATCAATTTGCATATGTTCATCACTTCAGTTATCATGGTTAGTGAGAGTGAACACATGTGTATCAGCTAATCGAATTGTCTCTTTGCCACTCTATTTGGCCATGTTCATCATTTCTTCTGAATAAGAAAATAGATTCAGTAGGGTGCAACACCATCACATGTATCGCAATCATCTCCCTGTTTTCTTATAGCTTAATTGCCCATTTTCATTTTCGCAACTTTCTCAAATGAAGATTTCTGAATGTTTTTGACAAATATGATTCAGAAAATATAACTAATTGACTTTGTTCTATTTTAAACCTTTGCATCATAGAATCACTACTTTGAAAAGAATTCAGAACAATGGGTCAGCCATTATTATTTAAGCCATTTATCTAGCATAATATGACAAGACGGATCGCGCGGATTTCCTCTGCGATATCATGGTACACTGCGGTAATTGAACATTTCCAGTTTACTTTGCCTTTTCTTACTTGCCGCTAATGTTCACATTTCTCAGGCAGCTTCTTGCTAATAATGTGCTCCATTTCTTTATGTTCGAGTTCTAATGTCCACCACAGTGTATTTACAAGTTCATATCGCCTTACTTAATGGTCGAATGAGATTCAAGATGTCCATGATGTTTAAAGATCTTCCTTGCGTTCTATATACACTTCGATTATCACCGTGTGAAATCGGGCGTCCGAGGGGGAGGTTGATGTATTGTTACGTCGCCTTGTGTTATGATATCATTCGGAAGAATCACAAAACATTCCCAGGATGCCATAGCATATTTCAACACACTGTTGCTCCTGAATGCCAGGAGCTCGCAAATGACGTATTGGATGCACGTTAGAGGTTCATGAATGTTTGACTGGAAGTCGTCTCCCACACTTAATTATTTCCCTATCAGCTTATCGTCCTTAAGAATATCTCTATCTCTGAAAGCCTCATAGTTTGATTATTTAACACAAATTTAATATTAAATGAATTTTCCCAGCGATTGTCAAGTCATATGAAAGAGTTTATAAGTTCTAGAGAAAATGTTATTGATAATTCTTTGGACTAACTAATGTCATTGTAATTCCGTATTTTGGTCATTAAACGGAATGTTAGTGTGAAAGTAATTAATGATTGATTAGTGATTCCGTACGCGTCAACTGCTATCTAGCTATGTAGTAATGTTGTCAATTACTTACATGCACTACACTCCCACACATGCCAAGAGATCAGTCGGGAGCTTAGAGCTTGTCCCTCTGGCCGACGTGCAGGACGGCGCCGGATCTCGCCAAACAGCGCGGGAATATCACCGCCACCTCCCGCCATAGAAACATACACCTCACACGTGGGGCTAATGAACTTAGTAGTTGGCACGCCCGGAAACACTAATAAATCAATGAATTAATCAATCTAATCACCCGAACCCCTGGTTAGTCTGGAGCATCTTCTGCATTCCCAATAAATTCATTTCAGTCCAAAGATACCTTGTTTTACGTTACGAGAGACGGGCCATCAAGCCTGCTTTTTCCCCGATCACACAAATTCTGTTATTATACGCGCACGTTTTCTTAAGCCTCGGCAGACCTACCTCCACTCCTTTACTAACATTGGGTGAATTCGAAATAAATGATAGCAACAAGCTTTGTTGACAAATTCTGATAACCAGAATGTTTGCTCCAGGGTATTAGAAACTATTTTGCATCGAAAAACGAGCTGCAGATTTCGTAATAGTTCTGTCAACAAAATAATCAAACCCCCACTCCCCTCACATCTAGAGAAATGAGGACTCCAGAAAACGTGGGGGGATAATACGCTCCTTGGGTCATTTAACAAGATAGAAAGAAGGTATCACTCGAAAATAAAGAAAGAATCAATTGGAAGATGAAACAGATTACAATTTAGCCCAGAGGCTTCTTTCACGCTTGATATTGTAAATGCAGTAAATCTACAGCATGGGACAGAGGACTTTACTTCTCCCTCGAAGGAAATCTCACGAAGGGTTTTTAAAAAATCCACGGCCTCGACCGGATCTGAAACCGCTAACTTGGGTATAACAGTATTTGACCCTGCTAACCGCTGCACCACCGAGGCAGCTAAGTCGTCGCCGGCGCTCATTAGCGGCCGAGATTCGATCCCGCGCCGCCCCGCGCGGTTGATGGCTGCGCGATAGCGGCCAGTGCCTCCGCCCACCCGGGCGAGTTGTGTTTGTTTTGGGCGCGCGGGTCGTGAGAACGGCCCCCTGCGACACTACACGGGCGGGGCTGCGAGGCCTTCCTTCGCAGGCGGCCGCGATGGCTGATAGGCAGAGAGGAGACGATGGAGGAGATGCCGGAGAGGCAGGACCATGCCAGGATGTGCAAGATCTTGGTGTGTTGGATCATGTCGAAGTCCAGTTCTCTTGCTGCGCTCGCTGGAGAATACTTGCAGCCGGCAGCTTTGGTCGGTGGTATAGTTTTCGTAGTTTCTCGAATCAATACAAGGCGAATGACGGAGTAGTACCCTAATAAACGGGCCATGGACCGCACGCGATACTCCTTCCACATCCTTTTCTCCCACTTTTCCCTTACAAACTTGTCTCTCCCCCACTCTCTCTCTCTCTCTCTCTCTATCTCTCTCTCTCTCTCTCTCTCTCTCTCACACACACACACACACACACACACACACACACACACACACATACTTTTCACTTGTCGGCTCACCAGAGGCAAGCTTAGAGCTTGTTTTCGATGGGGCGGTTCCCCCTGGTGGAGATACCTGAGGAAACTAATATTACCTGAATTGTATTACTTCCACGTGTATGGTTTCTGCCACGCTCTCTGGATGCAAAACACTTTTTCCTGATTTTCGGAACAGCCATTTTGGTCGACTGTCTCCTATAGCAAAAATATTTTCTTTTAATCCTCTATGCCATTACATGCTTTTTGGTTACATGCTTTTACAACCATTTTGGTTGGCAAAGAATGAATATATCCTACATTAACTAATGAAAAACTTTATCTTGCTGCGGCAACTTGTATTTCTCTCGTCTTGACCTCCGCCCACTTCTGTCTCAGAAAGTGTTGTAGATCGCGTTATCTTCAAAAGCGCTTACGATGGTACTGACAATTGCAGTGTACAGAAGATATCATCTCGGAGAGAATGATGCAGACACAAATGAAGGCGATTTACTCCGATGGAGACATTAGAGTGGACTCGGGGATATGTTGATTTTGCCACTCCGCTGGCGATAACGGCGAGGCCAGGACAGCTGGTGGTGTTGTGAACTCGCGGTCAGTCGCGTGAATAGGAAATTAAAATGTTGGTACCGGACAAAACTGATCATTTGGTTTAAATCAAATGATTTTTTAAATCACGCATTTAAATCTTTTTTTCAATTGAAACACATCTTCATTGTGATATTTTAATTAATTTGTTATTTAATTGCGAATGAATAATAAAATCACAATATTTGGAGTGATGCGTTCGTCATTACCTCTGGAGATAGTAATAATATTTTTTATTTTAATTTATTTAGAATTATCTATTAAACGTTATTATATCAATTCACATGGTTACATTATTCTCGGCATAAATGAGTTAAACAAAAATAATCAGACTGACCAAATAATTTTAAACGTCCTAGAATGCTACACAATAGTATGTATGTTTACCAACAGTACATGAGCTATTACGTGGTGTAAAACTTATGTGTAAATGAACGATTTGAAGAAAATTATTATATTACTTTTTTGTTTTCAAAACAAAGTTATTCATTTCCAACAAACAATGTTTAAATTAATGAAGTTTTTTTTTGTTTATTGAAACAGATTTACAAATACGAAGCTTCACAGCGCGCACGTTTTGAGCTCACATTTTGATAGTTGTGGTAGGAATAAAGTCGGGAGTGTGGGTTGCTACTTTGTTAGCAGTACAATAAAATCGAATCTGTACTTTGTTTACCGATGTAAGTAAACAAGTTCTAACATTTTGCATGTTCGAGATCTTTGTGCATGTCGCCCCGAGCCTCACCCGCCGCCTCCGCGGGTTACTTTCCTCTCCACTCCCGTGCAGAAGTCACTTTCGACCTGCTACACAGAGTGCTTGTGGCTTTTGGGCTCTTTCTTGTTATTTAGAATCGAAACTTTTTAGTTTTTCTGAACACGCTTGGTTTGTACTTGTATCATCATTCAACGAAGTAATACAGATTAAACACATAAGTTCATCTGTGTTACTTGGGTAAGTACTAATTTTAAATAATTATTTTATTGTTCATTAGTTTATATATGATTTTGTATTTAGGTTGATGTTGATACGTGTGTTAATTTGTCTATGTACTTAAAATTGTAGAACCACTGAGGATGGGGAGAGTGTGGCCGAAACACGTGTTTGGATAAATGTAATCATATTAAAATTATAATTAATACTATTGTGGTAGATTCCTCATTGACCCCAGATAGTTTATCATTTTCCCCTTATTTTTAAGTCGTTTTATAGGTAATTTTCAAAGAATTTTTATGTCATCAGTAGACATCGTATGTTTAGGGAAATGCCTATTTTTTCCTAGAGAACTTATTTAAAGGCTGATAATATATGTCCACGAATCATGACAAATGATGACATTTGACGGAATTTTATAATGCTTATTTTTGCTTATTTTAGCATAAATGCCTATTTTTTGCATAAATACCTTTTTTAGGACTTTTTTGCCTTTTATTTAGTATATTTATATACAATGCTAAGATATCGGAAAATCGGCGATGGTCCAATGTGACCATTCATTATGAAATCTTCAATTCACGTCTTGAAATTTAAAATTACGAGAGAATTCCTGAAAGTACACCAACTGATTTTTCTCCATTTCCCTACATCACAAATATTAGCCATGATCTGAGAACATGGACGATTGACAATACGCCGAGGGAACCGAAATATTAAGTGGAAATAAATATAAATTCCCAGAAGGTTTCAGTGTTGCTAGTGTTGGACTGCTAAAATATATGCCAGTCACATCGTTCAGATATCCTTCTCCGCTTTCAAACTGATTTTGTCTCCCAGTCGTCGCAAATTTGAAATTGTGATCCTTGAAAAGTTGTAAATATTACTGGTTAATGGAAACTATTAAGAATAAAATGTAGAAGAGTTGTAAATATGTAAATCTAGTTTGACATTAAAATATACGAACTGGTTTTGTGCATTTAAGTTTACAAAATAATATACACAAAAATTACAATTTTCCATTTTATTGTGTATGTAACTTATGACAGTGCCTTTTTCCTCCTTATTCTTGAGTTTTTCCGTGCCTTTTTAGGCGCCTAAAAGACGATTTTTTAGTGCCTAAACATCCGATGTCTAGTCATCAGAATCCGCGCCCTGATCAAATTGTCTGTGAGCCCTAGTCCCCGTGCTTCCCCGCATGGGTGCGGCCGCTGATGCAGCTGCGGCGGCGACAATCGCGTCGGGCGGCGGACGGCTTTCTCGCGTCGCGCTGTCCCACTTGGGGTCCGCGCTTCGACGACCGGCCGGGCAGCCGGACGCCATTGTGAAAGCGGGCGCCCACTTTCATGAATTATTTATCCGAATGGAAATCGATTCGATAAAGTTATTTGCGATATTGCTGGCAGTTTATGGGGCCGCTCTCCTCGGACTGAGCCTGGCCTGTCTCTTGTCGACCGCCCGGTGGCCTTTGCGCTGAGCGGCGGGAGGGATGCACGGGGGGGGGGGAGGGCTGGTTTTACGCTCGGTGCGTGATGGATGGACCAAGCAGGGACGTTGACGATGGCCAGGTGTGCCGTGATCTGGTAATGGCTCTTGTTTCTGAGCGTTGGTTGTTGAACGTTCCGTAGAAAATGAGTTTGGAATTCTCTTTTCGTGGAAATATCGAATTGTGTCGTGCTGTCGTCACATCTAGGTGAGAAGTCTTGCGATGTTGGATTCCTTTGTAAGTAGATAGTGTTGCCGAATTGTACTTAGAGGACTATTTTAATCAGAATTATTAACTATGTAAATATCTTATTTATTTCACTGTTGAAGTTTTGTTATCTTTCCTTTTCTTGTGTCATATTTTTCTCTTGTGTTTTATTTTCCTCGTTTTGTACCCTTTGCCAACAAAACATACTAAAACACCAAATTTTTCATTCTGTCTTTTGTTGAACTACCAAATTCCTCAACTCCAAACTTAATAATACGTTTTGGTATTTAGTTTTTGTATTGTTCTGACATTTCTTCACACGGTCGCTTGACTGCTGATTCCAAACGCTACAAATATTTTATTGTAAACATTTCTTGCTGAACTACATCTGTGCCAATATCGTGAAATTCGTTTACCCCATGCAAAACATTAAAATATAAAAAAATATCTATTTCATTGGTGTAAAATTGTTTAACACATCTAAAATATTAGAATAATTAGTATTTAGTTACAAACTACTACGAGAATTTCGTTTGGTATAATCATTGGATAGCAATTGTAGACCTACCTTTCAATTGGTGACAATTGAATCACATACCTAGAGTTCCTACTGTCTTATTGACGATCCATGTTTTTTGCAACTATTAGTCAGAAAATTTGTGAGGGGCTTTTTGCGATTTGTTCCATTTTTATTATGCTTCCCTGATATGATCTTGCGTCACTAACAGAGAAATAATGGCTGGGAGTTGTATCAGCTGCAGATTTGTTGGGGGAATTCGTGATTTGTAATCGGAGATTCCAGGAGTCTCTGCGCTCCGCCGGTGAACGTTCCTTGGCCGGCGCGACGCCCTGGGCGGGCTGCATTCTTCCCGCGCCTCGCTGCTCCCAGCTCCACTCCCCTCCGCACCGCTCCGCTCTACTCCGCACCGCTCTAATTCTCTCCGCTCTAAGCCATACCGCTCTAACTCCTGCGCTCCCCTCCCCTCCGCTCTACTCCTCTCTGCTCTACTCCTCTCTGCTCTACTCCTCTCTGCTCTACTCCCCTCCGCTCTACTCCTCTCCGCCCTACTCCTCTGCTCTACTCCTCTGCTCTACTCCTCTGCTCTACTCCTCTGCTCTACTCCTCTGTTTCACTTCTCTCTGCTCTACTCCCCTCCCCTCTACTCCTTTCCGCTCTAATCCTCTCGGCTCTAAGCCTTTCCGCTCTTCTCGTCTCCGCTCCCCTCCCCTCCGCTCTACTCATCTGCTCTACTTCCCCCCGCTCTACTCCTCTCCGCTCTACTGCCCCCGCTCTACTCCTCTGCACTGTACTCCCCTCCCGTCCACTCCTCTCCGCTCTACTCCTCTGTCTCTCTCTGTTCTCACACACACACACACACACACACACACACTTGCAGTAACATGCTTACACTATCACACATGTCGGGAGACCAGTAGGGGAACCAAGAGCTTGTTCCGACTGGGGCGGGTCGTTGGGGAAACACCCGAAGGTGACGTGTATGTCGGCGCCGAATCTCACCATCCAGCGGAGCAGCATTGTTTCTCGTTGTCGAATCTGTTTGAACAGTTCTGTGAAGTCGGAATATTTTTACATGCGTATTAATAAGTAATACTTCTCGTACGGCCCGGTACAAAGCAGTAGACGTTTTGTTTCACGAATTACTACATTGTTATTAAAGAAGATGAAGAATCATTGCATAGAAATATACACAAAATAAACACACATGAAAATAATCTAAATTCAGATAGGTTGTGAAAGAATATTCGTCGGCTGTTGGTATTAACTTGGCGCGGTTCCAAAGCTTCTACCTCGACCCGATAATAAACTTGTAAAATATTCCCTGCGTCTATCGCGTATGATAAGAGCCTTTTTATTTGAGTACTCGGGCCGTCCTTTGCTGATGGCGGGCGATAGGCGTGGGCGCGGCCCGCGATGGGCGATGGGCGATGGGCAGTGGGCGGTGGGCGACGGGGGCTTCGCAGCTGGCGCTGGGCCGCCCGACAGGAATTAGCCCTATCTGCGCGTATCGCTCGCCGCCATCGATTGACCTCCACGCGGAGAGTGTTTCTCTGTTCTGGAGGAGCGGCTTTTTTTCTTTTTTTTTTTTTTTTTTGGTTTTGTTTGGGAGAAAAAGCGCGGATGACGCTGGATCCGGCCGCGCGGGCTCTTAGCGGGCGGGTTGGGAGAGCGGCGACGGCGGTGGCGATGGTGATGGAGGTGGTGGTGGCCGTGCGGTGGTGTTGGGGGTGGTGGCGGCGGCGGTGGTTGGTGGTGATGCGATTGTGGTGGTAATACTGCTGTTGTGGTGGGGGTAGTGGGGGTGATGGTATTGTGATGGAAGTTGTGCGGGTGTGGTGAAGATGGCGGTGTCGTTGTTTCTTGTTATTGTTATTGTTGTTATTGTTGTTGTTGTTGTTGTTGGTGGTGGTGGTGGTGGTGGTGGTGGTGGTGGTGGTGGTGGTGGTGGTGGTGGTGGTGGTGAGTGGACGATACTGATGGACGCGCAAAGAGGGTGGGAATGACGAATCAGCGAGCCGACTGGTCGGTGAGTGAGAAAGCGAGCAGATCAGCGGGAGAGCCAGTGAACGGACTTGGTAACGAGTGAGTGGGAGAAGAAAGATGGCCAACAGGAGATTTATTAACTACAGGAATTCTTGTTACTTTTCATTTAAGTTTTGTTTTTGAACATTATTTTGTGGGTGAATTGATTTTGTGTAAGGTTCTAACCCTATTTGCATTCCATTGTATTTCAGTCGAAAGCTGCATGAATGTAGAAGTGAATTTCCTTTTGGCTCGTTCACTGTGCGAGCCTATGTCCTCTCAAAATTCAGGAGATGGCATAGTCTATAAATAGTACCCACATACGTTCTCATTCTAAATAAAATAGCAGTAAATCTATAAATAAATCTGATGCAATACGCATATTTTTTTCGAAACGATTTTTTAGAAATATCTGATATTCAAGAAATGTTATTTTTTGTGTTTACAATTATCATCCGTCACCTGTTCCTAGGTTTGGGAAATCTCGTGTTCCCTTTGGATTTGACGTAAAGACTTATTTGGGTAGTGTTTCATTTCCCATTCTTCTCGTAGTGCTAGGTCCATTATATTGGTACTGTTTAGTCGTATCTTAGATTTCTATTTTTTTCTGTCACACATCTACACTTTTATGATTCATTCTTGAGCAGCAGTCTTTCATTGAGAAGTTTTAAAAATATGATTGTAATACTTGTATTCGAAGCCCCCGCCCACATCGTTTTCTGAGATGAGCTGGCAGAAGAGGGGCGACAGGAGGGGCGGGGCGCGCGCAGCGGGGGGTTGGGGAAGATCGCCCGCCGCGTGCGTGCGTGCGTGTGTAGCCTGGCGTTGAACGCCCCGCTGCGCTCGAGGTGCAGCAGCTGTCTTTTCTCCTCCTCGGGCGGCGCCACAATCTGCCCCTTCAGCTCAGCTTCCATTCTCTCTTCGATTGATTGATTATTGATTCCGGACGCGTCAACGGGCAAGGTCATTAGTCCCGTAAGTGTAGTGCATGTTTTCTCCTCGGGAGATGGCGGGGATCTTCCCCCGCTGGATGACGAGGTCCGACGCCAACCTACGTCGGCTTGCGGTGATATTCGCCACCGGGATTCTCCCAACAGCGAGGCACCGCCCCAGCCGAGACAAACTGGCTTCCATCCGGTCTCCCGACATGTGCGATAGCGCAGCGCATTAGAATAGTTTCGTGCCGCCTGAGGATCGTCAACAGTGCTAGTTGTCAATTGCTTTGGATTGAGAGCAATCCACAAATGAAATAGATACTGGACATTCTATTCATTCCATGACAGTTTTGTTTTGAAAACATCGATGTTTCAATTATGTCAAATATATTGATCCGAAGAAAACATCGAAAGCAAAACACTGAAGTTATAATATCGATGTTTTTTGCCATCACTAGTGGCGTCGTTCCCGCCCTCGCTCACTGGAGGCGGCGGCGCGGCGGTCCCGCTGCCAACGCGGCTCCCGAGTTCCACGAGCGCCGATAGCACTTCCTGGCGGTGGCCATCAGATAGCTGGAATCGGCGCACTCGCGCGCTTTTTGTCCCTCTGCCCCCACCCCACCCCGCCGCCTCCTCGCGGGTGGAATTTATGTAAGCGGAGACTTTTGCGAAAGCGCCCCCTCCACTGCACCCCCTCCCGCGTCTCCCGCTCCAAGGTCGCGCCTTATCGCCGCCGGGCGGCGCTGTTAAGAGGCACAGAAGTTTCCCACGCTACGCCATCTTCGGTCGCCATCGGCCGCTCGGCCCTATCGCCATCGGCCGCTTCGCGAAGCGTCTGCGATTCCGACAGACGCGCGTGGAATGCTTTCAGTTGATTCTGCCAAGAGTTGCTAGATATTCAGATAATAAATGTGGGCCCAAAGGAATGTTTACAGGTTGAACAACAGTTGTCATTTCTCTACGTTAATAATGCCGAGTTTGTTGACTGGAGATAAATTTGTGCAAATCATTCACATCGTTGGTAAGGTCGCTTACGCTTGTAACACACATTATTGCGTTAGACGTACACAAATACCGTAAGTACATAAACATCTATTTCGATCGTTTTTTTTTTTTTCGTACGGAAAGGAGAAATTGAAATAATGATTTTTCTGTGTACAGTAAGAAAGAATGGTAAGTGTTTAATTAAACAGAAATGTCTTACTCGTTCCATAAAGACGAGAATTGCTAGTATGTATTAGCGCAGTAATGGAAATCTTTCTTCCATTTGCAAGTTCGTAATAGCTTTATTGAAACCGGCGTTATCTTGACACCATACTGCACCGCGGGCCATTGTCGTTGCTGAAGGATGAAAAGGAATGATCCAACGTATCTGCTCCAGCACCGCGATGTGTTGCACGCACAGTTCATGCGCAGGCAACGGGGACCTTTCCGGCGCCGCTGAACATCTCCCCGGCCGTTTGCGCAGATTCAGAGCAACCCTTTCCGGCCGCGTTGACAATAACACGCGCGGTAATGCGCCCGCACGGGCAGACGCCCTCGCTCACCCCCCCCCCTCCCTTCGGCCCCGCGGCCGAGATGCTCTCCGCCTCGGGCATCCCTTGCGTTCTCCGTCATAGCAACGTTTACTCCCGACGTACTCCACCGCCCGCCATTGTCCTCAGCTGTCCTCCGTCGTTTTCCGCCTTCCTCGGCTCCTCTTTCGCTCTCGTACGCTGTCAGCCGTCACCCTTTGCCTTTTGTCCTAAGCGATCCCCATGCTGTGATCAGTAGGGCCGGGATTTTAATGACCTAAAAATCAGCGAAATATGCAAGCATTTATGACTTAAAACCTTTATAAATATGACCTTAAAAATATATATTATTTGCGTATTCGAAGGCGATGATGTCACTGCAGGACAGCTTTGCGTTTGCACAGATTCAGTTTATTGCGTTTGCGCAGCTTTGGTTTATTGTCTTCAAATGTTGCGGCATTTTCATAATTTAAATCGCTAATTTTGCACATTGTAGAATATCCCGGATTTCGCTGAAGAACACTCAGCAATTTGTTGTACACTTTTTCAGCCACATAACGAAAATCTTGACTCAACTGACTTGCTTCAAATTCACTTACGTTTCGAATAATCCTATGTGGTGTAATTTTTGAGATTATTTGTGACAATATCACCTGATATATTGTCATGTGAGACATATTTTCTAGCCTTTAATTCTTGTGTCCTTATAAATATGACTTATGTATGCATTTTGGACAAAATTTGCCTACAATATAACCCTTTACTAAAAAGGGTGTAAATATGACTTTATATGCACAATAAAAATACGTTTTTCTAATCGACAATACCTGAATTCGGGTATAAATTGTTTTAAAATTTACCCCAAGGTTCAGAAAAAATATGACTTGTCATTAAAATCCGGGCGCTATACTGATCAGTTGGAATAGCGGCAGTGCGGAACAGAACATTCTTGGCTGTCTGGGACAGACCGCGTCCTAGGCACAGTTGCCTAGGAGCATGTTTCGTTTGTCATTCAAGGTAACAGCATGACGATCAAAACATGGGAAATGGTCTAGGAAACGACGCATTTTGGATAGCCAAGAATCGATTGACTCAGGCTATGAAAGCCTACGTTTTCATGTGTTACATCGATCTTTATTTTCTTTCATTTCTTGCGATGCCGTTGTCACCATTCTTCTCATTTTCCGTTTAGCGGCGCTAACCCGATTGTACAGTTCCCGGTGTTCGCACTGTTATCGTATCCCTTCTGCTCGCAACCGACTCAGCCGCTGCCCTCCGACGTTGTGTCCCGCGCCATCTGAAGCAGGATGCAGCGATCACAGCAAGTGCCTCGCCGCTTCTTGGCCGACCTGGGTGGCGAGGGCGGGCGTTAAACGGCGATGCCACCGCCGCGCCGCCGGGGGCGTCGCTCGGCCGGAAGATAACGCTGGCGGCGCCGCGGCGCGCGGAGCTGCTCTCGGTAGGCGATTAGCGCAGGGGAGGCGCCCACATTGTGGCGCGCTACCCTTCTCTTCCCCTCACCAGCTTTTCCCCTGTCACTCTCTTTTCCCCTCTCACCCTTTTCCCCTCTTTTCCCCTCTCGACCTCTTTTCCCCTCTCGACCTCTTTTCCCCTCTCCCTCTCTTTTCCCCTCTCCCTCTCTTTTCCCCTCTCCCTCTCTTTTCCCCTCTCCCTCTCTTTTCCCCTCTCCCTCTCTTTTCCCCTCTCCCTCTCTTTTCCCCTCTCTCACTCTTTTCCCCTCTCTCACTCTTTTCCCCTCTCTCACTCTTTTCCCCTCATTCCTCTTTTTCTTTCTCCCTCTCTTTCCCCTCTTACCCCTTTTCCTATCTCTCTCTTTTCCCCCTCACTCTTTCCCCCTCTCTCCGCCTTGACCCCTCTCCCCCTCTTTCTTCCTGCTCGCACTTGACCATTCTTGTGTATAGAGTAGAGGGAGTGGAAGGTAGAAATTCCTTTCTTCGGTGTATGATGCATTTTGCTACGGCATATTATAGTCATTAACGATACTAGTGGGAAAAGAAGGGTATAATTGCACTAGTGGTGTGTTCAAGAAAATTAGCGACCATAGGAGCAGGTTTTGTTTACCACGAGTGTAATTATACCCCTTTATCTAAGAGTTACGTTTAATGCTTTTTCGTTTTCATTTAAGAATAATTCTAATTTTGAGAAATACAAGCGTATCGTGACCATTTGAGGCGTACATTCGATGGCATATTCGTTCTGAACAAGATTCATTTTAATGGGCCATGCGTTGAATACGAGTGAATACAACTGGCGTTTATATTTTTTCTCATTTGTTATTTGCTTACATCAAATATGTTTTACATCTATTCTTTTAATACATTCATGATAAATATTTTATGTTGATCAATTAATCAGGTAATGTCACACCAACGGGATTGTGGCCGTAATTCTCAAAGTTGAAGATGTTGCTTGTAAAAGAAAATTGTGATAATCCTCTTAGCAATAGCCATGTGGAGTCCAATTCACAAAATTGTACATTAAATGTTAATATCTCTAAATAGCAGTAGCAGTAATTAAGTATTTGTTTATAAATATTTCAAAATGATATTTTATGTAATATGTAATGTGCATTTTTTTGTTACCATAGAGACTAATGACATAATTTTTACCATTTTTTGGATTCTGATTGGTACTAGTTTTAAATGCACACGAACAAGTAATATAGTTACCAACACGTTCTCGTTGAATTAATGAGTATATTTAATTTACTCAACGAAATAGCAATTTTGTCTACCGTTTTCCTGTTGTTTAAAAAGTCTTCCTTCCCGACTTCTGTTAAATAAACTGATTTTTTTGTAAATTTTAATGGATTACATCTTTTGACGTTTGTATGCATGTTTTTACACCATTACCTCCCACCTCAGTCTTCGACCCGGCGTCACCCGCTCAGCCCAGAACAATTACCACCCAAAAAATTTCTTACTGCATATAGAAAGTTTAATTGCAACCACTGGCTACCAATATCATGCAAGAAAGTATTTACTCTAAAAGTGAAGAGTAAAAAAATTTTAGAAATTTGTGTCGTGAACTTCAAACATAGAGAGTCGTAGGCTTCCGCGGCCGGAGTCATTGAATTCTTGGCTGTCCGGGATTAGCCGCGTCATGGTCGATGGAGCTGACGTTGCGGCCATCTTGTTGTGGCCTTCTTCAGAGCTATACTGCTAGCAGAACTATACTACAGCAGTATAGCTCTGAAGAAAACCACAACAAGATGACCGAAACGTCAGCTCCATCGACCATGACGCGGCTAATCCTGGACAGCCAAGAATTCAAACGTAGAATGTTTTCGCACGTGTTCCCGAAGTCCGAGTTGTCTTCGTCCAACCCTCTGTCAAAAATCTTTCCCGTCCAACCTATGTTTCCTCAATAGTACAGCAGCGGCCGGCGTGTGATACGCTAATGAGCGTCAGCGGAAGTGCAGGCAGGGAAGAGCCCGCCCGGCGTGCGCTAATTGCCGGAATGCACGACGTGCAAGCGACGCCAGCGGGCGCTCGGCGGCGGCGGCGCCGCCGCCCAAGAATCCGAGGAACGCGCCAAGAAGTGTCCCCCGCGCGCGTGGCTCAAGGGGGAAGGGGGAGAGAGAAAGAGAGAGTGAGAGAGGCGGCTTTAATTGGCGCGGGCTGTATAATTTTCTGTTTGTTTACACGCGTGCGTCGCGTTGCGGCCGGCACGCTGGCTGCGCGGGCAAATTGCCGCATGGCTGACGCGGTTACGCGCAGCCGGGCAGGGAGACTCCAGCCGATCATTTCGCAGGAGGCCATCACTAATTTTGGTTAAATAATAAACATTTGGTATTGTATTGTACATTATTTTTGTAGTGTATATATGATACTATACAATATTATTTTTAAATAATTACATAATTCTAACAAATAAATATTTAAATCAATTTTTGCAAATAAAGAAATGTTCTTATTTATTATTATTATTATTATTATTATTATTATTATTATTATTATTATTATTATTATTAAGCGAGTGTTTTACAGTTCTAATGACCGTTTCTCGCACTCTACACGCCAATGTCGGTGACGGACTTCCAAGATTTTCTTGGCCTTCCTCGTTTTTCTTTTTTTTCGAAAGGGATCCACTCAAAGACCATTTTTGGTATTCTGTCAGCATGCATTCTCATTAGTTGGCCATACCATTGGAATTGTTTGGATTCTACATTTTCGATCACTTGTCTCTCTATCTTCATTATCTGTGTAATCTCTTCGTTTGGTATTCTATCAAACAGGGTGTACTGACAACATCGTCTCCAAAAATTCATTTCCATAGCATTTATGTGAATGTCACACAACTCTCCACCATTGTCTTGTATATTTGTCTCTTAGTTTGCTTTCTAATATTCTTGTTCCATAAAATATTATGAAGTCTGCTAGTAATTGCCCTTTCTTTGATTATTTTTTTAATACGTAATTTTTTTACGTATTAAATTTTTTTTTGACGTAAATAAATAAATAAATAAATAAATAAATAAATAAATAAATAAATAAATAAATAAATAAATAAATAAATAAATAAATAAATAAATAAATAAATAAATAAATAAATAAATAAATAAATAAATAAATAAATAAATAAAATATATAAATAAATACGTAATGTCATTACCATCAGATCCATCTGAACTAAGAGTGACCCCAATATATTTAAAAGAAATGTAACAAACGAAAACTCTATGCCTTTGCGGGGGGAGAGCATAGCCCCCATGCCTCCCTCTCCCCCCGGGATCCGCCACTGCCTCCAGTAGCGTGGCCCAAAATTAAGTCGTAACGAAGCGCCCGATTGCATAACCGCCTCATAAGTGATATTTGCCAAAGGTCACTATATTTAAATCGGACAATAAATCACTGATAGATAACGTTGTATGAAGCTGCTGGACAACCGTACCGTTTTTAAATTCTACTGTAGACTACTAAAAGAAACCAGGACAGATTTTTTTTTCAAGTCTTTCATTTGTTTATTGCAGACGTAGAGAGTTTGTTTATGAACAGACATCCCTCTTCTCCTAACTAATACATTTGTAACTACTTGCGAATAAATTTGTTGTGCATTTTCCCTTTATCAGGGTAAAGACGTGATCGTTTTCCTAGAATGAAATTGATAAGTTTATGTTGTTTTTGCGTGTATTCACCATCAATATATCAAATTTGATTTTACGTAGATCCTTAGTTCCAATCAACACCACGCGAATGTTAGAGCTGTAAGGGTCATGGAACCCGCGCGATCTTTCCTTCCTCTTCCTTGCCTTATTAACTTCTTAATTGCACACATTTACAATTACACTTACATGCACTGAACTATCACATGTGCCGGGAGACCAGTCGGGAGTTCAGAGCTTGTCCCGTTGAGGCGGTGGGCCTTTGGTGGGAGGTTTTTGGACGAGGGAAACCCCGTAAGCCGACGTATATAGGTCGGTGCCGGGTCTCACCATCTGGCCTTTAAAAACGTGCACTACACTTACTGGGCTAATGACCATAGGCGTTGACACGTCCGGGAACACGAAATAATAAATTAATCAATTCGGGGTCGAGTTCTGTCACTGTCTGGAGGAGAATTATAGAGGCTGGCTGCTCTGATCGGTAGTTTTCCGAGGTTTCTGGGATCAACATCAGGCGAATGCCAGAGCAGTACTCTACCAAACGGGCCACGGACCGAACCCGAACATTCCTTCCTATTCTTGGTCCTATCCTCACCTCTTAGTTACACGCACTTACACTAATGTGCATTACACTACCACACATGTCGGGACCGGTCGACCATTGAATTGCTCTTGACTCGCATTGCAGGATGTCTAACAGTTTGTCAACGTAGGGATTCGGAACACTGAGCATGTATTGCGTAGTTTTCAAAACGGCGCAGTGCTATTCAATTGACTTGTTGATAGCAGGTAGACCAGCCTCCATGGCCGCTTTCAATGACGGTGAAGATAGGTAAGTGACGGTTTCGACCCATGAAAACGCTGAGGAAGGCCACTCGGTTTTGTAAGATTGTTGTCAGTTGTGCGTCGTTTGGTAATTCGCTCTAAAATTCTGTAAGCTTTTTTCATTTGGTTTATTGTAGTGTAGGGAGTACGTTTCTTCCTAAGATCGTTTGATTTATTTTACTTCTACAACTTGTAATGTGCGGTTCGCTGGTTTGAGTGAAACGTTTGCACCGGAGAAAGCGAGGGAGGGAGACGTTGAGCGGTATGTAGAAGAGGTTGGTCATGCGCGCGCGCGTCCACACACACACTCACACTCACACTCACACTCACACTCACACTCACACTCACACACACTCACTCACATACACACACGCGCGCGCTTCTTAGAGATAAAAATAAAAATACTGCTGAAGAAATTTGCACCTCATACACGAGTTTTGTTCTATTATAAGGAACAAATAATATATTGAATTTAAAAGATTGAACACAAAGAAGCGACGAAAAGACGTAATATCTGCGATTACCATTTTGTAGATTCTTTGATATACTGAATCCCTGTAATAAAATTTCATAGTTGCAATGAACTTCAATGAAGTTTTCTATTCTCTGGGAGTGTATAAATAAAGCAGTAGTGATCCAACAAGTTCCAAGATCTCGATGTATTGAAATATAGCGAAGCTCCCTTTTGACCTTCGCACAACGAAAATAACCCATCTCCGCAGTTATCGTCAATGATAAAAGGCTGAGTTGTGTGAAATCATCCTTCAACGGATCTAGTCTGCTTATGGCGTCATCGACGTTCCTTGAATGCGTCCAGCATCTACTTATCTCGTTCATCATGTTGTCGCCTTTTTGACGCCAAGATTCAAACTGTGTGGGTCGTGACCGAAAAATGGATCTCGATAAAATAAAAATAGTCTCTTACGAAACGGTAATGAATGAAGTATGTAATAAAAGGTCCTTTTAGTTCATTTTCTTGTATTTGGTAATTTGTATGTGATGTGAGTCTCAATCATGCTACTGACCTAGTAGTCAGATCTGACTTTTAAATTAACATCCAAATCACTATTTAAGAAAATTCTAGTTACTAATGAATAATCGACCGAATCTATTTGCTTTCATTGGTATGAATATCATCGAGAGATAACGCAGAAATGGGGTAACCTTAACACTTCTCAGTAATTACATTGCGAAATATTTGTATTTTATTGCCGCTCAGTTTCCTATTTTTTTTAAATGTGTCGGTTTGCCTGTAGCGTTCATATAACTTCGTAATATTTGAATTAATACTTCTGTGTGTACGTTTTTTTTCTTTGCTCTTCGCTTTATTAGCATTTGTTACTAATAACAATCTCTCTTCTGAAGCTCCCTTTCTTCATTTTCTTTGTTTGACAGAGTATATATTGTATTTATTTATAGAGCAAATTCTAGACTTTAGATTTACCTACGTTATAATATTTTGTTGATCCATCATTTAATTTCAGTGGGCAGTTGCTTTCCTGTCAAGAACTGTCCATCTTCACTTCGCTGACAAAGTGTTTGCAGTCTTCACTTTAAAACCTAGCCGTGCAACTCCAAAGTCTTGCAAGGCTTTCTCATGATCTACTGCCATGCCTGACTACTTGCACTGTCTTTTGGCCAGTGAAAAAATACTAATCTTATTTAGGGAACTTTAAACTGTCTTACAAGCTACCCACTCCCCGTTCTGTTTTGTACTAATGATATGTGTTACATCGAATGTAAGTGTTCATTATTGGAACGCGCCGAAAGTGTGTAACAAGTA
The DNA here is from genome assembly GCA_011170035.1 of Teleogryllus occipitalis. NCBI lineage: Eukaryota > Metazoa > Arthropoda > Insecta > Orthoptera > Gryllidae > Teleogryllus > Teleogryllus occipitalis. Next base: position 291,678 of record BLKR01000896.1, read on the forward strand.
CTATTACATCCAGGAATACCTGAAAAAAGAAGCCACCCCTTCTTTCTCAGTGTAAGAGGTCAGCAAGTAACCGTAAGTTTTGTGCTAGAAACGTTTTCTGACTCATTGATGCCAAACCAAGTGGGGGTTTAGTTGGCGCTGAACTCGTAGAAATTATTCATGTTTATTTCTCAGACTTTGGCTAACTTTGGTGAGCCGTTTTACTCCCTATTAATCTAGTGTTTTTGCCAATTGGAGTATGCTCGTCAATATGTGTTTATGAAGAGAACAAACAAAACAAGTAAACCTTAAAACTTTTTTTAAAGAAATATTTTTATAAGCATAATTCTGTAATTAAAACTTAGTCTATTGTCATGTTATTTATATGTGTAATGAACATATACAACGGCGGCTCTTTGACTTCTGTATTTATGACCTGTCCTTTTCATCCGTTTGATGACTTAACTCAGACGCTCGTGCTTATTCTCATTTGCTTTTCGACGTGATTTGTACCTACTATTCTTAGAATATACTTCTTAGTGCCGCTATTGGAACAATGTCGTTAAAATGACCCCTAACCTCCAACTACACGCACTCTATTGACCCTTTGAGACATTAACAGCTGCTCCGTCCCTTAAGGCTGGCGGTAGAATATATTTCGTAGTCTTTTCGTAGGACGTTGTGGGCTTAGGTGATGCACATTGTCAGCGTTTTTTTATTTTTTTTATTTTTTAGCCGCCCTCATATCACTAGATACGAGAGGAGATGGAGGTTGGTCATTTCAGGACTAATATATAAAATCCATGGTTCACTTATCATTGCAACATATTTTCTCCTGAAAACGAACATTTCTTATTTTCAGATTTTATCAACAACGCTCATCGCTACCATTTATTCTTAATTCAATTAATAATAGTACACAAGTTGGAGGGTAGATATTCCGAGGCTCAAGAAAACGTACGGGTATTATAACTGGTTTGAAATGAACCCCAAAAAAATGTTCGTGAATTTGAGGCCGCCACTGGCTGTGTCTTAATTATTTTTTTGGTGCAAACAAAAACTTTGTTGGACCAATCTGGTTCAAACGATTTAGTATGGTTTCACATTTTTTTACGTTGGTGGCGCTGCCAGCCTGAAGTTAGCATCGCCACGTTATAGTGGGTCCATCACTATTATATTTTTCGTTCAAACAAATATTCTGGTGGAACAATCCGGTACAAACGAGGTACAAAATAATTAGAAGGGCTTCAATATTTTTACGATGGCGGTGCCTGCGTGAAGTTGGCACCGCCATAACTGAAAGTGATGCATGTTGAAAGTGGTTTTGATACTAACAAATGTTATCGTAGAAGAAACGGGTACAAACGAATGATAATTGTTTGGGTGTTTTTCGCCATGGCAGCGGTACCAACCTGACGGCCATGTGGAGAAGTGTTCTTCCGCCTCAAGCGAGGCGTGGGGGGCGTGGCGTTGCGCAACCGGGGGCGCAGCGCGTCGCGCTCGGCGCCGCGGCGCTGCGCGCTCCGCCCCGCTGCGGGCATGCGGGAATGCTGGTGCCGTGCCGATAACGCGCAGCCCACGGCTGATAAACAATCGGCCGCTGCGACGGCGCGGCGCTGGCGGCGGTGGAGGCGGTGGCGATAGCGGCGCGGGGGTCACCTTGGGCCGCCCCGCCCCGCCCCGGCCCAGCCCTGCTCCCCGCCCGCCCCGCCGATCTCCCCTGACGGAGCTTTCTGCACCGCGCTCCGCCTCCGCGCGTGGGGTTTCGTTCACCGACTCCCCTCCGCCCACCCACGCACCCGCCAACGGTGGCTGGCTGCGACACGCGCGGATACACACACGCACGCGCGCACTCTGACGCGCCTGTGCTCTCGCGACCCTGCGGCACGCCCTGCGGCAGCTCTGGTCTCGCCCTCCTCTTTGCCTCGTCCCTGCCTCTCCCTGCCTGCTCTACCGTCCCGCCTCTCCCAGCCCCTACCCTGTCCCACTTCGCCCTGCTCCTCGCCTTGCCTTGCCATGTCCTTCAATGCCTTGCCATGACCTGCCATGCACCCGTCTGCCCTGGACCGGGAGCGATAGCTCAGTGCATCAACTGATGTCACTGCTGCGCCTCTGACCGGCAGGTCCTTGGTTTGTGAGTCCTGACAGCGGCAGGATTTTCGGCTAGGCCGAATTCAATCGCTGTCTGGAGAAGAATTTTAGCGTCCAGCTGCTCTGATCGGTAGTTTTCCGTTCTTTCTCCGATCAACACCAGGCGAATGCCGGAGCAGTACCCTACCAAACGGGCTACGGACCGCGCGCGATCTGTCCTTCCTCTTCCTTGTCCTATCCTTTCCCCTTAAACACACACTTACGCTAACATGCACTACACTACCACATATTCCGGGAGACCGGTCGGGAGCTTAGAGCTCGTCTCGGCTGGGACGATGCCCCGCTGGTGGGAAAGTCCTGTTTAGGGAGAAACCCCGCTAGTCGACGGTAGGTCGGCGCCGGATCCCGCCATCCGGCGGGGGAAGATCACCGTCATCTCCCGAGAGGAAAACATGCTCTACACTTACGGGACTTGTTCTAATCTGTTGATGCGCCCGTAAACATTAACCAACCAACCGCCTGCCCTGCCGGGCCCTGCTCTGCCTGCGTCGCCCTTCACCGCCCTGCCCTGCCACTCTCCTCCCCGCCACTCTCTCTGCCGCTAGTGGCTCCCTCTGCCACCCTCTCACTGCCTTCTCAGATCCAACGCGTCTGTGCTGACGCTTCCCAGATTTTCTCACCCACAGGCATGCACTTGTATGTGGGGTTGTAAGAATGTCGGACACGCGTTTCTGGGCGGGATGTGCAAGTTGATGTGCCGCAGTAAATTAGTGATACGGTGAAGGCGTTTTATCTTCACTCATTAAAAGGTATTCCACGTGCCCTAAGTACTGTCAATATGAGTTATTATTTCGACCTAATATGCATACACAAACGTGATAGCGAACAGGTGTGTGTGCTGATTTCCGCAGAGCGACTGTAGCTCTTACCCACACTGCGCCACTACCACTATCGCCGCTCCCATCGCCCACTCCTTTCCTTCCTCCGCCCACACATTTTCTATCGCAACCGCCACCATGACTCCTGTTATCCTCTTCCATCGCCTCCACCTCCGCCACCCCCACATCCGCCCACGCCCGTGGGCGTTATCGCCCCCCCCCGCCCCGCGGGCGATGGCGCGGGCGGAGGCGGTTGCGGTTGGTTAAAAGCTGCAACATTCCGTATCGCTTCCGGTGACAAGCGACAAGCGGAGGGCGATTGGGGCCCTCTATTTCACTGCGCGTCCAGGTCCGTGACCGCTTTTCCGCGTCGCGCCGAGCGCCACTCGCGCCGAAGAAATGAACGCTCAACTGCTGGGGGGCGGATTTTCATGGTGACGAAACACAAGTTTCAGGCGGGGAAAACGTTCATGAACAGCCATTTATCCCAAGATAGGATTCGACGGAATTCGGATACAGTTTCCGGTAGTTTGGTTCCAGCCAGTCGCGTGTGAAATACTCTACTTATCTTTAAGTTAATAATAATTGCTTGTAAACGTGAGTGGATAATTCAAATAATTATTTGTACATAGTTAAAAGAGAAGTATTGACTTGTTGCTTTAGAACAAAAAAGGTTTAATATTAAATTTAGTGCGGTATCTCATTCATTTCCTAAGTTGGCAATGCTAATACAGGTTAGGGTGACTTCGGCTTCCACACATCTTTTCTTTTCTGTCTGTCTCTGTCTCTGTTTGTCTGACTCTATATGTCTGTCTTTCTTTTTGTCTTTATTTCTGTCTTGAATATCAGTCTTCATTGATTGCACCGTAAGTTTGTTTATCTTCACATAATGTGTAATTGTGTGAGATTTTTAACTAGCGCAGGATTCTGTCATACTCAAGAGAAACAGTATTGATTTGTACTGAATACAATTAGGCCGAGAGCCAGTGCCTCCGATTGTCATGAATTTCGCAGAAGTTTTTTTTTCACCCTAACCTCAGAATACCTGGTGAAGCATGTTACATTTAATATTATGATTCTTAAAAAAAGCAAACAAAGACAAGCAGCTACGAATTGAATAAAAGAAGGTACTTTTGGCGGTATAACTTCTTCAATACCTTAAAACAATGTAGAATGCCCGCGAAAGTTTTTTTTTTTCATATGAGCCTATATTAATGTGAACTTTTCTTTTTAAATTGAGGCCGTTAAGAGCAAATTCCTTTCTTACAATCTTGAAGAATAGAGGTTTTACTTTAATTTAAAGTATTTTTGGGAATACATCTCGGAGATCAATTCAACAAACTACCTTTACACAGGAACATGCGATTTATAAACACTGTATTTGGCAACACGATGGGAAAGCGTATTATAGTTATTTATGTATCTAGGGCGTTAAGTGGATGTTTTTGTCCCGAGGGCGACTTCCAAACTCGAGGGCATCAGGCCCGAGGGGTTGGAAGTCACCTGAGGGCAAAAAAAAACATCCAGTAACGCCCGTGGTGCATACAAAACTTTATGGTTTACTAGTTCGTTGCTGAATCAAATGAGAATTCGAAACATTTTCTAATTTTTCTTGCGTCTAAAATGAAAACACGGATTGTAAGTCATTTGTCAATATAACTTCAGATAAACAAAACAGTGTGTATATATAATTACTATTGCATAATCTTGTTGGACTGATTTTTCATACAATATGAAAGAATATTGTGAAGTTCCAACGGAAATTCTCTCAAAAGCTAACAAAACAATGAACAGTGGTTTACAGTAAAATGTCGAGAAATATATATGAAAATATTTATGGTATATTTGACAGTTACATAACAGCGGGAATTGCGCTGATGAAACGGTACTTTTAGGTTATTCGCCTCGCAACCAAAAGTTATTTCGAATAAAATAAAGAAATAACATTTCAAGGATTTTAGCAGATGGGCCTTATTATATACATTATGTAATATTGTATTAATATATTCATCCTATTATTACCAGAAGTACTGCTACTCAAGAAGCATATATGTCTCTAATGAAATACGTAGTCATACGTAAAAGTGGAACATGAGTGACTGATGGCAATTATAAATTCACGGGTACAGACTTAATCAATTTTATAAATTTGAGCGAATTTCGTATCAATGAAGCAAAATAAAGTATATAACGAGTTGTTTTTACTCATTTGAGCATTATTCCGTTTATTTATTGTCTTTGCTTGTATCTTAACTCTAATAAATCGAATTCATAAAAATGTATGTGTTATGTTGGTATTAGAGCGGACTATAAAGTTTTCAAGAGGCCTGCGCGGGCATGAAGAATAAGAAAGACTCGCAAGGGTATTAACAATACCGTTACGTATTTCAGGTCCGCCAACACACAGCAATGAACTAGTAAACCATAAAGAATATATTGTCCTGTGAAACTAGAAAATTAACGAACATGGAGTCACATAGGAAGTAAATTCTTTAATTTGTCTTGGGTTTGTTTTTGAAATGCCACTAAACGGTTATCTTTCAAGCATTATATCATACTATCCAAGAATATGACTTTAATGATATTACTATAAATCGCATTATTCGCATGGCCTTGGAAAAATGTGTAATAGTTTTCTGTAATAGTTGGTGGATGGCATTTCGGGAAATAGTGTGACCAAGTGCTGTTTGTTACATCACGGTGTTTTCCATTGGCACTGTGTCATTACATGTAGCCGTGTCATGCCATGTAGATAGCTGTTTTTATTATATGTTAAATAAATCATGTGCTATATATTACATGTTTTTTTCATATGTTGTTCTAAGAGCTGTATAGAATAAAAATCATTGTTACATCATGTATTTTGAATGCAAATTGGACTATTTCTTCTACTTGAAACCATCTTTCCAAAGATTAAATTATTTCATATACGTACTGAGAAGAATGTCCACTCGCTAATTTAATCGGCTATCTCATTTCGCAAAAATGCCAATACCAGTTGTAGGGAATATGTCAGAGGGCTGAAACTTGATATTTTGTTATTAGTATTTTACGGAAGAATCGTTCGCCTTCACTTGGTCAACACATTATCAAAACTAACCATTCAGCCAACTGTTCAACTATATTTAAAAAAAAAAAAAGACCTCGAAGTGACCAATATCCTGTTGATATCCTACTCCTCGGTTTCCGTAAACATCAAGTAATTTGTAAAGTTATCAAGTTGGCTTTTATGGCTGGCCTGGCTTTGAATTGTTTCTTGATTTGCTATTCTTGATTTGTCGTCAGAATGTCAGTTAAGTTCTCAACCACGTGAGATACATCTACGATTTTATTTTGCTAATACTACTACGTTGTTCTTAGTGTTAAAATTATTCCAATAATATTTCGAAAACGATGTGATATTGACTATACCACATTTCGCACGAAACATCCTCATGACTCGCACTGACAGTATTGTTAAAGCACAGAGAATTCTGTCTTTTCCTACGCTCTTCGTGGCTTCAGATATATTCCTTTAGAGTGGAAAATAATACTTGATCTTGTAAAAGTGAATAACTTATTCATATTTTAGGCGGCTGACATCAACTTGTGTTTAATTTGAATCAATGATAGCAACGCTCTTGTTTGACGTTCTCTCTTCAGCGCGGAAGATTTTCAACAGAAAGATGCGCGGAGACAACTAGCCATGGGCTTGAGATGTGCCCAGGAGCTCTGACCAATTGGCACATCCGACATGTACACTTTCAAGCGAACTCGACTGACTATTCTATTCCCATATGGCAGCTCTTCAAAGTGCTAGCTGCAGTGGGTTTCGTGTATCTCAGGGTGGAGTTTGAGGTACGTTTCCACCCGCAGACTCGGTTGAGAGGGGGAAGCGTTTATGGTTTCCCCCGCCGGATGGTGAGATTCCACATCGATCTCCATGAAGGCTTAAGGGGATTTCTACTTTCAGGTATCTCCCACCTACGGGGCACCGCCCCAGCCGGGACAAGCTCTAAGCTCCTGACCGGTCTCCTGGAATATGTGGTAGAGTAGTGCATGTTAGTGTAAGTGTGTGTGTAAGGGGAGAGGATAGGATAGGACAAGGAAGAGGAAGGAAAGATCGCGCGCGGTCCGTGGCCCGTTTGGTAGGGTACTGCTCCGGCATTCGCCTGGTGTTGATGGGAGTAAGCGTGCTTGGGCCCGTGCTGTGATCGCGCGAGGCGCGGCAGCGGTGGGTGCGCTGCCGGAGCGTGGATGGGCGGGAAGTGGGGGAGGGGAGGGGAGGGGAGGGGAGGGTTGCGCAGGCGAGTGTCTTCAGCCGGCGAAGGCGATAGCTGTGCGGGACGAACGTCGGAACGCCATTAACGGGCGATAGCGCAGGCGCACCACGGCGGCAGACGCTGCGGCTTCGGAAGGGGAGATGGTGACGCCGATGGTGACAATGGAAGGGGAGATGGTGGTGACGGTGGCGATGGGGAAGGCGGTGATGCGGGTGGACACAAAGGATGTGTATTTGAAGACGATGGCAGAAAACCCTGTGATGGCGGTGGATATGGATTTAATAGAGGCGTAGAATCGCCGTGGTGATGGTGATATGACGTGATATTACGGCGATGATGTCCGCTGAAAGAGCGGTGGCAGTCGATGTTTAAGTGGAGATGGCGGTAATTGGGGAGAATGGCAATGTGGATGTGCTGGTGGTGTGGAGGCGTGGCTGAGTATGATGGCGGAGATGGTACTGAGCCGTGGTGGATGTGGAAGTGGACATAGTGGAAATGGCATTTGAGTCAGCCGGTGTGGGGAAAGGGGATAACAGCGGTCGGTGGCTGGTGACGGTGGGCGAGAGTGATGGTGACAGACGCCGGAGGTGGAATGGGAGAGAGGAAGGAGACTGACCACATTTGCCTTGAGGTGAATGAAAGATGGAAAAAGTAGGTTACAATGCCGCTAGGTAGGTGATAAGTACGAGGCGGATTTTAATGAATTTTTTTTCACTGTAGAACAAAGGTTTTTAGACGTAGTTTAGGAATTAATTTTGTGTTATAACAAAAGGAATTGATCCATTTTTATATGCCATTTTTTGCATTTTTCGTCGATTTCGAATAATAAGTCATTTTTTAATTTTTCCCGTCGTTTTTAATGCATTTTGCTGATTTCATTAAAGTTAATAGTTAATGCTTCCCCTAATATTTACAATACGTGACAGATGTTCTTGACAACAGTCAGGAGTAGCCTATTCGATTTCTTCGCTCAGAAATTGTAATGTCAGCCGTTGTGAGTATGTAATCTAAGGTTCCTGTGACGCATATTAGCATCGTTGTTCATTCAGCCGATTTCGATATAACTGAAGACAGGAATTCCATGATAAATAACAGTCCAAAACAAAAGTTTGGAAGCTGAGTTCACTTAAGCGAATAGAAGCCTCAATTACATCAGTAACGTATCCAGTTTGAGTTGTTCATCCGAACGGCTTTGATCACATTTTAACGGAAGTTTTCTTTGGTTTTAGGGATTTTTTAAAACATTTTAAGAGCATTTTATGAACGCTTTAATTTCAAATGAACAGATTCCGCACACTTAGACTACATCGATTTGTATGATATGTTCTTAGGTCTTGCCAGACATCTGAACAGTTGTTGGGTGGTTACAATTATTCTCCTCTTGGAGTGGGACATGAGACGTAGTTTTTTGTCGTGTATGGAATGTTTTATAAGAGTAGCAATCTCAACGATCATTAGCTATCACTATCAGTGACTCTTTGTTTTCCAACGAGCTGCATCTAATTGCTGCGGACCAAACAAAACTCTCCCTTTTTCTTTATTCAAAGTTTGGCACAACTGTTGATTGAACACATTTGCTTTATTTAAATAAAATTATGATTACAACACGGATCTGACAATTCTTTTTTTAAAATTTGCGTTCTAATTTATAGTCATGCGATATTAAAACATTCACGCGAAAATTACAAAATACAGATTTATATACATTGCATTTCAATGTATAAATTAATTTAATTAAAGGAAATTTTTGAGGATTACTGTATTTCATCGAGTATTTTAATGATTAAAATACAATGGTTTAAAACAATACCACTTGGTTATAATAAACCATATGACCGACTAAAATTATCATAGAACCATGAGTTGCTTTTGTATTGAATTCATTTAAATTTCAATACATTGGGGTCCTTTTTGTGCGTAAAATAATCGCAGAAAATAATGAATGGGAGATCATAGGAAAAGAGTACTAAACGTGAAAAGAAAGTTAAAAATGACAAAACTGCGATAAGAAAAGGAAAATATCGGCTAAGTGAAGTAAGTATAGTAAATGGAATATTAATAGTAATGAAACTAATGTTCTTTTAGTGATAAAGAATTTACTTATTGATTGTGAAGAAATTTGCCTATTCTTCTATAAGTTAACGAAATTACAAATCGTGTATAAAAGTTGCCCAAGATCAGGGCAATGATAAACAATGACGAATGCGATGACGCCGGTATGCAATGTACGTTGTGTGAGTTCATGTGTCTGAGAGACAGGGAGGGAGAGAGAGAGAGAAATGGGGATTTCAAACCGGCCAAATCCAAAACGCAACACAGCTAAATGAAAGCCTAAGGTGAGGCTGAAAAAAGGAAAAGGACGAGAAGGAAAGATAACCGGATGAGTGGAAACCCGATGGAATGTTGATGTGGGCGCGCGGGAGGTATCTGTCGCCGCCGCCGCCGCCAAGGCGCCACGGAGGCACCATCGCTCCACTCCTCCCTCCACCTCCACCCACCTCACCCCCACCCCACCCCGCCGTCGCCACCGCCGCCTTATCTCCGCGCGTGCAGATAGCGCTCGGACGCGCCATTGTCCGCTCGCGCCCTCCCCGCCCCGTCCCGCCTCACAGGCTCTTTTTATAAGTCATCCAGAAAACTCCCGCCGCCTGATATCGCCCGCGCCGGCCACTGGGCGCGCGGGGCGGGGCAGGGCAGGGCGGGGCGGAGGGGGCGGGGGCGGGGAGAGCCGCCGATAACCCCGCTACGACCGCAAGCATTCGTCGCTCCTCGCGCTCCTTATCGATTGTAGCTGCCCTGGGCTTAGCTCTCCCCGCCACGCCCAGCTCGATCGAAATCGCTCCGCTCCCTGCCCGAAAACGGGTCGCCAGTATGGCCGCGATCGCCGCGAGATTTTCCAGAGGTAGCCGTTTCTTACGATCACCTTGTTTACTGCAAATCTTCCCCAAGATTAAACAAATATTTTTTAATATATATTGTTAAGTTCTCCATTTCAGCTTGGTGGAAACTCATGTTCCTTGGATGGATGTCAGTTGCCGCCAAAGTAACTGCAAAATGATATGATCTTGAAATATGTTGAGTCTTTGTGATAACGATGTTTGATTCTTGGAACAATGATTGGATAGAACCATGGGTATTTAGTAATGTGTTATTTATATGGAGTAACTTTTAACTTGAACTAACTTGAACTTGAAAATATATTTTGTATTTGAATACAATATTATACTGAAAAAACGTTTTGTTGAAATGACTGGTTTATTAATACTTGTATGGCGATACATTGATTTACAATAAAATTAGATTATATTTTGTTAAGAGGAGTCTGTTGTTTAAAAAGAGTACTTCAGTTTCCTCTTCGCAGTTTCGCTCTTTTGCTCACAAAGTAACCCAGCCTGTTAAAGTTCAATTACTGTACACGGAGGAATGATATCTTCGCTACCATGTTACAATCTTTATATAATGAACTTAACCGTTAACTTCTTACTAGTACTTGCGACTCATTGAAAATGGTCTACAAGATTTGTCATTATACACACTTCGTGATAATATAATTTTATCATTTTTCTACCTTCCTATTGCCTCTCCTGTACTTCTAAATAAGATCTGTGACGTCTCTAGTTTAACGACGCTAAGAAGAAACTCCGAAAAAAAACGTAGAAACTCTATAAGATTCACGATGATTGTGCCAAGGTTGGGACTAATGACCTAACATTGATACAGGGAACACTAATTACCCATCGAAACTTATGGTCTCAATAACATTTAAACTCCTTATCTTATGTTTGAATATCAAGAAAACCTCTTCGTATTCCCGTAGCCATTTCTTCATCTAAACGTCGCGGTTGTATTCCTTTCAACTCTCTCTAGCGCGTCGTCATTGGTCAGCTGCGAAAAGCGGGCATTCGCGAGGATATGTGCAGTTTGTCACCAGGGATGCGACATCGACAACAAACCTTCGATGTTTCAAAACATCGATGTTCAATTGTTTTTAAAATATCGATGCTAATAATAGTGCTCACGTAATGACTTCTTCTCTGCGTTCGAAATACGAGGAAAAGCGCAGGAAATGCCAGGATATCCGAGTCATCTCTCGTGGGAGAGATAGTCCGCTCGAAGAAGGTAGTATTAACAGCGTTCCCTTGGTTCGAAGACACTGTTTTACCAGTTTGTATTTCATATTTTTAAATTCACAAAATTGTGATTATGTAACTTTTTAATGCGCTACAAACATCGAAAACGTAATTGAGCAGAAATATCGATGTTAAAAAAATGCAGCTTTATCGATGTTTTCACGGAAATATCGATGTATTGAAAACATCAATCTCGCGTCGTCTGTCGCATCTGCGCAGGCGCACAAAGGATCTCATTTACCGGGCGGGCGAGTGCAGAAGGCGGGTGGCGATCGAGAGATGGGCATATTGTAAATACTGCGTCGTCGCTCGCCCTTATTTACCATCTCCCGCCGCCGCGCAAGCGCATCGAATGCGGCTCCGTGGTGTGCCCCGCCCCCCTCCGCCCCCCTCTCCCCGCGCGGGTCGGATCGCGTCTATCGCCCCCGATCATCGTTTTCTCCTTCAGCGCGTCCGCCGCGTTAAAAAATGTTTCCCGTTTCGGTCCGGTGGGCCCCGCCCCGCCTCGTCCCGCCTCGTCCCGCCTCGCCCCGGCGCGCCGCCCGCCGCAATATCCGGCCGCGAGCGGAGCGGAGTGGCGGGGAGAGCAGAGGCATGGTGACTGCACCGCTGCAGCGCCTTCCACGTTGCACGCTCTACGCTCTACACAGGGGTGGCGGGGAGCCCCGTACGTGGCTGCATAGGCTGTCACGATCTCTGGTGGAGAGTTGTAGACGACCACCCGGGCTCTGAGTTTCACGGCGGCACTCAACGCCGGTAGCTTGAAGGGGGAGGAAGTCAGTAGGTGATGCTAAGCTCCGTGTTGCCGGGCCTTGCCCGGCAACCTACTAGTTGGGCCTGGGCGTCGACCTTTGGGCAGAATTCAGCGAAGGACGTTCCGTGGACTGCTCCAATTCCCACGTATAAAAGTCCACACGGTGACAACGACCCCCCCCTTCCCCGGTAGATTGCCTAGGTTTGGGCGGTACTCACGTCGATAGCCTCAAAGTGGAGGCTATGAGGAGATGGGAAGAGGGCCTCGAGCCGCCCGGATCTTAGTTCAGGTGATTCCCTGTTGAGCTCTTGGCTTCGTTGTGGCAGTAGCTCTTTACGCTGGGCAAAGAGAAGGGACTTGTCCTGGTGCATGTGAGTAGCGTATTGTCTTGACTCCGGTACTAGTCTGGATGGCTAGGAGCTCTGAGGTGGTAGAGCGGCCCAACCCAGACATCGAATGGGGAGTTTGCCGTGAGAGCAAACTGCATTCCGGCGGAATCCTGATACCAGCCTATCTACGTACTTGCGCGTCGGTGGGGAGTGAGGGTAAAACCGAAAAGTTTAGATGCCCACTCCGAGGTTCATGCTCCGTGGTAGAACAAGAAATTGTGTGGGGTGGTAACCCACGCTGGGTCCTTATACTCTACGCTCGGTCTCCGTGCTTTGCGAGAAGACAAGAGGCAGAGACGGATGTCGAATCCTCAATTTATCCAAATTTGATTGCTGTGAGTGTCTCTGTCCTTGCAATGTTTTCAGTTCATGAACTTTAAAAAATTGTACCGGCTGTTCGACATAATGTCTTTGAGGGGTTGTATTGTACATTGTGTATACGAACATAACGCTTTCGGCTAACGCTATGTGGGGAGGCCCACATGGCTGCTCCGTGAGAATGACAGCAAATCAGAAATTCAGAAATGTTTCTTTCTTAACGCTTTTACGAGTAATATTTGCGGCAGAGGAACTGGTTAATGGAATGAGTGGATTGATTCTAATTTTTGTGGTTTGTGGAGCCTTTGGGGTATCGGGAGATAATGCGGTTTGAAATGGTTGCATTTTTGCCTAGATTAAATATTTCTGCTCTTGTACAAGATGGAAGAAGATGGAAATTTTATTGCTGATCTGTTGTATGTATTCATGGATGGAATTTTTAGCTCTGTGAATTTGTTTATGTGGAGTAAACCATGGGGTTTGTACGGCTTTGCTCAAGTATTTCTTTTGAACATTATTCCGTGAACTTCACTGAATACAATATCCTCAATCACCCAAGTTGGGGTGCCTTAATGATATGATAATTATGGAAATGAAGTAGTGGTGGAATGAAGTTTCTGCGAGGTGCTCTCATTTGTCATACTTCTTCACGTAATATTTGCAACATCCCCAAATGTAGATAACTCCTTCGTCTCTCACGTTATTCCTTTTTAAAAGCGATGGAATAGTTCGGTACGTAGCTTAACATCCGTGTTCGGATGGGAGAGAGAACAGGACGGGGAAGAAAAGATAGGCATCCGCCTGCAATTAATATAAGAAAAGCTCGGAAATGGTCGATCAGAAGAACCGGTCTCTCGAAATCCCAATCTCGCAGCAGCGGCACCTGCTCCGGTCAAAGCAATGCCCTTGTCGAGATTCGAAACCAGGAAAGGTGGAATGTCTTTAGGCAGCGCGAAATTAGCACAAGAAAACCAGTCAAAAAGAAATTAAATGATTTGGTCGTATTATAGGGATGAGTTTTATTGCTCCCAAATCGGAAACGTTCTACACATTCTTAAATGTAAGTTGAGGAAAATAATGTTATGTACAATGAAGAAACTGTTGTGCAAAGCAATTTAAACGTGCTATGTATGTGCAGGGAAATCAGATTTGGAATTGGAAATGATGTATTCGAATTAAAAATCGCCATTTTCGAACATTTCTTGCCATTCGCGAGATTCAAAGGTTTCAGTATTCCACCGCTTACCTACTCCTCTGTTCATCTCTGTACAAGAAATCAAAGATGCGAGCAGGAGCAAGGAATTCGGAGGGAGTGACTTTACAGAAAATATAATTTTTCAGTTGATAAGTTTAATCTAGGAAACCGCAATATCATTAACCATTGTGAAGTGTACGAGTATAATAACATGTCAATCGATTTAAATAGGCTGCATGAAAATAGCGGTGGTATAGTATTTATGCACTTCATTTTTAACTTTTCTGATGGCCTTCTTTCTCCGAACCTGGAAACATTTCTGATCTACCATTACTAAAAGTTACAAATTTAAAGATTTTCTTCACGTTATTAAACGAATCTACAATATGTTTACATTTCCTGAAATGGCTTACAAGAACCAGAAGCACGTTCTTCCAAGAACCAGAAGTACGTTCTGCATTGCACATTAAAGGGTATTTGCCAGCAAAATTTCGAAACATGAAGTCAGAACAATGGGAAATCCTCTTCTTTTATGTTTATTCATTTCTTGATCTTTCCTTGGATCCTGGGAGAAATTGTTGGACGATTCGTTACCAGTGCAACATATTACAGTGCTTGATGATCTTTCCCACTGACACGGGTAGAGGGCTGTTGATATAGAGGCAGCAGAGTTGATGGCTTTGCCACGATTCCAGTGATAGCAATTTTGACAGTGAGTTTGGGAGTGATACTCTTGGAATTCCGGCGGGGCAATGAATCTGTTACTGACGCTCGTGAACAATTGTGTCATCGCACTCTTCTAAGCATAAACTGCAAAATGTGTGGCTCCGCCGCAGTTCTGTCGAACTTCTTCATTCGCTATACTATGCAAGGAGTATAAATTACAATGTTCTATTTGTGATGTGGAAAACGGATACCATCAGATTTTCACGGGAGTATTCGTGTTTCTTCTATCGTTCGTTCCACCTCCTGCTTCATTTCCGTTGACCGTTCATCAATCATTCTTTATCATTTCCATCCCAGACGTATATGGATGTAAAGCTCTGGTAAACCTGCCCCTTAGAGGAAACAAAACATCGCTCTGACGATAGTTGCACTGTCTTATTTACACCATAAGGTATGAGCAGGGCGTGGTCAGCCTAAAACAAGAGGGGGGGGCACTATATTTCTGGGAACCTTTTCCCTTTGCATTTACATATGACATATTTTACTTGTAAATAAATAAAACGTACCAGGATAACGAAATTATAATTTTATTAATACAATTAATAAATGTATGTTAAAACATTTACACGGTTGCCAGATGACTTAAAGAGCCTCTTCCGCAAATATCTTATATTTTTTTACTTTCTCGCTACGGAATAAAGAAAACTGCACCAGAAAACAGGACGCGGCGAGTATGAAATGCTGCGCGAGAAAACGACGCATTTTCGGCAAAAAAAAACTCTTATTACAGGGCCCTTGTAACGAAAAAGTGGATAAATGTAGTTGCTACATTTAGAAAAAAATTCTTTAACGCGTGGTTTAGCCAAAATCCATGTTTTGTGGGTCCTTGATAGCGAAAAATAGAATGACGGGAAAACCGTCCGTCCGTCCGTCCGTCCGTCCGTCCGTCCGTCCGTCCGTCCG
This sequence comes from Teleogryllus occipitalis, assembly GCA_011170035.1. NCBI lineage: Eukaryota > Metazoa > Arthropoda > Insecta > Orthoptera > Gryllidae > Teleogryllus > Teleogryllus occipitalis. The sequence continues at coordinate 307,303 of BLKR01000896.1, forward strand.
TTTGTGAACAACGCTAGCGGCTAAACAGTTCAGCCGATTTGCTCCAAAACTGATATTCACAATTGATCTGGCTGATGTTGGGGTCCTTTGAATTTCAAACCCATATTTTAATTTTGGGGGTACTTTACATGATACCCATGGGACATTTTAAAATTTAAAATAAAAATCTCCAACGTTTTTGATTAATTTTTTTGTTGGATAGTGTGATGGAAGTTTAAGAGAATGGTGTATGTCTCATGTTTGTTGAAAACTCTATTTCGAAAATTGCAAAAGTTAAAAATTTTTTCGGAGTCTTTGTACAACTAAAGTATTAAAGCTAGATATTTTTCTCTTAATTTAATCTGTTCCTTAAAACTAGATTTTGAAAAAAGGTCATGTACAATTTTTCAGATATTTGAGTACTTTTCGTGTAATTTTGAGTGAAAGTAGGGGCGAGAAAGTATGTAAAGTTTTAGTACCACTAGTTTTCTAGGGCTTTACGCTGCCGACAGCCTATCCTCCACGTCCGGATGGAACGCATATTCGACCATACACTAGACACCAACGCCCTTGCGGGCTCGTCTGATCTGGAGTCAGCAGAATACGAGGCCCTCCGCGACAACACATATATGAGAGACAAGGGACAAACAACCATGCCAAAGGCGGGAATCGAACCCGCAACCCTCCGGACCGAAGCGTTGAGTCGGTACACGATCGTAGTCAGCACGGCCACCAAGGTCGGCCACTTCATAATAATTTTCCAAATTTCAAGTTGGAGGACGAAAATGAGGATTTGATCCTATTTAGTGTATGTAAATAAATATACTTGAATGCAAAAAATAATGTATTATAAATAAAATGTTATTATGTAAGTCTAGGGGGCCCTTTTGAAAACTTTCAGCGGACCATGGCCACCGTGCCCCCCTCTCGGCCCCCTCAAGTGCACACGCCTGTGGGTACGAGTGTGAAGGCCATGAGGCGAATAGTATTTAGTCGCTGTCTGGAGGAGAATTCTAGTGGCCGGCTGCTCTGATCGGTAGTTTTTCGTGGTTTCTCCGATCAACACCAGGCGAATGCCGGAGCAGTACCCTACCAGACGGGCCACGGACCGCGCGCGATCTATCCTTCCTCTTCCTTTTCCTGTCCTCTCCCCTTACACACACACACACACACACACACACACACACACACACACACACACACACACACACACACACACTTACACTAACATGCACTCCGGGAGACCGGTCGGGAGCTTAGAGCTTATCCCGTCTGGGGCAGTGCCCCGCTGGTGGGAGAGTTCTGGTTAGGGGGAAACCCCACTAGTCGACGGTAGGTCGGCGCCGGATCTCGCCATCCAGCGGGGAAGATCACCGCCATCTCCCGAGAAAAAACATGCACTACAGTAACGGGACTAATGACCAAAGGAGTTGACGCGCCCGGAAACACGAAAAAATCAATCAATCAATCAAAGCGAATAGTATGTTTGCGTGCAATGACGATTTTAGTACAGTGCTTGAAAGGACTAAATGAGCTCGAGCAGCAACTGCGCGTGGTGGGCCGCGCGAACAAAGAGGTCCCACGCACGCACGCAGGCGCGCACGCAGGCGCGCGCGCGAGCGCAGACGCCCGTTCCCCGCGCGGGCGCTGGAGGGCGGCGCGGTCGCCCGGTCGGGGGTGAGCGGCCGCTCCGTAAATTTAATCGCCGTGCTCGTCTGGCCACGCGGAGCGGCTCGAGTTTCGCGCCCGCCCCAGGCCGCAACGGTCATGCCCGGTTAATAATTTTATTATCGTCAGCGCCGGCTTCTCGTAAATCTGCGCCGTTGACGGGCGAGCTGGTGCGGGGAGGGGGGCTGTGGTGGGGACGGGCGCGGGCGTGCGCAGGAGGGGGGGCGCGGGCGCGGGGGGCGGATGGGTGCGGAGCGGGTGTGGGGCGGGGGATGAGGCGCGGGCGAGCACGAGGCGGGCGCGTGGTGGGCGCGGGGCATGTGAGCGGCGGGTGCGTCGCGGGGCGGGTGCAAGGCGGGTGAGGGACGGGTGCGGGGCGTGCGCGGAGGGCGGAAGGCGCGGGGAGGTGCGGGGGGGCGGAGGGTCGGGCGGGAGGCGGGGGCGGGGTTCGGGGGTGGGCGCGGGGGGCTGGGGTCGGGCGGGCGGGGCGGGCGCGGGCGCGCGGCGCGGGGCGGGCGGGCGAATGCCCGGTTGTGAGGGGCTGGAGCGCGGGCGGGCGCGGGCGGACGCGAGCGTTGCAGGGCAGTTGCAGGGCGTTGCGGGGCCGGGTGCGGTTTGCGGGGCAGTTGCGGGGCGTTGCGGGGCAGGTAGGTACGGGCGTGGGGCGGGTGCACGGGCGTGGGGCGGGCGCAAGGAGCGGGCACGAGGCGACCTCATGGCTACGACCAAGTGGGGGTCGGCTGTACAACGGAACACAAATTGAGCGCGTAGAGGCATTGGAGAAAGAAAGATGGTTGAAATAAAACTGTTAAGAACTGAAAATAAGCTGTTCGAGAAGGACGAACTGAAATAAATGTGGCGATGATGACGGGATGTTGGGGCGGTGAAATAAGTAGAGGAAGTTGGATCGCTCTGCAGGGTTGGAGGGGCAGACGGCATAAGATTTGAAAGAAGGGTAAGGGCAAGAAAAACATAGGTCGCCTTAAACATGCCTTGTGGCATCTGCCGAAGAGGCAACATTTCCTGAATGCGGGAAACTGAGGTTGGCACTAGGTGTTAAAATTGTGTGGAGCGCGCTTCGTAGGTGTGAAGCTGATCGGCTCCGGCTGTGCGGCGCCGCGAGGGAACGGAGAAGCGAGGTGGATCATATAATCCGAGTAACTTGTGCAGGTTCTGTAAAGTGGCAAAAGTTGAGAAGAAGCGCGATGGAAGAACTTCGCAGCATATACTTTGATTTATGTGGATTAAATCCGTAGACGCCGTCGGTAGCATGCGCTGACTTCAGAAGGGCGTACGTGAGGGAGGTGGTGGAAGATGGAGCAAGCAGGGCGGGAAAATGGGGAACCTGTGTCGCTGTGGGTCGCTGTGGGACGCTGTCGGTCGCTGTCGGTCGCTGTCGGTCGCTGTCGATCGCTGTCGATCGCTGTCGGTCGCTGTCGGTCGCTGTCGGTCGCTGTCGGTCGCTATCGGTCGCTGTCGGTCGCTGTCGGTCGCTGTCGGTCGCTGTCGGTCGCTGTCGGTCGCTGTCGGTCGCTGTCGGTCGCTGTCGGTCGCTGTCGGTCGCTGTCGGTCGCTGTCGGTCGCTGTCGGTCGCTGTCGCTCGCTGTCGCTCGCTGTCGCTCGCTGTCGCTCGCTGTCGCTCGCTGTCGCTCGCTGTCGCTCGCTGTCGGTCGCCGTCGGTCGCCGTCGGTCGCTGTCGGTCGCTGTCGGTCGCTGTGGGTCGCTGTGGGTCGCTGTGGGTCGCTGTCGGTCGCTGTCGGTCCCTGTCGGTCGCTGTCGGTCGCTGTCGGTCGCTGTGGGTCGCGAGTAGTTATCCACCGCGCGAGAAAACGGCCGCCTGCGCTGCTGCCCCGCTGGTAAATGAAGCGGAGAGCGGCGGGCCGAGTCGGTGACGCTGCGCTGCCCCACTCGCCGAAAATAAACAGGCTCTTTGGCTTTGGACATCGTTGGCAGAAGAGGCAGTCACCGGCTGCCCGGAGCGCCAGGGCGAACCCAGAAGTTGCATTTGCTGGCTGGTTGGTTGCTTGGTTGATTAGTGATTCCAGGCGCGTCAACTGCTAAAGACATTAGTCCCGTAAATGTAGTGAATGTGTCCCGCGAGATGTGGCAGTGATCTTTCCGTCCCTGGATGGCGAGACGGCCCCGACCTACCGACTGCTAGCGGGGTTTTCCTTAACATGTTATCTCCCACCAGATACGCACGGCCCCAGGGAGGACATGCTCTAAGCTCCCGACCGGTCTCCTGGCATGTGTGGTAGTGTAGTGAGTGTAATGTGTGAGCGTGTAAGGGGTGAGAGTATAACAAGGAAGAGGAAGGAAAGATCGCGCGCGGTTCGTGGCCCGATAGTTACGGTACTACTTCAGCAATCGCCTGGTATTGATCGGACAAACCACGGAAAACTACTGGTCAGAGCAGCCAGCGACTGAACTCGACCAAGCTATCTTGTCAGTGTCGAAAAGCTTGCCACCAGGCAGTGCAGTAACATCAGTTGAAGTCCTGAGACACCTCTCCCTGTTGGCATGTGTTGCGTGTGTGGATGAAGGTGACGGTGCGGTACCTAACGGTGTGTAAGGTCGGGGCGTTCGCGCCCCTTTGTGGCAGCGGCACGGGGCGCAGGAAGCGATGTGTCAGCGTCGCTCGGCGGAGGGCGACTTGGAGCAACGCCCTGTGGGGCCGGAAGGGATTCCCTTTTCACGCGCTGCGACCCTCCAAGGAACTCGTTCCCGCTCTACCCCACCCCGCCCCGCCCCACCCCACTGCAAAACGCGCAGCGCACTTGTTGGTAATTAGTCATACTTTGTATGAATTTAAATACGGATGGCCGCCGCGATACGTTTTGCCGCGGGCCGTGCTAATGCCACGAGATGGCCGCGATGTTGTTTGGGATGGAGATTACGGGGCAGGCGAGGCGTGACGGGAGAGCGCCGCTGGCCGTGCAGGACGAACGCTAGTCGCCCCGCCCCCCTCTGTGCAGCCACCCACCCGACGCGTCGTCACGCATGTTTCCGGCTCCTCAAGCGCTCCCTTTCTCTTGGGATGGCCGGCGAATCGTCGCACTGTGGGGATCGCCTTTGACGCTCGACTTCTGAACGACGGTGGTGCTCCGAGAAGGAGGATACATTATCCTGGGGGGTTAACTGCATTTTATGCGTTCGGGGCTTGTAACCGGATATGTTGTACGTTGCTGTTGCAGTCATTACAGCCAGTAGTTTGCGAGATCTTAGGAACGTGCTCATTCATCAAGAAGTGAGATCGTCTCGGCTCATAAAAAGTGATACGTATATTAGAAGTTACTCGCTAGATATAGTTGTTCTAATCTCGTTACCTTTCTTTTGACAGTAATATTAATATCGGAGAATTTTTTATTTAATATGTATTGAAGTTTATATATTACAATTGTATTAAGAAAGCCTTCAACGAAATTACAATGTCGCAGTTTTTGTTGAGATCAAACTGCTGTATGTTTGTTTTCATTAATTTGTTTTTGTTAATGAACATTTATCATGTCAATGATTTGCTCAAATAAAATTTTCAAGTTTCTATCAATTTGAGTTGTTATTTTTAATAATTCGCTCTTGCATTCGTTTGCATGCATTCTCTCTCTATTTTACGTCATTGGTACGTCTTTCTTGGAATCCGTATCATCATCATCACCATCATCATTCGTCTGCCCTAGTTTATGCGTCTGGCTCAAACACACGAAATATTTTATATGAATTAATATATTATTATATTTTTAATAATCATTGTCTTATTTCATTGTTTCCCCAGTTCTTGTTTCCCTCTACATCCTTTTCTGACGCTGCGTTCGTCTGCCTCTATTTTTGTCTCTGACTCATCGTCTGTGTGTTTCCTCGTTGCCTGCTGCCTGATCGGGTTGTGATGAATCCCTTCCTTCGCCCCTCAGTCACTGAGCCTGCACCGCGCTCCGCTCTTCCCGTGCGTTGGCTTCCGCCGCCGTGCGAGTGTTGTGCGGCGAGGGCCGCTTCGCAGCCTCTCCGCCGCCGGTGAGGGCGCGCGGCGCGGAGTCGGCGCGCGCCGCGGGGGGCCCGTGATTGATTCCGGGCGGCGCGAGCGGTCGAGCGGACGGGTGGGCGCGTGGACGCGCCGCTGGGCCGCCCGCGGCGTCGCGCCCCGCCCCGTCCACACCCCGCGCACCATCACCACTCCCCATCTTCCCACTCCCCAGTCTGCTCACCCCAACCTTCCCTGTTTCCAATCTTTCCACACTCAACCTTCCCATCTCCCACCTTCTCTGCCCCCAATATACCCACCCCAATCTTGCCACTCCCTTTACCTTTCCACTCCCCCAACCTTCCCTGCCCCCGAATTTACCTTCCCCAATCTACCCACCTCAATATTGCCACTTCCCAAACCTTCCTACTCCCCCAACCTTCCCTGCCCCAATCTACCCACCCCAATCCTGCGACTCCCCAACCTTCCCTGTTCCCAATCTTTCCACCCCCAATCTTTCCACCCCCAATCTTCCCATCTCCAACCTTCCTTGCCCCGAATTTACCTCCCCCATCGACCCACACCAATCTTGCTACTCCCCCGACCTTCCCACTCCATCAAACCGTCCCTGTTCCCAATCTTCCCACCTCCAATCTTCCCACCCTCAACATTCCCATCCCGCCCACCCGGATACAGAAGCGTTGGAGGCCGGTGCTCTAGCCGGTAGTCGCTCCCCATCCCCACACTCGGGTGGCGGGGAGGGAGGGGGAACTCCGTTGCACCTCTAGAACAGCCACCGCTCACTGTCGATACTTTTCGGTTCATCGCACTAAAACTCGAACTCGTGCTTCTCCAACATCTGATTTTATTTCATGAATATTTATAATGTTCATTCACACATTAATTTAAATAATTAATTATTTTTTGTTTTCGGGCACGTCAACTTCCTATGATTCTTAGTCCCGTCAGAGTAGATATGATATCCCAGATGGTTTTGGTATACCTTCCCCGCTGGAACGTGAAAACCCGGGCCTAATATATAGTAGGTATAGTATAATATATCGAGGATTTTCTCTACGAGATATCTCCGCCAAGGGTGAATCGAACTAGCTGGGACAACCTTTAAGCACCCGACATGTGTGATTGTAGTTTACTACATGCAAGCATGTGTGTAAAGGTAGAGAAGGGGACAGATGAGAAAGGAAAGATCGCGCACCGGATCTCTGATGAGTGGCTGAATTAGGCCTAGCTATTTAGCTAGTATCGAAAATCTGCCATCCGCGGGACTCAAACTGAGGAATCTCTCGGTCTGATACATCTGCAGTGGCCTCAGTTGAAGTTCTGAGTCATCTCACCATTTCTTTAAATTATTATCTTGAATATCTGTATATTTGCATATGTAAATTTGGTTTGTTTTACTATGGCGTGTGGACTCGTTGGCATCCTAATTGCCCTAATAGACAATTAATTTCACTTGGTGAGAACGTTTCAGAAGAGGGAGATAGTTTTCGCGCGTTACTGAAGATTGTAATGGAAGATGGATTAACTTGTGCCGGCGATTAATGGTTCCTTGAAGAAATCGATTGAGAGTTTGGACAGGGAGAACATTTTGAGAAAGAAAAGAAGTAGAACATTCGTCTGACAATAAATGAGTGACAGCAGGTGCGAAGAATATAACGTGAATAAATGGACTTGTGAACGCTGTTCGCCATGTGAGTGCGTGTCGGAGAGAACGCATATGCACGCGGGGAGCACGCGTCCTCGGTAGAGAGCCCCGCCTCCGTGCAACCACTGCCTGTCCGTTCATCCGTTCGTCCTCGCGCCTTTGCTCGCCCTCTTCTTACGTACTTCACGCATATACGTTCTCTCCTGCCCGCTCGTTCGCCTGCTCGTTCGCACGTTTTGTCCACTTGCCCGCTTGCCCGTTCGCCTGCTCGTTCGCCTGCTCGTTCGCCTGCTCGTTCGCCTGCTCGTTCACCTGCTCGTTCGCCTGCTCGTTCGCCTGCTCGTTCGCCTGCTCGTTCGCCTGCTCGTTCGCCTGCTCGTTCGCCTGCTCGTTCGCCTGCTCGTTCGCCTGCTCGTTCGCCTGCTCGTTCGCCTGCTCGTTCGCCTGCTCGTTCGCCTGCTCGTTCGCCTGCTCGTTCGCACGTTTTGCCCGCTTGCCCGCTCGCCTGCTCGCTAGCCCACCTACTCGCCCGCCCGCTTGCTTCACCGCCTTCCTACCCCGCCCCCTCCCCCATACTCGACCGCCTGCCTGTCCTCACTCGCTCGCCTGTCTGTACTAGCTCGCCTGTCTGCTCGCTCGCCTGCCTGGTCGCCCGCCCGCTTGCTTCACCGCCCTCTTGCCCCCCCCCCCCAAGCTCGGCCGTCTGTCTGTGCTCACTCGCTCGCCCGCCCGCCTGTCTGCTCGCTTGCTCGCTTGCTCGCCTGTTCGCCCGCCCGCTTGCTTCACCACCCTCCTGCCCCCCCCCCCAAGCTCGGCCGTCTGCCTGTGCTCACTCGCTGGCCTGTCTGCTCGCTCGCCCGCCTGTCTGCTGGCTTGCTCGCCCGCCCGCCTGCTCGCTCGCCCGCCTGGCGCTCTCCCGCTTGACCGCTGCTCGGCCGCTCGCGCGGGCTCCAAACCCGTTCCTCGGCTGTCATCGCTCACACGCCTCTCGCGGTGCCGGATTTATGGACTGTTTGTTTTTAAAAGTTATTTATTGATGCGCGGCACGGCCAGCGCTTGTTCCTTTTGGAGGCGGCCGTGCTGGGCCACCCTGGGCCCTCCGCAGGTGATATAATGCGGCGCGGCGCCCCGCGGCCGCGCGCCCAGCTAAATCACGTCGCGAGCCTCCTCGGCCCCCGCCCCGCCCCCGCCCTTCCCCACGCCAACGCCATCGCGCCCCTCGCCTTCGCGCTCACCTTTGCGCTCGCCTTTGGCCGCGCCCCCGCGTTCGCCGTCGCCCTCGCCTTTGCCCTCGCCCATGCCCTTGCCCTTGCCTTCACCCTCGACCCTGCCTTCGCTCTGGCCTCCGCCCTTGCTCTCGCACTCACCCTTTCCCTTGCCCTCGCTCTTGCCATTGCCTTAGCCATTAATCTCATTTCGTCCTCGCCCTTACCCTCGCCTTCGCACATGCCCTCACCCTCACCGTCGCCTTCAACCTCGTCTCAACCCTAGTCCTTCGCATTCGTTTTCGTCCTCGCCCTTGTTCTTGCCCACCGCCTTGCCCATTTGAATATTGCCCATTTGAATATTTTTATATTTAAATTATTACACGTGTGTACTATCACATTACTAAACTAATTTAGCAAAACCATCAAAACCTCCAATACGTTATAGGAACCGCCCCTCTCCTGTTGGTAATGTACGGGATCGTTTATACCAGGGATTCCCATCTTTTTATTTCCTGGACCCATTTGTGAGAATTACTTACTTCATCGTCTCCTTAACATTTTCCCTATAATATACAGCATCCGTAAAAATAACACAAAGAATTGCATATAAATGCCTTCAAATAATTTCGAATTCCAAACTTGATTTTACTGATAATTCGCCAGCTCATATTCGGCTGTTGACCCCGCAATAGACCCCTTGATCATCATTCACCCCCTTCAAAATTTCATCGACCCCCAGAGGGTCGTCCCCGTTGGGATCCACCCAGAGTGTCAGACCCCGATGGGAAGACGTAATTTATACCGTGGTATTACGATGTAGGGTTAATGCGGTGCGACGGAGTGTTCTCGTGCATCCGTGTGTTGCCTGCGCGCGCCGCCACCGCCGCCGCCGGGCGACAGTCAACAGGTGGGGCCTCGCAGCCCCGCCCACCCGTCTCGCCTTCGCACGCGCCAGGACTCGTTGCGATGCGTTGCGGCCGCCGCACTTGAGGAGACCTCCCGCCCTCTTGCGGGGCGCAAACGCAAGAAACCCCACTCCAACGCTGGTCAAACCCACCTCAAAGTCGGGGACGTTATGCAGGAGTTACTCTATGAAGAGACCACTTTGACAGGTCGGGAAACAAATGAACGTCATGCAGGGCGATGGCATTGCAAGAGACAGTGATGAAGCCATTTAGAAATGATCTAACTGTAAATGAGCGCAAATGACAAAAGGAGTGCTTGGACGTAACTGGCAGTTATATTGTCAGCAGTGGCCAAGCTGGAGCTGTGTAATGATCCCTTCTTATAGTAAATCTCCCTATACGTACTGTTAGAAAGCAACGTCTCGGGTGCTGCGAACATATAATTGACTGCGGTTGCAATACCCCTAAATTGGCTCATACAACACATGTGTTTCGTTGTCGTGATTCCATCTCTCTTTGAAGATTTCCACCAAAATACGTTTTATTTATCAGTTTTATAAATAGTTAATGTTTGCAAATACAACACTACCATAACCTTTGATTTCCAAAAATCAAATTTTCGACGGTGATGCAATTTGCTACTATCAATAAGCAGAACTAACATTTCCGTCCACAAATTTCCTCCGCCGGTATCGGCCGCGCTGTTTGTTGAGCACACAGAACTCAAGGTACACAGCTGGTAACAAAACACGCGCGACGAGCGCCTCCAAAGCAAAGAGGGCGTAACTCATCCGTATCCACGCTTCCTCCATCGACCTATCTCGTCTGTGGGTTTCTCCTCCTCCTCCTCCGCCGCCGCCGCCGCTTCGAATCGATTCTCCGCGTTCGGGCGCACCGATAGCGCCTGCCTGCCTGCCTGCCCGCCCGTTGCTGCCGCCGCCGCCGCCGCCGCCGCCGCCGCCGCTGGCGCAGATGGATCGCGTAATTGCTGCTTCCCGAAATATCAGCGATGGTATCGGGGGCGGCGCGGCGCGGCGCGGCGCGGCGTGGCTGAGCCCGCGGTTGGCGGCGGCGAAGGCGGTGAAGGCGAACCCGCGTTGCAGGCGGCGGCGGTGGTGGACAGATGGCTGTCGAAAGGGCGAGCGGCGAGGGGCGGACCGGGAGACGCTCGAGCGAAAGGTGCTCCAGACAAGGTCTGCTGGTGACGGCAAACTCTTCCCCTTGGGTGTTGTTCGTGGGAGGCTGCAATGTTATTTGCATAACCACGTGCATTTCCACATGGTGGATTTTACATTTGTCTTCTCTTCTCAGTTCATGTTTGGTTCATATTTGCTGTCACTGTTGCTTTCTTCACTCAAATGGAAATGGAAATAATGTTTCTAACTTGCAGCTTCTGGAAGTATTGTATCATTGCAAGCACGGTTTTGATCAATAAAAAGGCACACGGAGGTTTACGTAGATATTAAAATAAATTGCAATTTGTTGCAACGTGCACGCTCAATACATGAAATCCTTAAGATCTGTGCCGTCGGAGGAATTCTTCGATACCCTACAGCTGAACACCCTTCTCGATTTCACCGAACCCGCTGTGCAGGCCGAAACATCGCAAGCGGTGGCACTCGCTGCAAAGGTCGCAGCCCTCCGCCCCCGCGCGCTGACGTCAGCGTCCGTGAGAGCGCGCGCGAGGCGGCGCCGCCTCCTCGAATATCAATCTCCGCAGCGGCGGCGATGCAGGCGCAGGCGCGCGCGCCGCGTGGACTGCACGGAACGCACGCGCGCGTGGTTTGCGGTTGGGGTGATTCACGCACTACTTCGGGTTTCCACGGCTGAGGTCCCGTGAGTGTAGTGCAGGTTTTGTCTCGGGTGGTGGAGGTTTTCTTGCTTCGCTGGATGGTGGGATGCACTAGTAGTAGTATTGTTGACAATGACACCGCCTTCAGTCATTTCAATTATGTAAATGCAACTATAACTCACCACTAAACCAATATAAGATGTGTCTTCTACCAGCTGGGGAGCCCACCCCAGCCGGCATAAGCTGAAAGCTTCCGACTGGTCTCCTAACATGGGGGCAGAGTAGTGTTTGTAAGTGTGAGTATAAAAGAGAAAGGAAATGAAAGAAAAGATGGTGCGTGGTCCGTAGCCCGTGTGCTAGGGTTCCGTTTCGCATTCGTCTGGTGCTGATCGGCGAAACCACGGGAAACTACCGATCAACAGCAATTGTCCTCCAGCGGCTGAATTCAACTTAGCTGTGACGAAAATTCTGCCACCGTCAGGACCCGAAGTTAAAGTCCACCCGGTCAGCGGCACTTCATACAGTTGCTATGAAATATACTGTATATCAGGAGGGCGTCCGCATGATGTTCTGTTGTTTTTTTTTATTTCATTATTTGCACAGGCACATTATGGTGTTCATTCAATGCCCAGAAAGTACTGTTTTGAGTCAGCTGATTCCGCCAAGGGCACACTGGCACCGTATCGTGTACGAAGGGTTCCGTTCCGCCAAGGGCACGTGGCACAGTATGAGATACCAGTGTGTTATAATGATACAATTGCTACAATTAATCGTACAATTAATGCTATAAAAAACGTAAGATATTCTTACTGTGTACGAAATACTTGCTTGATTTCATACGACCCTTACTTTGTTAATAATAATTATTTAAATTTAAGAAATGAATAATGCGAAAGCGCATTTTCTATATTGCTAACTGAAGTTATCTTAGAGGATTGATGAAAATACTTGCTTTTATTCTTTTTGGTACCGATTTTTCTCTATAACCATTTCGAGAAAATGAACGTTCACATTTTTCTTCAATGTAAAATAATGAAGACAGCCAAGAGATTGGAATCTCCATGCGATGTTGAGGAAATACAATTTTTATCTCATCATCGTCAGGAGTGGCAATAAGTTCTACAACATATAATTAGAAAAAAGAAAAAACATAATTAGTAATTTCCTTCTGCAAGTCTTGCTCCTTCGCCCATTTTTCATTGCCTGAACTACAAGGTTGTTGCGACGACAGAGAGGCGCTCTATCACATCATGATCATAATAAATACGCGCACGTGTTTCCACAAATCTTCGTTTTGCCCACCCTCTTCTCGTGCTCATGCAACCCCGACGTAGGAGCCAGAGATTTCAATGCATGTCAACGCAGCGAACCCCGGTCTATTCGAGCCGCCTTGCCCTATTCGTACAGGGTGGACACGGGTCTTTGAACGACCACATTTCATTTTTCATTCACTTTAAGGTTCTTCGTCACGCTCAGTTAAAAGTATGTAGGGCAGGGTATCATACGGGTCGTTGCTTTCTCATAAAAAAGGTGTATCTGCATTAACTCGAGACCACAATTTTGGGTGAGCGTGAAAATCTTTAAGGAGGGTCAGAAAATTGGGATGAACATAAGGCACGGAAGCCTGTTTCAGGCTACTGCTTCTGGCTCGCTTTTCTTAATTACCTTTTTTTTAAGTACGCGGGCGCACTTTCACACCGCTTTGCCGGGTAAACATTTCCAGAAAGGAGGAAGGCGCTGGCGGCGCGGGGTGTTGCGAAGCGGGGCTGGGGAGGGCAGGGTGGGGCGGGGAGGGGAGGGGAGGGGAGGGGAGGGGGGAGGGGTTTCTCGGCGCGACGGACTCAGCCAGGCGGAGCGGCGAGCGGGGCCGAGCGGGGCCGAGCGGGGCCGACCGGGGCGGGAGGAGCGGCGGAGGGCGAGCCCCGTCATAAAGCATGGCGCGTTCGGTGTTTGTTTCCAGCCTTTCCGCGGCCTTTCAATCGGCGGGCCCAGCGCCCGCGCCGCCAGATGCAGCGATAGCCCGCTCCGGAGCGAATTACACGATATATAGACAACCGGCCGCGCAGCCCCGTGCCGACCCCGCCGAGCGCCCGCCCCGCCCCCTCTCTCACGCCCCGCACCACGTCCCTTTCGCCCGCTCTGTCGCTTGCTCACGCCACCTCCACCCCATCCCTTTGCTTCGGCGCAGGGAAGGGTACATGTCATAAGCAAGTGCACTTTCTGTGAGCTTATCTGCCGTTTTACGGCGATTCTCCGGGCCCTTCCCAAATTCATTTCAGTCTTCGTTGACAAAACTCGCGCTTCTAAGAATACTTTAATTTATTGTAATGGTTGGCGAACACAGGCTAATAATTAACTAACATGTAGGGCGATCTAGACGTGCAGGTTGGAAGCATGCTCATGAGCTTACGTCTTGCTCGTCGTAAGCCGCCTAGCAACAGTTGAGTAGCACACACTCACACTCACACGCCCAAACACAAACAAACAAAAACTTAAACACTCGGCAATTCATATCTTGTCGTACTTGTACCGTACTTTTCATTCCTGCTTTTTATTGCTTCACTTTTTAAGTACCACATTCACATAATTTTCTATCTGTAGTTAAGCACCCATCATATTCTTCAACATCATCCGGTTAGGTTCTGTTAGGTTAGGTGCCTACACATTTGCTATTGGTAATATCCCGTTTCCATCACTTGCTCATCAGTTCCGCCCCTCCTTAGCTCTGAGCGATCTGCCTCGTCCCTCGCCCCACTCGACGCCTCAGTGGCGCATCTGTTTCGGGGCGGGAGAGGAATAGAGTGGAGTGGAGCCGAGCGGGCACCGGTGCAGGACCTGGACCGACCGAGCGCCGCTCCCACGCGCGCCCCGTCCCGCCCCGTCCCACCGGCCGCCCGCTCGCCGCCCCCGCACCGGAAGTGAGCCTTTCCCGCGGCGCGGCCGCCGCCGCCGAGCGCCCTTCCGATTAGTCTCGGCGCATAATGGCATTCGTGGGCCGGCAGAGTCGCGCGATCGAGTTACCCGATGCGCCAGCCAGCCAGCCGGCGAGGGCCCACGCCACGCCACGCCACGCCGCGCCGCGCCGCGCCGGAAAATACGACTGGTTCGGTCCCGGGGATCGCCGCTGATCTAAATAGCCGCGCGCGCTTTTCCTTCGTTTGTTTTTTCCTCGTATTTTGTGGTGTGCGCGCGCGCCCCGCCCCCTGGCCGTGGACGCGGCGCGGGGCGGCGAGGGCGCTCGGCCGTCCCTGGGGAACACCCCGAGTGGCTGGGCGGGGCGTGCGCCCGCCATTCACAAAGCGTTCTAGGTTGTCATTCGTCTTGCTATTTTCGCAGTGGTGTTTGCACAAATTTGAATCCTCAAAGCCTCTGAAATCTAGAATGTCTGTCTTCCTTTGCAGATTATTATATTAACAATAATAATTTTAGTGTGCGTTGTATGTAGAAGACTGTCCTAAACCAGTTACGTTCCCTAACGTTAACCTAACCAGTTACGAACCCTAAAGAACGTTCGAATTCTGGGGCAATGCTCACAAGTAACATTTATGCGCGAATTTAAAAAGACTTCAGAAAATGTAAATAAAATGTGATCATTTATGTATCTGAAAGTAACAAAATGTAAAACACCTGGCAGCTTAGAGTAGAAGAGGAAGAGCCATGATGTTTTGAAAGAATTGGATTACAAAGGTTCGAAGTACGAGTATTTGTTGAGATTTCAGTGACAAAATGACAGAGAATCTCGAGTTTCCGACAACCATTATCACGTGTATCATGATTGGGAGAAATGGATGCGATCGCAGATACATCGGAGGAAATTACCACCTTATTTTCGAGTATACATGAGACTGAAAAATATGTTTTTAATACAAGTATAACAATCCTTGAAAGGGTAAGTAAATCTCCGCACTGGTCGACGCATGTGCTAGATTCTGTGCGCTCATCTCTCCTACCCGTCTATAACGGATTTTGCAATTGGAAACAGAGTTTTATTCTCATTTTTATTCTCTGTTTGAGCTGTAGCCTTTGTCTTTAAAGGTCACGTACTATGAATAAGTTGAAGTAACACTGGCTGATATGATTTCAATGCACGAAAAAATGGAAAATGTTAAAATAATATTCCAATTAGAATTAACTGTAATTGAGTTGTTGATGTTGTGGAATACTTGAAATACAAACCGCTACAAGCGAAACTATCAATACTTCAAGCTGAAACTGCTGCACTCTGCGAGTCAGAGAAGTTTTGTGGGAGGAACGCTGAAGATCCTCGGGGTCAGTGATCACGAGGGGTGGCCGACGATTGGGAAAGACAAGTGACTGACGCTCGTTTAAAATCGATCCCAAAATCGACGATCGCTTAACGATTCTCGTGATAGACGGCGGGCAGCGTTCGTGCGTCGATAAGTTCCTCTGTTCATAGTCCATTTGGCGATAAACAGCCGGATGTCGTATCAGCACTCGTTGCGTCGTCTTCGATAGCGTTCTCGTCAAGCAAGCGACCGACTAAGAGCTCTATGCAGTTTGGCATTTGGTCTTTGTATTAACATTTACATTAACATTTGTATTAATATTTTAAAGTCTGTGATGCAATACTTTTGCTAAGTAATGAGCTCACTAACAGTTTTTTATTTGCATTTGAGTTTTTGAAATTATGTTAGTATTTTATAATTACTGGCTTAGTGTGATGCCACCGATGCTGTAAATAGTGTTAAAGCTTTCTCATATTTATTAATTTGCGATTATAAAGTTAATTAGGAAGATACAAAAAAGTGATATGTTCTCACCTCCTCAGAAGAACAAGTGTTGATTGATAGTTCGCTTCCCCAAACGATGGGCCAGATGTTAAACCATGAGTGATGGACCGACGGACTGACACCCACACACAGATCACCCGGTTATTACTACATTGTATAAAGACCTGTAACTTCTCTAATGGGTTTTAATTCTTCGTATTGTTCTCAAATTTGTTACTCTGAAGGGGAATCGGCAGCACAAATTGGCGATTGAGTTGTAACTTTGCATGTAATATTTAATTCAAACACTTCAAAACGGCACAAAGTCTTTCTTTAGGAAGATCAGTAGTCACACATCTTCGGTAGACGCAATTCGGTAGATGCATTTGTGTGTAAATTATTATTATTATTATATTATTTTCTAAAATTTGAAGTTTTCCAGATTGCTTTCAAGGTTTCCATAAACTCTGTACCACAAGCACATTTTCAAATGTTTATCATTAACCAGTCCGCATGAGCCGATTCTAAAACATCCTTAAAGTACGTTTAAGCACTGTTTGTTGTAGATTCTTATCTTTTGTTTCAAACAGGGGCAGGATAATTTTGCGGGTGGAGAATAGTCGTTGCAAAGGTCGATGGAACTCATTTCGCACTATCCTTCTAATAAAAAATCTTAATATTTTCTATTGTCGAACAGATTAATTATCACCTACATTAGTTATTAAAGAGCTGGAATTGAACGAAGTTGTTCGGCAAAAGGTAAAAGTATTAAAAGGTATAATAATTTAAAAGGTACAGTGAAAATTATGAAAAAAGTTCTTGTTGATCGTTTCCATTTACACAACGCAATATCATAAATAACATTGGTTGTTGTGCATTTCTTAACTCAACTGGTTGAAAGAACATCTTCCGTGAGGGTTAATTTGTTATTCAGAAAAGACACGAAACGGAAAATATTTTTCTTCTTTCTCTCTGTTGAAAGAAGATTCCAATACTTTTACTATTTTACCAGATGCTCACAGGCTGCGTATTCTGATACATCCACTTTGAACAGCAAATAATTAATGTTTTGTAAACTATACTTTGTAAAAAAATATTTTTTATATTAGTATATATTAGATACATCGTATACATTTTTCGGCCAAATGGATACCTTTGGCGCAATGAATGGATGTATATTTTTATCTAGTTTAGGTTGATTTTATTGTCAAATATTATAATTATTGCTTCTTAAGAGAAAATGTGAGGTAATAGCTAGAGCCCGGAAGTTCAGGCATTTATTTTACCTGAAATAAGCAGGCAAAAGGGCAATGGTTTTACTAAAATAGTCAAGCAAAAGGACATTTATTCTAGTTAAAGTAGGGATGTACAAAGGCACGAAAACGATAAAAAATCACAATTAAAAGGAATTCTTGTAAAAAATTAATAATTAAAATAATTTACATCTTTGTTACAAGGAAAATCCGCATTAGCACCGAACGTGTAAGAAATGCTTTTTTTTGTAATCTTGATTCCTTGTGATCATCTGGAATGATGGTTACGAATTTGTTTTACTCGCGACGCTATCTTTTCGAAATTCTGTAGTGGACTCTTTTAAATCTTGAAATGGCATTAGGGAAAACAAAATTATATTTTTCGTTCTTCGCACTTGTGTAATCGCCAGCACTGAGAAGTGTATATCACATTCAGAAAGCTGTCCTCAAAAGGGATCGGAGGCCATACTCAAATGAACGATTGGATTCCTTGTGAGCAAACAAATCCGTCGGTATCAATGAATAAAATTTAAAATGTTTACTGGTATAATCTTTATTGTTCATTAAGATTTTTATGATAAACTCTGCTTCCACATAAAGACAAAACACGACCGTGCCTTCGTGTTGTCCAGACTTGCAGGTGTATAACCAGTTTGATCGAGATCGGTGTTAGGAGAAAAAAAAGCAAAATATTCAAATGTAAAAGGCAGAAAAAGGCAAAAATAAGATATATTGGCAAAAATAGGCATTAGAAGCTAAAACAGACTAAAAAGACACAAGGAAAGTCTATTAAAACAACTCCAAAAGTACAAAAAATGATCCCTATTGATAAAAGTCATAAAATAGTAATAATAACAAAAAGGCTTTTGCGAAACTTCCGCACTCTAATAATACCATATTGGGATATTGTTTTCTGTGTTGTTTGCTGCTCTCTCTCTCTCTCTCTCTCTCTCTCTCTCTCTCTCTCTCTCTCTCTCTCCCTCCCTCCCCCTAGCATGTTATCTTTATCGCTCACTTTCATATGCTCGTCCTCCCTCCCCCTCTCACTCTCTCCCTCCCTATCATGAGCCCTTTATGGCTCACTTTCATGTGTTCGCCCTCCCTCCCCCCTCTCTCTCTCCCTCTCTCCTCTCGCTGTCTCGCTCATTCAGTTGCACACACGCATAGTCCCGCACCTCTCAATTGCCCAAAGCCAGCATCCGCGTGGTGAAGGGCGAGGGGCCATTGTTCTCCGCCCCCGCCCCGCCCCGCCCCGCCCCGCGTCGCCACGCGGGTGGTCCGCCAGCGAAGGCGGCGGCGGCGGCGGCGGCGGCGGCGGTGACCGGCCTTGGAGACGCTGCGCCTCCGCAGGGGAACCCCCTTCAGCCGTCCGCGTCCAGCCCCATCACGTGCACCGACTCCGGTAACGACGAGCCAACTGGTGACTGGGACGTGGACGGTTCCTTTGCAGCGATGTGCCGCAAATTTGCATCATGAGTTGAACATCAGCGAGAACTTACCGGAATCAGTTTCGGAGGCCTACTGACCTGATCAACGATTTCTGTGGTTTCCCTGATCACTTCAAGGCGTACGAGGAAGCAGGATACTACGAAGGACATCCAGAAAGGAAGAATACAACAATTGTTCAGATCGAAGAATGAATATATTTTAATGAAATTTACAGGATAAGTGCCAAAATACGTCATCATTTCTCCACATGATCGCCGTTGAGGACAATGCGCGTTTGAAGCCTGAGCACCAGCTTTTGTATATCCTCGTGGTGTACCTTACGCTCCACCTCTTGAGGCCACTTTTTGACAGAAGAAATAAGAAGTCATCTTCGTCGACATATTATGTTGACGAATATATTGTTAATATGTTGACTAAGATGACCTCTTTTATTTCTTCTCATAAGAACGTCAACAACACCACATCAGAATTCCCACTTTTTGACAGTCTCCGTGACATCCTCACCAGTAGAAAATCGCTGTTCACCCAAGAACTCTTTCAGTTTGGTGAAAAGATGATGAGCCGAGGGTGCCAGGTCCGGGGAGTAGGGTGGGTGAGTCTCAATATCCCATCCAAATGTCGCGAGCAGGTCCTAAGTAAGCCGCGGAGTATGGGACCTGGCGATTTCATGAAGGAGTGACACACCACGAGTCAGCATTCCTCTTCTTTTGTCTTCAATTTTGTGTTTCAACTTGTTTGGGGGTCTCACAACACCAGCAGCAATAACGATGGATCCCTTGAGGATGATATCAGCCAACAACATCCCGTTCCAGTTCCAAAAGACGGACGCCATGATTTTTCTCTGTGAATGTTGAATTTTGAACGCGCTCGATGTCTCATTGGGACCGTTAAGAAACCGTCTGTACGTTATGGTTCCCAACTTAAAAAAAAAAAAATATTCCGCAGTGTCCAGCGCCATTACTTTCTGAATGTCTCTCATATACCTGGGCTGGAACAATGTGAGCTTATCTTTCTTCCAAACCCCCATGTCCGAGCACCAATTACCTTAGCAGTTGAAACCCCGTAATAAAATCAGAATCAAATAAAATATGATCAGACATGTCTGTGAGTAAGGTGCGGTGGAATAGAGTCGGCAAGTGTGAAAAGAACCGTCTTGGGCGGATGATTGCAATGAATCGACAGCCCAGGTTCAATTGCATCTGCGAACATTGTTCTTACTTGTTGGTGAGGGTTTTCAAAATTGCTCTCGCGTGCAGATTGCGCGGATTTCACTATCTGAATTCGCTTGAGACGAGAAACAAAATCATCTGCAATTCCTTTTCGAAATATTTGAAGCCTGTGACAATGCAGAAAGTAAATTAATGTAATTAAGTAAATTAATGTTACTAAAGAATAATTAAATGAGTCCATCTGAATGCTTATTTCTGTTTTCAATAAAAGAACCTTCTTCAATTATTCCACCTCCGTGTGCAAGTTCTCTAAACATCTGCTGCATACCCCTCGCTCTGCATTCTCTGTATCGTTCATGACTGCCATTTAGGAACTGAACCCGGTTTTTAGATGAAATCGTTGAAATATCTACGGAAGATGAGTATGGGGTTTACGTTTAATAGAAATGTACGTGTGCAGGTGTTGTTGAATGATTGGAAAGGTATTACTTCAACAACGTGAAGGGTATTGTGAGATACTTCTGGAACCATCGTAAATGATTTTCACAGCCGAATGAAGACAAAATCTAATTTTCTCTCGCACCAAGCTTAGTAATTAGGCACGAAATTAGACATTCTCAAAAGAAACGAGAAGAAAATTTAATCTTAATAGAGTTTACTTTGATTCCCTTGTTTCTTCAAAACCACTTAGAAATTGTGTTCAGAGCGACCTCTATTTCCTGCGTAATAATTTGTTTGCGGGTGGAAACATTCAATAACAATTTATATTACATACGAGACATTGTAATTTTTTTTAACTTTAAGGACGTTTTCACGCCTTACCTTAACGTATTTCAAGTTAACATTTAAGATTTTTGTCTTTAACTTTAAAGACTTTCTTGTCTTGAACATTTAACATTGTCGTTTCTTCGCGTTTCTTTTATTAAATTGCAATTCTCAAAAATTATGATTAACGATAAATTACTACTCACAGTTCAGTACATCGAGTTGTCACTAATGACGATACGGGTGTTCTTTTTAACCGAACAACAGAAGGCATTTAAGACTGGAATTTTCCAAGCGGTTAAGCGACAAATTACTTGCTCTTTACTGAGAAATGTGTTGTGATAAAATATTTTAAGAGCTTCTTGTACAAAAGCAAGTATATCCCTAATTCCGTGAGGTATTACGTGGCAACTAGTGGACTCAAGCGAACATTCCCAACACAGTAAATCTTGTTTTAAAAGTGAAAATAGCTTGAAAATGGATTATAACTTCCATCAGCCAGCTCATGAACTGGGAGATACTGCATTATACGCGTGTGTGCGTGAGTACACATTTGAATATTCCAAAGCGTTGAGATTAAATTACACAGAAAGTGCAAGGCCGGGAATCGTTGAATATTATTTATGTCTATATTCCTGCAATTTAATTTTGCATAAACTTCGGGTTTCTGTACTTATCAGACCACCCATTCTTTGGAGTGGGGGTACCCAGGAGAACTAAATTTCCACAAATGTAATAAACGGTTCAAAAAGGTCACATTTTGTAGAAAAAACTTGCTTAAAGAAACTTACAATAACTCGGCTCACACCTGTCCCCGCCTAGGACAGTAAGGGCATACGATGCATTGTTTCCGAGTAATCTGCTTCCGAATAATCGTTTTAATGAGGGTTCCAGTAACCTGCCACAATCTGGTAACTATTATTTTTTGTTTTAAATGCATTTGTTACAGGACTGAGTGGTATTACCTGACAAGCAGTTGAACAGAATATCAAAGTCACTTTATTTTATCGAGGAATATTTGTATTTATCTCTTCACAGATGTTTGTGTCAATGTTTTCGTATAAATTGTTAAAAACCTACACCCTTCCCTGGAGTAATATGCATAGAGAGGGTGACAGTGTCATCTGAAAATATTTAATAAAATCGTATTCTCTTATAACGTTTTACATTTTTTATTAAAAACATTTTCAGGTTTCATAAAGTTCAGTTCACACTCTACATTTGTATTGTTGGCTTAATACAAACTTAATCCTAATACATTAATTATAAAAGTCTCATTTGGGGGGAGAGGGGGGTCTCTTCTAACTAGCAAGTAGCTCTTTCGGTGTGATCTCCGTATCTACACTTTAATTTTTCTATAGTGGCTGATGACATTAGGTCATAGTTACACCTCCTGCCGTATACAATGATTATTTTCAACAGTGTTAAGAACATTTCTATGGCCACAAGACTGGTTGAGAAGGAGGTTTGCGAATTAATTAAAAGTATTCATTTTATAAGGCAGGAGGAGCAACAATGACCCAATGTCATCGGCCACTATAGAAAAATCGCAGT
The DNA here is from genome assembly GCA_011170035.1 of Teleogryllus occipitalis. Lineage (NCBI taxonomy): Eukaryota > Metazoa > Arthropoda > Insecta > Orthoptera > Gryllidae > Teleogryllus > Teleogryllus occipitalis. The sequence goes on from BLKR01000896.1 coordinate 329,396, forward strand.
GTGTGTGCGTGGATCGAGGAGGGCGCGAGCGGGTGACACCTGGAGCCTCCATTGGGTGACGCGGGGCCAATCAGCTAAGTGGGGCGCTTCCTCCCTGATAGCGTGGCCCTGCTTTCCCCATTCGTCTCTGATGGCGATAAGGCCGTGCGGGCGCCCGTAAGCCATCTTATCACCCGCCGCGTCGCGCCGCGCCGCTCCGCCCGCATCGCCCGCCATTTTGTTGCTTTTCGCGGGCGATACCTTTCCCGGCGCCCGGAGGTCACGGGCGGTCGCCCTCTCGCTCCCGGAGGCCGCTGTGAAAATGTTACGACCCCTTTGATTTGTTTTAGCGCTGCTTACGTCGCAGCAGACATCCCGCATCAGGGGCGAACCCAAAAAGGGTTTCACGAGGTGGGGGCAATGTAAATGTAGACCCCAATAAATTCAGTAAACTTACAAAAACGCTGGGGAGAGGGAGACATGGCCTCAGTACGGGATCCGCCACTGTCTTGCATTGCAGTGTCTGCGCATTAACTTGACCCCCAACCGCACCAAATCAGACCTCCATATTGCCCTATGTTAACTGTAACTACACATTGATTACGCACCTTGTACCGTTATTGTTGAAATATGAATATCTAGATATTCCGATATATATTCATTATATCATATTCATTATATCCCGCTTACTCGGGCCTAATGGAGACACTCAATTCACATGTGATGCGATCGATATGTAGTAATTCTTTTTTATGAATTGAGTTCTATTACTATGTTGATTTAAGGGGCCTAGTGTATTCACACACCCGTCTCCCTCATTTTTTACTTTTCCCGCCATTTTTAGAGCAGTTTGGGTTCATTTAATTGCTTTTAATATTTTTAATGGTACTTGCACCTAATAATATTTAGCAAATGCAACAAATTCCAGAGTTAGCTATTCGGTTACTTCGCTCAGAAAATCTAATGTCAGCCGTTGTATGTAATCTAAGGTTCCTGTGACTCCCATCAGTGCCATTGTTGGTTCAGCCGATTTCGGGATAACGAATTACCGAGATTTTATGGTAAAGAACAGTGTAAACCAAACGTTTGAGGGTAGAGTTCACTTGAACGAAAGGAAGGAGTCTCGACTACATCAGTAACATATCCAACAGCTTGAGTTGTTCATTTAAACTGGTTTTGATAAGCTTTTTTAGGAATTTTGTCTTTGCTTTTAGGGGATTTTAAAATCATTTTAAGAGCACTTTACTGATCATTTTTGGCGCTGTTTTAGGTCATGAAAATCCGCCCCTACAAATGACATAATAATAATAATAATAATAATAATAATAGTAGTAGTAGTAATAATAATGTCTTATATAATGACCGTCTCATTAAAATATAATTATGTAAATATGGTCATATGTTTATATTTATATGTGGACAGTGAAATTTTAATATTTGGCTACAATTGGCTGATTGCCGGGTGGTAACCGTAAGCCTTCATATTTACAATACATCTACATTTACAATACAAAAACAATTGTAATATAAAACGATTTACAATACAACAATAAAATAAATTACAACTCCATCTACTACTACATCAAAAGATGGTACAACACAAGAGCTGTCTCCAGAGATCCATGCAATACCAACAGTTGACATTAATAACAATAATACTTTAACAATAACAATAATAATTTTACCAATAACAATAATAAATTTACTATAATGTTAACAAAAATAATTTTAAAAAAGTACATATACAAACTTACATACATTAGAACCATTACCATAGAAGTTGCCACGCCCGGAAACACGAAATAATCAATCAGCCAGTAGATTTTAGCCGAGTGCGAGCGTGGCGGGGGCCGAGGCCCGGAGCGGGCGCGCTGGCGGCGGCGGGCGGCGCGTCGCGCGCGGGGGCCGGGCCGGGCCGGGCCGAGCCGGGCCGGGCCGCGGGCGAGCGAGCGAGCGGAGCCAGCCCAGCGCCTGCCATCGCGATAAGCGCGTGCGTGCGTTATCGCCGGGCGCTGGGAGGCCGCGCGAGTAAACGGGCGATAACCGGCTGGACGGGCCGGGCCTGGCGGGGCTGGCCTCGGCCGGGCCTCAGCCAGCCAGCCAGCCAGCCAGCGCCAAACGACGCGCCTCCGCGCCAGTTTCTCAGCTCTCTAACTCGCCGTTAATTACCGCGCCATGCAAATTGCGCTTTACATGCTAGCCCCACTACACGTGTAGCCCCTCGGTGCGAACATTTTTATTAAAAAAGTACCGGTTGTGCAAACCGGCCGTTCCTCGGTGCGTTGCGGCGCGCGCGGAGGCGCCGGCCCGCGCGAGTGGACTCGGGCTGGTCTGGGTGCTTCCTCAGGGGGAGGAAGGAGACGTTTTTTCCACCCCAGTACGTTTTGGTACGTGGAGTTTTGAGGAGGGGACTCCCAAGATAGTCTGTACCCTCTTATCTGTTGAATCGCCCCCTCCAGTATCTTAGTGCTGGTGACTCCCATCATGAGTGCTGTGCCTTGTGCTTGTTCACGTGCTTGCACTGATGCTGGTGTTGATAGTGATGAACTGGTGGTTGTCTTGGTTCATGTCCTTGTACTGATGCTGTTGTGCTGGAGATTGTGCTAGTGATAGCTTGAGATACTGATAGTGCTGATGCCGATGTACTGACGATTGTGCTAGTTCAGATGCTAGTGCGGTGGTGTTGGTTCATACGCTTATACTCATGATGATGTTCTGGAGATTGTGCTGGTGCATGTGCTTGTACTGATAGTGCTGATGCTGAGATACTGGCGATTGTGCTGGTTCATGTGCTTTAGTGATGCTGATGTATAGTGCTGGGCAATGTGCTAAAGTATGTGCATGAACTGTCACTGGTGCTTGTGCATGGCGCCCGGCCACATTGATGCGTCGCGACGCTCCACGCTGGCCAGCTCTGCGACCGAGGCGCTGTCTTTTATTCTTGCCTCAAGACAGGGCACCAAGTGGTTGTTGGAATACTTCTGATATGACATTGATATCATTACTTGTACTTTGTTTCTCGTGTTTTGTTTGGAATTGGTAGCAGTTTCGATTCTGATTCTCTATTATGTCATACTTTTATGTCATACTTTTATTCCATACCTATCATGCTGTAAGCAGTGTTCAGATTGGAGAGATCACGAGCCATCTTTCTCCTACAATCGGTGACGGCTCGTTCTTAGCAATCGGTGACGGCTCGCTTGTACGGTTGCACAATCCCAAGAAAATGAAAAATATCTCTTAATATCTTAGGAATATAAAATTTCCTTTTAAAACGTTCAGTATTATAGAAATAATTTTGAAACCAAAGGGCATCCAACTGGCGCTTTCTACGGTGTCTGGTGCCTTGCCAGGAATCGCACCACGCTCTTGGCTCTTGGCTGTATTAATAGGTTTACTGCATTTACTTTAGGGCCTTCGATTTAACACGGGGAACATACGGCCTTTTGGTCGCGCAATCAGATTAGTGGCGCTGTGTAGCGCTGCGCGGCTACGGAGGGAATCTCAGGGGAATACCCATATTCTGTCTTAGTCTGAGTCACTGCAACGTAGTTTTATGATTTGCGCTTGTTATTGAAAGTACACAAGTTAAGTCAATTATTGACGATATTCAATGCATTGTTTGCGATATTTGGAGAACTTTTTTTTATTTGATATTAGGTTTGATGATTCAAAATGTACATTTGATGAGTTCTTTGTGTAAAGGTGGCTGTTCTGGATGGAAGTCCCTTGCAGTCTCTCGTGGAAGCCAGTGTGGCTGCAGCTGGCCAGTGGTTTGCGAATATTCTTGTGAATATGAATATGTGTCGAAGATCTCTCAATATTGCCAAATATAGCAGGGTAGTGAAAATTTCGAAATGAAATAATTTTATTTGTGTGAAACGTTTCGAAGCAATAGTGGTTGTTGCAATGTGCTGGAGTCGAATATAAGTGTCCAGTGGAAATCAAAGCCAGAACCACGTGCGCGGGAGGTGTATATGCCTCACGCGGACACGACTCAATATAGACCTTTATTTAACTTAATTTAATTGATTTGAATTGCGTACATTTATATTACATATTCATATTTTGAATTTTGGAAATCACATTTCCGTCATTCGATGGAGGCGCAACCTCCAGCTGTTGGGACACCAGCCGCCTCTGCCTACACTACCCACTAACAACGTTTGATTTTAAATATTAGTCTGCCCTTTAGTTATATTTGCTCCTACATTTATGATTTACTCGGTTTAAGTTTCAACATACAGTAAAATCTCAAAATACGATTAGAAGTCAAGACTCTTATATTTAAGTAATGCTTAGAATTTAAGAAATTCAGTGGTGAGTATGTCTGCTTAGTGTTAACTCGAGATAAAAACGTGCATGCTAATGATGGGTATTAAGTGAATTGCAATGTCAAGTGGAAGAGGAAGAAGGAAGTGGAGTAGCACGAATTAGTTTCGTGCCAGAAATTCCTGATGGGTAATGATAAGACTCGATCCTCAGTGGCCAACGAAATTCCTGCTCGTTTCTCTGCGGGACACCTAAGCCGGTGAAAATGATGGTAGTCAACCGATCGAGCCGATGAAAAAGATGGCACGGCGGTGTCGAGCTATGCGCTGATTGTAGAGCACTGCTGTTGCATGTTCACTTAAAAGTGGTTTGTCCTGACGCCTCCTGAGAGAGAAACTTAATTATGAAGTTGCAGAGCATCCAGTCGGAAATGACAGGTTTGCGAAGAAGCAATGAAGCTGTCATCAGTAGAAAGTACTAATTAATTGTTTGTAAGACCTTCTTCTTGAATAACACAGCCACTTAACTTTCATTATTATAATTTATTGTGAATCTCATAAAGTTCTTGGTCATTACAAACTAAAAGGCTGGTGAGTACCTACCTTTCTGAGGTAAATCAACACAACCAACCATCTCAAACTTCTTTCGTCCATTTTCCCACTCTTTCAATCTATTCAGCGTAGTATCTCATCATTTAAAAGCTATACATTAGGTAATATCTTTATAATGCTTTTTTATTTAGATCCGCAACGGTCAATTTAATATTTTTGTAAGATTGTTAAAATTATATAGAAACTTGCGAAGTAAACGAACGAACTACTTCAGAGCCATATTCACTGATACAATTAAATTATTTATGACGGTGGGGTCCTCTGTGGTAAGAAATAATGTTGTTGAGTCCGGTGGCTACTCTGTTCTTATGCAAAAGTGTTTAGCTATTGACCCCCAGCTCCCTCGAGTTCTTGAATACTAGATAAAGTTAAGAAGCCTTTCTTCCTCTCCTAGAACTACTTCTTAGCAGGAAATGAGTATTAACAGACACGTTACGATATGCGTCGTTTGTGAGAGCGTGCTTTGTCTCCGTATCTGCGTATTTATCTGCCGGCGACTGAAGTGAGAAGATGGCTGCCGTGGTGCGGCTGCTCTGCTTCGGAGCTGCGTTTGCGTGAAGTGCAGATGGGAATCCCCCACCCCGCCACGCCCCTCCCCTCCCCGCCGCACCGCGAGCGCAGATTTCCTGGACACGTCACGCTTGTAATCGCGACCATCTGTTTGTGGAAGTGCGTGAGGCGAAAAATTACAATATGTGAGACCAACCTGTGAAGTTCTTTTTCTAAGGAAGAAGTCACGTGTCATCTAGGATCTGATTCGAGGTAAACTGGTGCATTATGTTTATAAATAATCTTTCAGTGAGCATGTATTTTCCTAAAAACTGAAGGCAATGTTTTGTTTGCGAATACAGGTAGTTTGCAGGAAATACATTTTTGATGAAAGTTTTAGAGTAGCAGCAAATGTATGTTCCAACGTGTGGACTTAAACATTAGTGTATAATAGTGACAGCTATTTCTGTTTTCTGTAATAGTGAAAATACCAAGTAGAATGCATTGGCTTCGCGACAGGGACTGAGTTGGACATGAGGCAGCGTTGGGTTCGCAGAGAGTTCTAGACAACTCAACTAATATCTCCACTGAAGCCAAGTTCCCTCCAGTTTCATTAGTCGGTCTTACGTCTATTTCAACTAAAAGACTGCAGTGGTCATAAAGAACCTAGTTCCGTAGTGTACGAATTTGATTGTAGTAATTAAATTAATGAGCGAACGTTCGGTCCTAATTGGATGACCGCTTAAATGCAGGCAATTTCTAGCAATGCAAGGTGTCTATATGGTGACAAATGAGGAAAGAAGCTGCGTGTGTCTGCAACCAGGAATTGTAGCAAAAGGAGGACTCGTGGAGGCAGCTGCTTCATTGGCAGAGAGACGAGAGCGCTCTAGGGCTTCTAACCCTCATAGAGAGCGGACGCGTGTCTTCTTCACGGAATTATCCTCATAGAATATTATCATTTTATCATGTTACGTCTACGTTTACGTTACATCTATTATTTACTGTAAACGATATTATTACCTTATAATATTTGAAATAAAGCTTTGATTTTTTCGTTAAAAATCATGTAACATTATAAGTGCATTGTCCTGCTTCTGTTTATATTTTAGATAACAAACACAACTGTAGTGAATAATTTTAACAACTAATGTTTTCATTGATCTTTTATGTATTATAAATCTGCTAGTTTCAGAACTTCTCTCTTACACTTACAGTACAACAAACCATTCAGTATGGCATCCTAGTTTGACGTCTGCGCGATGATTTGAGTTCTCCTTCAACATCAGTGCATGTCATTTCAAAACGTGCAACGAGTGCTAGTAGCTAGAAGGGGCGTACCTGAACTTCCCCGCGACTGCAGAGGGTCTGAGACGCTAAGCGGTGCTGAATATGGGCGGTTGGACCGAGTGCAGGGCGTCATCATGCAGCGGGAGAGGGGGGCGAGTAGTTAGAGCGTCTGGCTCGCCCACTGCAAAATTTCTTGGTGGTGTTGGTGACCGTGACGATGTGATCTAAAGGTCATTACATAGAACAAAGCGGAATAACTCAGAGGAGAAACGAAAACTCTTAGTAGGACCGCTTTGTGCGTCTACAATTTCTCACGAGGAGGAGGAAAGCTATTCTTGGACCGCTTAAAATGACTTCTTCGCATGTGTTATAATTTTATTTGGCATTTCCTAACTATCGAGTGTCGATTTATATCGATAACCGTACGTATCTTTGGAAATCGCGGACACTACCGCTTGGAGTCAATTGATGGTTGCGTAGGCGCAATCACCCTCGCTTTCGCGCTCGCCACGGGCTGCCGGCGTAGGCGACGCAGTGCGAGAAAGCCGCCCCGGCCACGTTTTACGTGGCATCTTGTACTCTTGCTGCCAGGACCGTAATTAGGGGTTGCGTGATTCCGTTATAGAATTGTACATATACTATATTTCTTATCCAAATCCTTGTTTAATTTCTTGTTTACAAAAACAAATAACTTGTTTTATTTCTTATCTCTTCCGTCACAGTTTTTTATTCTGTAGAAAATTGGTCAATGTGGTCTTGAACACAAAGATTTCGTAGCTTATTATAATCCATATTCGTGATAACTTTCTCCGCTAACAATTTTACAGATACAAACATATTTTATTACACTTAAAAATGTTTATGAACTTTTTCGGACCATGGGGCCCCTAAGCAACTGATATTTTGAATGTAGATAAATCCGGGCTTGGTCGTTCAATCAATGAACCAAACCTTATTTTACACGGCGAGGCTCAGGCCATCAGGCCTTTGTTCCGCCTGATCACACAAATTTCGCGCTACTTAGTACAGAAGGAAAGTATCACCCAAGCGATGAAATAAGCGAATTGAATAAAGTTCAGAGTCTTCGTTTTGATTTGAGAATCTTTCACACGCAGTAAATCTACTACGTGGGATAACCAGCTTTACTTCCCCTCCGAAGGAAACGAAGGATTTTTGTCGGCCTTAAAATGCCGGGTCTTCGATCGTGTTTGAAACTGCGAACTTGCGACTAACACACGACAACCGTTGCATCCCTGCAGCCTCTACGCTGGCGGCTGCGTAGCCCTGCCGCGAGCGGTGTGATATTGGGGTGGGGGTGGGGGGAGGGGGGTGGCGGGGGCAGCCGCCGCGTCTGCGCCGCGCAGGATGCGCGCAATCGCCGCTCCCATCTGCAGCCGTAATCGCGCGCGCGCGAGGGGAGAGGGAGGCAGTGCTTTTTATTATTTCAAGGTTGGTACCTCCGCACGATGGCTATCGGTCCTCGGTACGGCCCCCGGTCCGTACACATCCTGTGCAAGTGGCCGGGGAAACAATAGCAATTAAACGGAACAGGTAAAGAGAGATTGTGTGAGAAATTTTGTCGAGATCCGAGGAAAAAAGAGCAGCCATTTTACTTGGTAATAAGGAGCTAGGGGAGGGGTGGGGAGGGGAGTGGAGGGGAAGGGGCTCCTTGGCTTCCGCGTCGCGGCGGTGGGGACACACCACTCCCTCGCAACGGGACTTCGGACACCGACACTCGGCCACGCGTGCGGAGGTGGGGATCGGCGCAACTTCGAGGTAACCCTCATTCTGGGATTTTTGTAAGCTTGAGGAAAACCAAAGGTTTTGCAAAACCAGACATTTCTGTTTGTGCCTGCATAGTTGTAGTTCTATAAAGACGTTTATTCATAGTTACTCTAAAAATGTATATTTTTTTTGACAATCTAAAAATCTTCATTTTGGATGAGTGAAATGGAAGTTGCTGATCTATGTATTGTTTCTGTTTGCCTTAAATTTATCCAAGTTGCCATAGCATGGCGCCCATTGGCATATTCTCCAAATACGAAAATAAATGTATGAATTCATGTATTACTTAGCGAATGTAAATGTATTTTTACAGGGCACGCCCGTGAGGCAACGAATACCTGTTTGTTAAGGGAGAAAGAAATCAGTTGCTTACAGTACTTAAAATGAAACAAATTATCTTCCGTGCGTGGATTTTCTACGGGATAAGAGAGAAAGATCTCTTAGTTCTGTTTTCCCGTGTCTTCCGATAGCCTACGTCGGGCTGCCGGCGTCGGGGATGTTGTAAGATTACCCCGGCCTACTGCTCAGTCCACGTGTGTCCCTGGCCTGTCCTTATGATATGACTCGCCACTCGTGGCGCGTTCTTTTGGTTAAAAAGAAGTCAGTAGGTGACAGTTCTCCCCTCTTGCCTCACAGCTCCATTGAAACAATGCTCCCGCTTTTGACCTCAGGGCCGTTGTGGGATGTAGGCGATTAACACACTAGGGGAGGAAAAGCTGAGGGGACATCCCTAGAGGACTTCCTTTTAATTTGGATAGTTTTTGTGTAGGCTAACAACGCGCTTACTTTAAAACTCAATAAAAGTAAAATTCTTCAGATGCTTTTGGCGTACGTTTGCTGATTTCTTAGTGTTGTGATCGCGATGACGTGCATTTAGTTTTGTTTCAAACCTTTAAATTTTTAATTGAACCATCTTAACCTAACACTAAATTCTCTCATCAATCCTTTAGTAGTAAAATTAGGAAAATTGTGTTTTCGTATTTTGTTTTGTTGATTTAAACCATAATTCGTATTTGATTTTAAAATTGAATCAAAGAATCTGCTACAATATTTGCTAAGAAAAAGTACATCCACTCCTTCCTTGGAGATTTACTTCTGGTCAAGGAATAAAATATTTTGTGAAGAATCAAGAAATTGCTTCGGAAGTGTTTGTGTTTGCGTTGCATTTGCTGGGTAGTTGTGATGATTTCGCTTTTTTCATTCTTCTCACCGGTCAAGAAATACACAGTTGTCTCATTTAGAAAGATAATAAATGAAAGTATAGGCTTCTGCGGTCGGAATCAGTGTCTACTTCGCTGTCCGAGAGATGTCTCCCGGACTTAGATATTAAAGATAATAAATTATTTGAATATCCCAATGTTTTCTCCGATTTAAAGCAGGAAGTTATTTAGCGGGAATCGTCCTTTGAGGCGAATGTGTGTGCTGATTATGCGACCAATAACGTTTGTGACTTATTGGTTTGAATGTTGTTAGGAACTGAATATCACACTTCTTTGAGAGACATATGACTAAATTTTGACTTCTAGATTTTCATTTAGAATTTTTGAGCTGAAACTGAGAATTCATCATTATTGAGTATTTGTGATATGTTTCTTCTTCTTAATTTTGGTACGCGGAGGTAGTTTTAGTAATCGCTGACATCTTGTCTTTACTTAACAACTTACTTTATATTTCTGTGAGAACTTCTTGCTGAACAGTTACGCATATAAATTACTTTATAATACAAAATGGAAAGGGAAAAACTGCAACACAACTTGTGAACACTTCATATCTGGTAACTTCGTAATGAAAGTATAATTAATGGTTAATGTGCTGAGATAAGCACAGTTATTACAAGCGCATTTCTAATTATTTTGCCTTTAAGTATGAGTTCAATTAAATGTGCATGAATTGCTCACCTAAAAGGAATGAATTTACCCCCCAAGACTTGCATTTAATTTTATATTTCATTGCTTTTGGTAGTTGTGATCTTTCATTGCTTGTTTTTTTAAAATAACTTTTACTCTGAAGGGCTCATAAATAACTGAAAAATAGAATGTAAGTTAAATGAAATGTGTCTAAATTTCTTTTATTCTGTTGAAAAAAGTGTAGAATACAATTTATGTACCCTAAAATATGTATGGAATTTTAACTAATTTCATAAAATTAATTGAACGTCCCTTTGGTCTGACTCTATTTCTGTAGTTCTCCTGTTAAATACTGTTGTAGGAGTTTACTATAACAATTAATTGCTCTTTAATGCTCGTAAATGATGTAAGAGATATATCACAATTACACATGAAATTGACGAAAAGTTCAAACAAAAAATTGCCTTGTGAGCATAGAACATCTCGACTCAAAGAATTGAATTGTATAGGTTTCTTCTTTGTTCTGTTTCTGATATCCTTCAATCTTTCTGAACGCGCTCTTTAGAGCTGTAGTTAGACGGATGTTTCTGTGAAGTATTGCTGCGATATAATTCTTCGGAGTACAAAAGCGTGATCTCAATTTGAAATTATACTCTGGCACATCTAGCATCTCCGAGCTATCAGGACATTTCATCTTTTCAGCTATTGCGTTTATCTGGTGCAACGAGGCGAGGTTACGATCTCGCGGGGTGGGGGCGGGGGCCGGGGTGAGGGTAGGGGTGGGGGAAGGGCAGTGCACCCACCCGCGCCCACTGCCTTCCGCTGGCGGTTCCTCCGCCCCCTCCCTTTCCACCACACAGCGCCCACAGCCACCGGCAGTCAGATTCACAACGACGGAAATCAACTAATGAGAAAGTCTACCAGAACGTTGTTTGTTACATAGTGCATTTCGTTTATTTGCAATTTATTCAATTTGCAGGTCAGTAGGCAAATTAACTCACTAATTTAGATGAACGCCAGTAGGGAAATTATCCAGATATATTCCTCTTTGACAAGTTTACAAATATTAACATCTATTGAACATAAAAAAACAACTAATTGCTCCACCATAAGTTAAAGTTATTACTCTAAATTTACTTAATTTACTCAACTGTAGACTTAAATTCAATGTTCCTGTTTTTTTACTGTTGTCAAGTATGTTTATTACAAGGAAGTTTTACTGATTCCCAAATCCCAACGGAGATGTCTGTTGGTGAGGGCTTTGATTTATTTTTTATAAATGGAATTTTTAATTCTTTCTGAAGTGTATCATTACCAACTTACATTGTCGCTTTAGTAGCTGCGCGGATGTATTTTGATTGAAATACACGCAGAATTCGGTGGTTGGGTGTTTTATCCAAAGTTCTGTTCTGTATCTCCAGATTTGCTCGACGGTTTATTTATAAATATTTTGGGGAAATGAGAGGGGGAAAGAGAGAAGGAAAGAAGAAAAGGAGAGAGAAGAGAATTTTCTAATCAGTCAATAATCATTTTTTATATACGTATAGCTGTGTTAGAACATAGAAATATCTACCTTAACGTAAAAATAACAGAAATAGTATACACGAGTATGTTCGTGAGGAATATCAATAGATCAGTGAAAAAATTATTCATATACCTGTGAGAGGAGACAACAAGTTGGATTGAAGACTTCGAATCCCATTTGGAAAGAAATATTGTATGATAATCGTATGGAAAGAATAAAGTTGGAGCAGGAGATTGAATGACGCATTTTCAATATTTCATTGCTTTAATATAATAAACATTGTACCATTAAAAAGGAAGGAATGGGATATATTCGTGGCCCAAGATTCTCAAGGATTCAGTGTTCCTTTCAGAGATAATTATAATTTTCCTGTTTCCTTTTTCTCTGTTTTTTGTGTCGTTGATATCGTATTAACATACACAGACGATACAGAAAGGAAACTCATTGAAGACAAATATACGTAAATGAATGGAAGCGAATACAATTTTCATCATGAAAGAATATATTTTGAATTCAGGTGTCATCGAAGTCTTTATAAAACAAGATGAACATCAGTATAAAATGTAAGCTGCCTTTATTTTAAATCTCGCGTGGTATGAAAACCTTCACAAATTAACTTATCTGCATCTTCAAATCTACCCGCAACGACTATCCTTCTCATAACATCATCTCTGAAACATGAAATTATTCAATCTGTAGATACGTATCCTAACATGTGTTACGACAGCAAAAGACAGACTTCGGTTGCGTGACTACATTTCAGGAATACGGGCGCATAAGTGATGTATTGATATCTTATTTTCACGCCAATTACCTGACTACTTACCGCGTCTTCTGGTCACGTGCGCTTTGGCGGTGGGCGTGCTGTGTTCCAAACAGCTGCCGGGCGCCGCGCGTCGGGGTCTCCGCCGGCCTGTGGCTGCTCCGCGCATCTCGGGTGAAAACGTTTCTGAAAGCACCGGTTTCTGAAAGAGAATGCGTTCACTTGTCTTCACGGAGCTGGATTAATTCTCATTCAGTAACGTCTAATAAGAATGGGTCCATTGTAGTCTGCCCTTTCGCTCATAACCAGGTCCGTTTCTTGTGTAATATAGTGTCGCAGGGCACCAACTAATATCACTGCAGTGCCTCTGAGCAGGAGATTCTAGGGCACGAGTCCTGAAGGTGCCAAGATTTTCGACACTAGTTACATAGCTCGTTCAGCCGTTGTCCGGAGAAGAATTCCAGCGATTGGCTGCTCTGATCGGTAGTTTTCCTGGATTTCTCCGATCAACACCAGGTGAATGCGGGGAGTAGTACCCTAACAAACGGGCCACGGGTGACATGAAATAAATTATAAAGCAATAACGAGTTGTATTAATTTAGTTTGTGTTAAAATGCATGTCAATTAAAGTCAGAGTTGGCGACAAAGGAAGAACGCGTAGGCGAGAACACAACTGACTGTTCCTTTTATTTAGTCGGCAGCCCCTTCATATTTCTAGTCGGGGCAAGAGATGGTGTGTGTTAAACACTTTCCGTTGTTGCCACGAAAACGCGCAAACCATTGTCTTAGTCCGTACCACTCAATTTAATATCTTGCTTTCTGAGATTTCTTTCTGTCCGTTTCAAAAGAAACCAATATTTCTCTTTCGTGCGCATCACCATGTTTTCACCTGTTTTCTGTCACGAATAATGCACTATCGCACCGGATAACTTGTCTGTTCGCGCGACGTGCATTTCTTCCACGAGTCCCTACACGAGTCCCAATAGCGACTGTTGAATGCAGAGTTCCCAAATGCCCTTGGTGACACAAGAGCTACTCGCCTTTCACTACACTAGAACATATCACGCCCGAGCGCCTCCCCGTCGGGTTACCTCGACAAGATGCGGCCCACCCCATCGGCTGCCCTCCAATAAGCGCTGGGTCAGGACTGGGTAAGCAACCCGCTCACTTCAGCACTGGTTGTTCTCGTAAGCGGCTCTTCAGGCTGATTGGCCGACGTTTCGGGCACCTATCGTGGCCTTCTTCGGGACTGGAATGAATTGGCCTTCGAATTGATGCGGCTTCACCGAAATCGTTGACTTGAATTACTTCCTTTCGACGAACATTTCCTGTGTTATTGCAAAAGCAAACTTGCACAGTGTCGCTTCAGTCGCTCCAAAGGCTCCACTGTGCACGCACATTCCAAAATTGTCGAAATCGTTCATCAAAAGAACCATGTGAATTCGGTTTGGCACTTGCCCGCCAACGGCCACGCTCTGACAATGAGAGCCTGGACGACGCGTCCTCTTATGGGACTATGAAACAGACTAATGTTTGTAAGCGATGTGGGCCTGCGAAATCTGAAGAGTTTCTCTATCCTCCGATGTCCAATTCAGCACAGTCCACCGTCTATCTCGATCATCCTGTTGTAATGACGAAGGATATTTTGGGCGTGCTCGTGATATTTCTCTCACTACTTTTCCTTGAAGTACATTTTGTAGCGAGTTGTCAAGTGGAACGTGTCGAATTCATTTCCTTTTATTTTTTATTATTAATCATTTGAGAAGGAAACATTCAAAACGTGGCATGTCCTTTTGGCAAATATTGAGTTCTATTGTTTTTACCCAGAATTATATTTCGAAAAGTAAACTTAAGATGTCTTACAAAACATGAAGCAGTACTCTATTCATTGAGTTAAAGACAGTGTTGAAACGTGTAATATTTGGGCTACATTTTTCATTTTTATTAGAAAAGAGTGAAGTGGACATGTCACGTTTTCAATGTTTGCTTCTCATTTATGGTAATTTTCCCTTTCTTAAACTTCTCTCAATACAAATGGATTGATTTTTCTTGTGTGATCATAGTGTCAGAATTTAGATCCTTTTTGTTTGGAATAACTTTGCAAAAAAATACGGATAAAAAAATAGTGAAGAACTTTCCAAAACGCAGATCTTCTTTCTCTTCTGAATATGTTATGAATGTGTTATTGTTTTCTTCGTACGTAAAATGTAATAAAATCGTAAAAATTTATTTGTAATGAAACTCATTTTTACAGATGTCTCATTTTCAAGACTTGCCTTTGTGAAATGTCTACCAGTTTTGTATTATGGCACAATATCAGTTTTGGGCAGGAAAAGGAAATGATGGTTCATTAAGTTATCTACAGGTTTATTATCCATGTGTTAAATAACCACTATGCAAAGTGTTGAAATACTTTACTTCTGCTTAGCTTGGTACACCTGATAAAATTGTCATCACTGATTTTAGTTACGAATGTGTAAAACTGATAGCTTGTCCCGTGACTAGAGAATTGTTCCGTAACTCCCTTAAAAGTTATCGAGACAAGCCCTGAAGTAATGATGGGAAAAATAGATTTAATACGTAATTTATCTTCCCAGCACAAATGCAGGGTAACTACACTTACCTTCATTTATTGCTAGGAAAGAATTTCTTGTCTTTACCGTTGCGTCTCGTCCGTCAGCGTTTAAGTACGCCAAAAGACCCACGCTTTGTACTAGTTCCTAACATAATTATTTCATACCGATGGTCTGGGGCATGAAGTTGATATCTTAATGCACTGGCCAATATTTAGTTCAAGAGGATCATGATTTTGTTCATGTCCGCGACTGTTTGTAACATTTAGTATTCGTAAATCCTGGAACGCTGTTGTTCAGATTTATTGAGACATATTTATGCGTCGACCTGCGGTACCTGGGTTTCGTTCTTATCTAATTTACTGATGGAAGTCTGAATGAGTTCTTCTTTTCGCAATCAGAGTTCCATTTATTGACCCGTATCTCCCACGTTCCGAATGATAGAGGGTTCTTAAGTTTTATCATCCACAGTAATTGAAATCATCCTATTGATTTGGGCGACCATTATGGAATATATTAAATGATTAAGGAATCACGAGTACCATAAAAGTCACAGCGGCGTGTCGTAACTAGAAAATTATGCTCTCATCCTTAATGACTCCCTTAGATCCAGGACATTTGCTCGGTATTTCGTTCTCAATTTATTTTCTTTATCGAAACGAAGGTTCTTTGAAATGATAGACGGTTTTAAGACTACCGCCGACGGCAAGGCTCGAGTTGCGATTACAGCGGTCTCAGGCGGCGGTGATCTGAGTGACGAGGCAATGACGATGGGGAGCTAACGTTTAGAGGGGTTTCCGGCTTCACGGGCGGAAAAGATGGCAGGATTTTGGATCCATAAGTTTTAGTTGGCGTGCACATGTCAATTTGACAAGTGTTGAATGAAAAGTGTTTCTTGTATTGAAACGATCTCCTGAATTGCATCGCTGCTTCTGAGGTTGGACACTTACTAAGATTTTTTAACGTCCAAACAACAACCGAGATTAAATTCTATGTTTATGTATGATGTAATTATTTTTGCTAGCGTTTTTCTGCGACCTTTGTATGATGCTAGCCAAGAATTTGTTCCACTTTTCAAATGTGATAGGTGAGATAAGTAAATTTTACATGTCTTGGTAAATGCTGCCTGATACAGTGGTTTCGTTTGATTAAATTTCTCTTGAGGAATTCAATTTCTTTTGCAAATTTCTCTCCCATTCTTCTGGCTTTTTCTACACTTTTTCATTTCATAGCTGGTAATTCATTCTTTACTCGTATATTTTCTTACTTTGCCTGCTCTGGTTTATCGCTCTTTTTCCTCATTCTTCTCTCTGCTCTTTCTTCAGTCTGCATTCGTTATTTGTGTATTTTCTGTAGTATCTTGTCTTCCCCTCCGTCTCCGTTTTACCTATCTTCTCCCATAGTTTTCTCTTTCTTCGATTCTTCGGTATGCCTTTCTTTATCTCTGTGTTTTCTGTCGTATCTTATCTTCTCTTCCCTTTCATCTTTCTTCTCTCATAGTTCTCTCAATTCTTTCTTCGGTCTGCCAATTTTCAAGTCTGTATTTTCTGCTTATCTTGTCTTCATCTCTTCTCCCTTTATCTCTCTTCTCTCCGCTCTTTCTTCAGTCTGCGTTCTTTATTTCTGTTTTTGCTTGGCCGTTTATTTTCTTTATTTCTTCATCTCGCCTCTCTCTCTCTCCCTCTCTCTCTCTTTCTCTTTGTTTCTCTCTCTTTATTTCTTTCTCTCTTTTTCTTTCTCTCTTTTTCTTTCTCTCTCTTTCATTCTCTCTTTCTTTCGTTCTTTTTTTCGTTCTCTCTTTCTTTCGTTCTTTTTTTCGTTCTCTCTTTCTTTTGTTCTCTCTTTCTTTCATTCTCTCTCTTTCTTTCATTCTCTCTCTTTCTTTCATTCTCTCTCTTCTTTCATTCTCTCTCTTTCTTTCATTCTCTCTCTTTCTTTCATTCTCTCTCTTTCTTTCATTCTCTCTCTTTCTTTCATTCTCATTCTCTCTCTTTCTTTCTTCTCTCTCTTTCTTTCATTCTCTCTCTTTCTTTCATTCTCTCTCTTTCTTTCTTTCTCTCTCTTTCTTTCATTCTCTCTCTTTCTTTCATTCTCTCTCTTTCTTTCATTCTCTCTCTTTCTTTCATTCTCTCTCTTTCTTTCATTCTCTCTCTTTCTTTCATTCTCTCTCTTTCTTTCATTCTCTCTCTTTCTTTCATTCTCTCTCTTTCTTTCATTCTCTCTCTTTCTTTCATTCTCTCTCTTTCTTTCTTTCATTCTTCTCACCGCTCTTTGTTCAGACTGCCTCCCTTATTTCTGTATTTTCTGTGCTCTCTTATCTTTCCTCTTCTTTCTCCTCACTCTCTCTGCTTGTCCTTCCCTGAGAGGCCTGTGGGCGGGAGGGCCTGGCCCGGCCCCGCCGCGCCGCGCCGCGCACCTGACGCGGGGCCGTTGCAGAAGCAGGGCCCATCGATCGATGGGCGATCGGGGTGGGCGGGGCGGGGCGGGGCGGGCGGCCGGCGGGCGGTCGCCGGGCAGTCGCGGTGGCCCCATCGGGGGCGCAAGGGGCCGTGATTAATGATAGAACGAGCCCGATCTCTCTACACGCTGGGAATTAATTTGAGGTAAAAGAAACGTGAGAATACGCAAATCTGATAAAGCGCTGAATAAAGAAACTGTTTCGAGTCCCCTCCCTCTTGTAAAGCGGAGATGCGGAGGCGCGATTAGGCCTGGCGAGGAGGCGCGGCCGAGGACGGAGCGGAGCGGAGCGGCGAAGGCTGCTGATCGGCCGATACAGGCGACCGGTACAGCGCAGCCAGCCAGCCAGCCAGCCTCCCGCGCGGCCCCCGCCGGCCGCAGCCCCCAGCGCCGCCTGCCGGCTGTCGCCCAAGCGCCCGGCGCGCCCCGCCCCCGCCCCCGCCCCCGCCCCCTCCGCTCCCCAAGGCTGCGCCTCACTTCGGCGGCACTCGCTTCAACGCGATCCCCAAAACACATCCTGCCCGCTTTGTCTCGCCCTTGGATCGTTGCAACCCTCCATCATATCGCCGGATTTGATTTCTCTTTTCGACTGCATGTTTGAGCAATTTGTTGGGGATATTGTATTTGTTGAACAATATCAGTTTTCAATGGAATCTGTATGACCTTTGTGCATCCCTCCTGTGATTGCACCACTAAACTAAATGTAGCTTCACTATGTGCATGTTTTGTTGAGCTCTTCGTTTGCTAGTAGGAATAGAACAGTTTTACCTTTTATTCATGTTCAAACTGTTTATAGTTAAAATGTTGGGGAAACATTCTGGAGCTCAAGAACATTTGCGCAGATGGTACTTCCTCCCCCCCCCCGTACGTCACTTTCTGTCTTCACTGTTCTTTACCAAAAATATGGAATCAATTTGGCATCAGGCCACTGGTGCTTTACGTCGACGTAGGAATCTGTCACCTTAACTTAGGAATTTCCTTTGCCATTTGAGCGTAGCTGTTCAAACATGTCTTAATTTCTATCATTCCAATTCATAATCCTATACTCATTATTTCATTTTTGTATCATTGTTTTCAGTCCGCAGACTATGTCGTCGCCAATTTTCGAGGGGTTTTACTACTCTTTATTGCTATCTTTCAGAAACAAAATGATGCCGCTGTCAATTAGAAAATAGTTTGGTATTGGTAGTAACTTTAAACCATAGTGCTAGGTGAAATATTTCATATGGCCTAAAAATATAACTTTCTTATCTTTCGACCATTGCGACATTTCAGACGGGACTGTGGTGTAAAAAAAGATTATTAAAAGTACATAATGATAACGTTCTTAGCAATTCGTACGTTGTGATCATAATGAATCCATTGCACAAAATTCCTTTCGGAGTGACGAACGGCTGTTTCAAAATTTAAATTTAGGTTAGGTCGAACTGACATTGCGTAGCATTGCCTTAATTTCCCTTCTTTGATGATATTTCTACTTCATATGACGAGATACTACTTCTTTCACATCCTGTTTCGATGAGAATGTATCTTGATAGAATGACAGCTACAGATAGCCAAGAACGTCATGTTACACAGACGTCTAGAACTCCAAACGGAGATTTATAACATTCGTTAAGATAAAAGAACAGCATTGGTTGGAAAGTAGCTTCATATCGGGCCAGGAATAAAGCGAATGACGCCTTATAAGGAGACAAATTTAAGTCTGAGACAAGATCCTCACATGAGTTGTGCTAGATTTAACTGCCCGTTTAGCTCGTTACACAGCGTGTAATAGATACTTTTCTCACATCTCATTAAAGAAAGAGAAAAAGTGTTTTGATTCAGTCCATTATATTTTTATCTGCTTGAATGCGCTTTCATAAGAATGATGGACATGGAAAGTAAAAAACAAAGTTGTGTGAGGGAAGACTTGCTGCTGTGGAAGTTCAAAATATTTGTCGGAAGAAAAGTGAGATTCAGTCCTCATTTCTGTGAATAACTGTTGGACGAGTGTAAATGCCGTTGCAATACGCTTGCAAATTGGGCAGTGATGGAGTTGCGTATTGCACACTGCGCATATTCACTCTGTAGCCGCCGAATCTGAAAGGCATCATATAACAAACACAGCAGTGTGAGACGAAATGCAGGTTAGCTTATTGCGATTAGGTTTGTGCGTTTTGAAATGATTGCTTTACATTTGAAGACTTGGGGCAATAACAATGCCAAGCCACATTTCTGATGAAATTGAGATATTAGTGTCTTTCGACGGCCCATAGATGTACTTGTATGTAGATGTTGGGTTTTTATTTTAAAGATTCGCCGCAAGATGGCTGTGTAATTCATAAATTAATGTTCTTTATCCCAATGTGTAGAATGCAATGTTTAAATCTTTACTCTCCTCTTTCTCAAAACATACTTATAGTGGCATAGCATGTTATTGTCTTAAAGTCTTCATTTATAACTTCCATTTCTTATTGCGTGCCTTCGGTTTTAATCTAGATATTTGTACTCGAAATTCGAGCAAAACGTTAGTTCTATTTAATAACTTTTTTTGTGTTATTAGAAGGTATTTATTTATCGCATGGAAATAGAATTGAAAATCCGTAATTTCTATGTTGCTTTATCTGTCTTAAATTTTCGATTAGGTTAAGTAGCCAGGAATACTGCGGACTAATTTTGCTTCTGGTAGTATGGTTAACGTAGCATTGTCATGTTTCATTCAGAATGTCCTGCAGAAAAACTTAATTTTATTGAGTCTAATCAAATGTTACATTGAAACACGCAGGAAACATTGACAAACAATGCGAAACTGTTGTGATATTTCACAGATCCGTTTCGTGCACTGATATAAGGTTTTCAATTGCGGATAATTTCAAGTAAAGCCCCTTTGTTTTTTCTGTGTAATGTATTTTTGAGACACTATTCCTGCCTATTTAATCAAAATTTCTTCAAAGGGAGATTGTTTTAGGGTACGTACAATTTTCAACACAAAATTCCCTCGCATTGAACAATTTCATAACAACGTTCATATCATATTATACCAGTTAATGGCATAGTATACACACGTCTTGTCGGAAAATCATGCATCCATTGCAGTGTTACAGCTTAACATATTTGCAATATCGATTTTTCGCAAAGGAAAAATAGGCCCTCCAACATATTTATTCCATTTAGAGACATTTTCGCTTAAAACATCTCAATTTCAACAATACGATGATATTAGAGCTTTGCTTCTTATGAAAACGTACAATTATTGTTGGGGAAAAATTGTTTTTTCGAAGCCAAAATTATCACGTTGGTACAGTAGATAATCTCCGTCCCAGCTGTCTGCGAGGAGTGTAGTTTATGATGGGGCCCCGAGGCTACCCTTCGTGCCACTGGAACTGCGATTGTATTGTATTTGTATTCAGCCATTGCATATTCCGTAAAGTGCAATTGGCCTCGGCGCCGTTAGGTCGGGGTTCCTAGTTGGTCACTCAAACAGGAACCAGCGATGTCTCGAATTCGCGTAACCTTCGTGACTCCACGTTGTTATCGAATTTGGCTAGCGACGCCGATTTCGCGGCCGCAGCCTTTCAGTAGAACCATCTCAGCATTCGCCTGGATGACTGAGGGAAACCACGAAAACCCGGGTTAGTATGGCCGGCATGGGCGTTGAACCCGGGCCTCTCCAATTCGGAGTCAGCGCACTATGCCTTGAACAACTTCGCTCTGAATTGCGATTGTAGTGCTAATTAAAAAGCCAGTGACTTTCTGGCCAGATGTGGAATAGTTGATCGTCAACATATTTTTTTAATATATATATATATATATATATATATATATATATATATATATATATATATATAGTTGACGAAGATGACCTCTTTTATTGCTTCTCAAAACCTTGTTAGTCAGTTACTATGTTGTCAAATCGGTTTTCATTTCAAATTTACTCATTAGGTCGATCGGTGGATCAGATGATGATTCAATCACTATTACTCTAAGGTCAAGTGTTAGTTCTCAAGCAAACTATTTGCTCTCCGATCATTATTTTGTAAAACGTGCTTCTCTCAGTGCCCTGTAGGGCAGCTATTTTTGGAGAACTTTGCCATCAGTTGTCACTGCTAACCGAGTTGTTCCCTGAGCTTGAAGTAGCTTCTAACGTTGCTGTTATTTCAGTATAGCAATTCACCATCATAGTCCAATGACTGTTCTACACCATTTTTCATCAATCAAAAGAAGATACTTGTCGCAAGGGATATAGATGAATATCACGTAGTAACTAATTTCATCAGAACCTCATGTATTGTGAAATTGCCCAAGTCATATCTTAAAGGTAATATGTTCATAGTGAAGAAATGACTCAGCATTTTATTTTTCTGCTATACTTTTACTGATAATGCAATATCGTAATGTCAAGATAATATTATCTCTTATAAAAAACTACGTTAGCTAGGTAAATGATAATTTTATCTACATTTCGCTAAAAGACTATTAACGCAAATTTCTGGTCGCAGTGCCGTCAGAACGAATATAAAGATAATTTCTGAATAGGTATTAGACAAGAGGTAAATCGAAATAAGATGACATATGACTAAAATTGATTACAGTCTGCCTTTTACCAGCAAACATTACAATAGTGGTTCTCCAAAGGTGTGTGAAGCAGCACAGCACTGGATCTCGAAATTACGTATGGGAAACAGGGAAAAGTATGTATTTGGGGTTTTAAGTTCGGATTAATCTGAGATTTGTTCCCAGGTTGTTTATATTTATTACCGCGCCTGGGGGAAAACGAAGACATGTGGCAAGCCTGACGGTATTTGGCCTGCTTGACCTTTCGTTCCTTACACAGCTGTAGAAACAGACCATTGAAATGGAAAGCTGCTGCCCAATTTTTGCCCTGACTGGGAATCAAACCCAAGATCGCACCTCGGAAATTAGCACGTTATCCATGAGCCACCATAAGAAAGATATGAACCCATTTAACTTTGAGATTCTGAGGCCACACAAGTGCATTACAAACTGACCCAATGAGACGTTCTGTCAACAATTAAACTAGTATTTTTGTAATTTAATGAGAAATGTTGGTTTGTTTACTTTTACACAAATGTTCAATACGGGAGGAATTGCGGGTAAATAATCCATAATTCTTCCTCAACAGTAGAAATTGGCACTGGCTTAAAGAATTACTGTGAACCAATCCTGGAAATCCTTTATCGCTTGGGTATGTTGTTAGAAAGTGAAGTAATATTGTCGAAAGTCATTTCCGAGAGTTTGAAGTGTTTATGCAGGCAGATTTGCTTTGCTTTCGGAATACTGGTGGTTCACAATATTTCCCAGTATCCGTGAGCCCAAAATATTTGTGAACGAAGACAATAATTAAGAGAACTAGGAACATGTTTTCACGCATGGAAGTCAATAAGGGGATCTGGATTGCGATTTGTGAATGAACTCCGCATTTGTTGTAATAGACGACTTACTCAAAAGGTCAGCATTGTGAACATTCTCAGATTCAAAGATGTCCGTTTATTACCAAGTGTGGAGCTTGTTACCACTACTGTTACTCTAACACACCAAAAATTGGTTTTCGTTATCTTTTAAATTTACTACTACGTGTAAGTTGTTACATGTTTGCGAAATTGGGCTGGGAAAATTGTTTATGTTCTTGAGCCAAAAGTCTTAGCATAGGAAACATTTTGATATTAAAGTACGTAACAAAATTAATCGATGAATATATTTCTGCTGCACATGATATGATAGAGGAATAGTTCGAAAAAAAACATAATGAGAATGGATAGTTGATTGTCAAGATATTATTAATAATATATACCAAAAAATGAAATATTTATTGTGACTCGCTCAATTTTCATTTTAAAAAAAATCATGAAAAGGTGATAAAGAATCGTAGATTGCTCACTAAGTTGTACAGAACAGTCGAATAATAATTTATTCCATGGCGTCTAATCATTTTAGAGCATTAAACGTGCATTTCTGTTTTCTTGAATGTATCTGAATCGTTTCACTATCCTTCGTGACTTCTAAAAACCTAACAAAGACTACATTCGAATGTTTTGTTTGTCTTGTTCACGTTTTTATTGAAGGATCTTCCAAGGCCTTTTCTATCACAAACGATCTTAGAATTGTATGCGGATCACCAATGAAACAAAAGCCGGATACATAATACCGATTGACAATACGAGTAACAATTAATAATTTTCGAACGTTGAACGCGTATTTTTTCATTTGAAATATATGTGGTTCTAATAATTTCCACACTTCGCCCCATTCAGCCTAGTTTAACATTAGTTTACTGCGTCTTTCTCTTCGTGACTCCATCGAGGGTTCTTCCATCCGCTACATTGAAATCTCTTCGCGAGGGTCCACTCGGCGCCCAGCAGCAGACACGGATCCCGAAACAAACAAAAGCCCGATCAAACAGGGGGGAGGGGGAGGCGACGGCGGCGCCGGCTGCCGGCGGGGTGCCGAACCTCGCGCCGCGCCGCTGACGCAGCAAAAACGCCGGCCATCGGGAACAATGCGTGCCATTATTTGGGCGGGGGAACCAAACTATTAACTATGCTAATGAGGATTAACGAGCCGGTTTAGCGACGTGGCGCAGTCTTATCGCGCCACCTTAATGTATTCCCTGACACACATACACTGCATGCACTCACACGAGAGCCGGCGCGAGCCACGCCGGCCGACTAGCCAGCCAGGAGCCAGCCCGCCCGCCCGTCCGCCCGGTCGCCGATGGGTAGATAGCTGTTTATATAGATTTACATAAGGCCGCAGAAACCGCTGGTTGGCGTCATGCTATTATAAATTACGGCGCCAGATAAGCCAACGGCTCTCTAATTAAATCAATTTCCATCGGACGCTCGGCGACGGCGATGGCGGCGGCTCTCAAGGCCCGGGTTCGAAGCCCGACGCCGGAGCGCGCGGGCTCTGACGGCATCAGGCGCGAGGTTGGTGTCGCTTCGTGGCTCAGTCGGCTCCTCGCGGTCGGAGGACGTGCGCGTTTTAAACAGGGGCTGCTGGAATTTTGCGGCGCTCGACTGTGGGTTAAAGGAAGTTCTACGCACGAGCTAGAAAGCGGCAGATTTTAGTTAGCTGTTGGAAAGGATGCGGAGAATTTCGGATTTGTGTACAGAGAGATACGGCTTTGAAACAATATTGAGCAAAGTTCATTTTGTTTAAAGTGAGAAGACAAACTCATTTGTATTTTAATTAAAAAAAAAAATATTTCGAGTCGAAACCAGGCAAAATTTTAATACTGGGTTTAGAGCACTAAATAATTCAGGAAGCCAGTTGATTTCAGTAGCATGTTTTGTATGGATTTGTAGCCACTCCTAGCGGAAAAGCAATTGACACACTTTATTTACATACAGGTATTCAGAGATCTAATAATCGTGGCGTCGGGTCAAGTAAGTATGCAACGGAAGTAATGAAAAATAATTAATGGAGATAAAAGTACGTTTATTTAATCCGCAAATTTTCTGGTTTCCAGTTATCGTGAGAAATGAAAGAAGGAAACAAAATGTCCTTCTCTTGGAACGAGATTGGAGTAAACGTGTGGGTGACCTATTTCCAGAGCGAGACTAGTTATTCTGGTTCAAGTACTATTCTGCTTATACATGAGAGATAACGTGGAATCCTAAAATGTAAAATGTAAGGAAGTTCATAAAATAAGTAGTTTACTATTGGTCGAGCGAATTGACTTCTTCAGAGTGATTTTTACTCTATCTTTCCAACTTTTAGATCGTTTTATATGTATATTCTTTAAGTTCCCATTGGGAATGACAGTTGTTTGTCATCACGAAGCGTAATCTCTGCAGTGACCGAATAAATTAGTATTTCTTTGAAACGTGCCAGCTCTCCGAAGAGGCACAGTCTGCAGGCGATGCACATGTGCCACTGCGGGGAAGGGAGTGGTCAGCTGTCGGCTGAGGGCCACTTGAGCGCGACGCCCACACGCTCAGGCACGTTCCCGTGAGAACCAGTCTTCTCTTCTTGTCCACAAATCTTCTCTTTTCTCCCTCGTCCATCGTATCTTTTATCCCTCTACCTTCTTATCTTTGCTCCCTCTTCCATCTTCTGTTTTTTCTAGCCCCTCTTTCAACTTTTTTCGACTCTTTCATTTTCTCTTTTCTCTCCCTTTCATTTTCTTTTTCTCCCCCTTTCATTTTCTTTTCTCCCCCTTTCATTTTCTTTTTCTCCCCTTTTCATTTTCTTTTCTCCCCCTTTCATTTTCTTTTTCTCCCCCTTTCATTTTATCTTTTCTGTCTCTTTCATTGTTTCTCTTCTCCCTCTTTCATTTTGTCTTTTCTCATCTTCCCTTTTTTCTTTTCTCAATTTCCTTCTTCTCTTTTCTGTCTCTTCCAACATCTCTTTTCGTCCACTACCGTCTTTCCTTTCACCCTTTTTCTTTTTTTCTACATCCACTTTTCTTCTGTGCTTCTTTTCTTTCCTGCTCTCTACCTTCATACAAGAAAATATTTTATTTCGATAACAAATGATACCGAAATTAGGAGAAGAAATGCAGATATTAATGAGGTATACACAATTCAACTATTTTGTTACTATGTGTAGACATTAAATGTCAAGTTTCAAATGATACACGTGTCGCATTTTCCAGAACTAGTATGGATGAAATTTAGAAGACAGATTGAAAACTTTAGCTGAATTGAAATGAAAACGCGTATTGCGCATACCCTAAAATTCGAATTGACAACTGTGGTCTCTCCATAACCATCAGCTTCCAGCCTGTCTTTCTTCCCTGCTCCGTTGCTCAACGATGTGTTGTCAAATCGCGTGCACAATTGACCATTGTGCAGCCCCATTGATTCTCTCACGTGCCCAAAGCTCAACTTGTTGAGTATCGTGTCGGGCGGAGAGTGGACTGAGGAGAGTCACCTACGCCTTGCGAGACATCCTGGTCGTTTTTGTCCTAAGATTGTTGAGGCAAAAGCGCTCCTTAAAATGACCGATGTGCGTGCGTTGCAAAGACCGCTATGACGCAAGTGGCTTTTTGCGATCTGCAGCGCGGCCGGTTACGCTCCCACTGTGGCAGTGTTGAGACAGGAATTTGAGGCTGAGGCGGCAGGAGCTTTGTCAGGCAGACCGTGGTGTGGCTGGAGTGGCGAGGGCTGCCGAGCGGCCGGCTACGGTCCCCCTGTGGAAGTGTTGAGACAGCGATTGTCAGTGTTGAGGCTGTGGCTGAGATGATGAGTGCTGTGGCTGAGGCTGAGAGTACTGAGTTGGCAGGCAGTGGTGTGGCTGGGGCGGCGAGGGTTGTAGCATTGCTAACTGTTCTGTGCCTGAGATGGTGAGTGCTGTGACTGAGGAGGCAAGAGCACGAGCAGGCAGGGAGTGGTGTGGCTGGGGCGGCGAGGATTATGGCACAGCCAACTGTTCGGTGACTGAGATGGAGAGTGCTGTGGCTGAGGAGGCAAGAGCACTCAGCAGGCCGGCAGTGGTGGGGCTGAGGTGGCGAGGGTTGTGGCACAGCCAACTGTTCTGTGACAGATGGTGAGTGCTGTTGACTGAGGAGGCAAGAGCACTCAGCAGGCCGGCAGTGGTGTGGCTGAGGTGGCGAGGGTTGTAGCACAGCCAACTGTTCTGTGACTGAGATGGTGAGTGCTGTGGCTGAGGAGGCAAGAGCACTGAGCAGGCAGGCAGGCAGTGGTGTGGCTGAGGCGGCGAGGGTTGTAGCACAGCCAACTGTTCTGTGGCTTACATGATGAGTGCTGTGGCTGAGCAGGCAGGCAGTGCTGTGGCTGGGGCGGCGGGGGTTGTGGCTCGGCCAGGAGTGCTGCAGGTGCGGGGAAGTACCGCACGCAGCGCCCTCAGCAAGAAATCGAGCGGCGCGGTTTGCGTGATGAATGCGGCGAGGGTCATGTGTGGTAGAAACAAGTACTTCATACGAGTCATCCGCTATTTCCTCTGCGCGCCGTTGATTTATGAACGAATTTCCAACCACGCCTACCGGATCATGGGTGGCTGGGTAATCTCAATCTCGCAAGGTATGCGTTGCGTGATAATATCAAGCGCGCAGGTAGAGTCAAACACTCAGCCGTATAAGGCGCTGCCAATTACCGTGGCGTGATATTAGCGACTTCCTGGATAAAACGCAATAAAAATTGAGAAGAAATTCTTAGCAGAAGATTGCGTTGAGTTCCTGACCTCCTCATTCAGTGGGTGCAAACATTCGCAGCCACAAGACACAATTAACTCGTACAGTTCGTACACGGTCGGCGATGAAGTGCAAATAATTGTAATTGAATTTGGGAAATTTCCATACGATATTCTTCTTTATCGTTCGACAAAGAAAACGGGCTATGGGTATTAAGTATGCAGAAATTATAAACTCACTTTCTGTGTTTATTCTTTATGTTGTGAGGTCACGACCTTTTATTCCGGCATTTATACACCAATATGTCTGTTATAATTGTTGTGTGGACGTCGGCCACGGTGAAACCTTCGTATTCAGTGTGCCTGAGGGAGCGAAAGCAAACTCATTTGTCAGGATAGCCTCTGTCTGGGAAACATGGAAAAAAGGGAAAAATCAGGGAGTTTCATTGCTCTGGGAAAATGAGAAAAAATCAGGGAATTTGTAGAAGAATTGTTAGAAGGCAGAGAAAATGTGTAGATCATTGTACAACTACATATGTATGTATGTATTTGGCGTTTTGGGTTGGTAGTCTGACTTTGCCGGCCAGCTACCGGTGTCCCGCATGCCTGGGCCTAGTTAAATTTCCATGCTTGGGGAATAAGAGCGACATGAGGCGTACATGACGTATTCTCTTCACCGTAACTAGCAAGATCTGCTTGCTTGAGGTTTCTTCGTCACACAAATACAGAAACTGGGACGGTTTTGAAGGAAACTACAACTCTATTTTCGCCTCGACTGGGAATCGAATCCGGGATCACGGTACGAGAAGCTAGTACGCTGCCCATGGGCCATACCAGAAGCTACAATTACATATTATACCTTTAAAAAAATAGTCCAGCAAAAAATAGTGACTCAATTTTTATTTGTTGAGAATTTTCTTTCTAATATGTACTTTTATCACTGTGAAATCAGAGATGACAAGTTGGTATCAGGCTATGTTTAAACTTTAAAAAAGTGTGATATAGTATACAAATCTTATGAGTGAAAAATAAAAAAAATGCATTGGAAAACCGGGAAAAGTAAGGGAAATTTACTCCAGGAAATGAATGGACACCCTGTTTGTAGTTACTTTTTTTAATAAATTGAGGTATGGGGAGTTACACTTCATGCGTCCGAGATTCACGTTAGGAAACTGCAGATTGCACTTCACTAAATCAAATTGAAAGCCTCTGGTACAAGTATTTCCACCATAATTTTGCTTTTTAGCTTTTGGAAATAATTCAAAAGCTTCGCAGTTAATATTTGAGAGTGCAGTCTGCGAAGTCTACAGTTAAGAAATCGTCTTTTTCTATTAATATATATCTATATTTCTCTAAACATGTGTGATCCTATTTGTGTGTGGATATTATGAAACTGGTAATGATTTTCAAGTTTTTATTAGAGAAAAGATTTGTATGATAATTTTTCTTTCTGCTTCTTCTAGATTATTAATAACATTATTTTACTTATTACGAGTTTGACATTGTGCTATATACAACGCATCCGATCTAATTTGCTTCCCGGCAATACCCAAGTTTTGTAAAAATATAATTATATTTTTATTACAAAAATCTTTGGTTTACTTTGCAGTCACCTCCAGTTTGTCAATATCATTCTTCATTAATTTACATCTTTTTAATATTTTATTTGGTGCGAATAGACTTGAAGTTTCAAACAAACCGGCAATTAATTTTTCTGTTCAGTCGCATGTGTTGCAGTGTGCGCCTGCCCCTTCATGTGCGTCTGCAGCGCGTAGGATTCAGCTGCGGCTCTGCGCAGGCGCAAACATTTTGGTTCAAGTCGCCTGCACGTGATGCACCCGCCGTGACCCCGCCCACCCCGCCCACTTTTCCCCTCCTCGCCTCACCCCTCTGTTCAACACGGTGGCTCACTCGCCGCACGACTAATGGGTCTGCGAGGCCCGTCGGGGGAGAGGGAGGGGCGCGTAACATTTTAGGGACCACAAACTGTTGGTGTCTAAAGGACGATTGTTGATTTTTTTAACATTCTGTTTAGCTGTATTTTTTACTCTGTGCTTATGAGTTGTAAAAATCTCTTTTTGTTGATCGTGGTTTTCTATGTCTGTTTTTTTTGTTTTTTAACAAGTTAGAAACAAATTATAGAAACAGTCATAAAACTTTACAGGGGAAAACCAGCGTAAATATTCTATTTATTATTCGCAGATGTTGTATTTTAGTTGTTAAGACACGATTGAAAATCTTGGTCATGTGAGGCAGGGTCATGTGAGGCAGGGTCATGCGAGGCAGGGTCATGCGAGGCAGGGTCATGCGAGGCAGGGTCATGCGAGGCAGGGTCATGTGAGGCAGGGCCACGTGAGGCAGGGTCATGCGAGGCAGGGTCATGTGAGGCAGGGTCATGTGAGGCAGGGTCATGTGAGGCAGGGTCATGTGAGGCAGGGTCATGCGAGGCAGGGTCATGCGAGGCAGGGTCATGCGAGGCAGGGTCATGCGAGGCAGGGTCATGTGAGGCAGGGCCACGTGAGGCAGGGTCATGCGAGGCAGGGTCATGCGAGGCAGGGTCATGCGAGGCAGGGTCATGCGAGGCAGGGTCATGCGAGGCAGGGTCATGCGAGGCAGGGTCATGCGAGGCAGGGTCATGCGAGGCAGGGTCATGCGAGGCAGGGTCATGCGAGGCAGGGGCGAGGCAGGGTCATGCGAGGCAGGGTCATGCGAGGCAGGGTCATGCGAGGCAGGGTCATGCGAGGCAGGGTCATGCGAGGCAGGGTCATGCGAGGCAGGGTCATATGAGGCAGGGTCATGTGAGGGCGAGGAGGGGCCCACTCATCCCAGCCTCTTCCTTCACACCGTCGTCTCCTGCGTCCTCCACCGTTTCTCCCCCCACCCCTACCCGCACCCCATCCCATCACACTCTTCTCTCCCCACCCTTCACCCCCCGTCCCCACCCTCCCTATGCCGCTCGGCCCGTTGCAGCCTCTACCCTCGCGTTCCGCCGCCACGTTGCGCCGAGGGGGGCGGGGCGGGGCGGGGCGGGGCGGGGCGGGGCGGGGCGGGGCGGGGCGGGGCGGGGCGCGTATCGGCGGCGGGGCAGCGCGGCGCGCGCGTGATTTATCCGCGGTGATACCGCGCGGATGTGACGTCATTAATACGCCCGCGAGAGCCCTTGTAAAAAACCGCCCAAACTGTCGCGCGATACGGGCGCGGCGCGGGCGCGGGCGGGGGGTGATGACTGACACGGCGGCGGCTGCGGCGGGGCCCAAAAATTAACACCGCGCACTGCTGGCAGCGCGCCCCGCGGACCCACCCCGAACGAGCGCCGGACAGTGGGCGCAGCGCCGGGCCTCCGCTGCTCTTCCGGGGCCTCTCGTTCTTACGATTATCACCTGGGGGCAGATTTTAATATAACGTCATAACGTTTCACTTTAAAACAACGCCTTATAATATAGAAATTAAATTTATGTTACGCGAGAAGGAAATTACCCATGTTTATATAACATTTTTTTGTAGATTTCTACTAATAAGTCACTTTTTACCTTTTTCCGACATTTTTAAAGCATTGTTCGCTGATTTAATCGCTTTTAATATCAATTTAATGATACTCGTTTCAAATAATATTTACGCGGTGCAACCAATGTTCTTCACTTGAGTAGCTTAATCGATTTCTTCACTCAAAATTTGTAATGTCAGCCGTAGTATGTAATCTAAGGTTCCTCTGACGACTATCGACGCCATTGTCGGTTCGGTCGATTTCGAGATAACTGAAGACCGAGATTTCCTGGTAAAGAATAGTCCCAGCCAAGTTTGCAAGCATAGTGCACTTGAACGAATGGAAGAAACCTCGATTACATCAGCGACATACCAAACAGTTTGAGTTGAACATTCGTGCTGGCTTTCATCACAATTTTTACGTAATTTTTCTTTGCTTTTAGGGCATTTTAAAAATATTTTAAGAGCATTTTATTGATCATTTTGGCGATATTTTGGATCAACAAATTCTGCCCCTAATTGTCACATTTATTATCGAACACTACGAGTGTATGGAATGTTGTGTCGTTGCATACGCAGTACGTCTGCGAAGATTTATCCACATTGCAGTAAGATAATTTGTCTTCACATGATTAAAATTAAATAACTCATTTGTAAATAATTAGGAATATTTGCTCGAAAAAATCGTAAAACACGTTGTTGTAAAAATCATAATACTTTATGATTTTTACCTACTCCCCACTTAACATTCAACCCAAGAAGAAAACTAAACATTGAATGTGTTATAAAAGTGTTCATTATAACATATAAGTAGTAAATATCATAAATGTTCTTAAAAATAAATTTTCAATATACTTTTTGAAAGTATAGGAAGCTGGAATAACAGTAAAGTATGCTGATTGCATTTTAATCTTCGTCCATTTCCATTTTGTGCGTAATACTGCTTTTATTCCTTTGTTGATACAATATATTTACGTAGAGTTCTCTAAATCTAACTTTATTTGGGGTAATTAGTCATTTCTGCTGACATATTATTGACCACCAGAAGAAAGTGTGTGTCGCTAGAGTAATATGTTAGTGAAATCGTCCCAAAACAATGTATGTGATGGATTCAAAGAGGCTGTGCCTTATGATTTCATATCAAAGTGGCTTCTAATAACTTTGGTAATAGCTTTGTTTTTATACTTTATTTCTGTTCAATTAACGCTTATTAAACTGTAATAATGCCAGGAACTATTTAAAAATAGACATTCATTAGATTTCTATGACAAGAAGAAAATAAAGAATTTCGATTACAAAATTTGATTCATTTAAATAAGATTTCTTTTGGGAAAGGAAATGAATCGAAAAACTATCAGTTCGTATTGCTAAATATTTTCAATTAATATGTAGAACTGCGAAATTACATCGGAGACATCTCTTTTCTTGAACGGCACCAATCTCTCCAATTATTCTATGTCGTATTAAAAATTGATCTACCTCTTAGCAAATACATTCTTTCATTATTGTATTGGCGTTAGGGAGGGAGTGAGTGAGAACATTCATAGTGTTGACATTCTTGTATATTAGTTTTAAATTAAAATATTCATGTTAGTCTTCAGTAATATTGTAGTGATATTGTTCTATATAATTATTCATTGTGAATGAATTGTAATTTTTCTACCTAGAAATTGTTATATAAAAATAGTTGTTGAAGGAAAAGAACGTTGTAAAACATTTCCGAAGCAGTCGGTACAAATTCTAGCTCATGCTGGCGGGAATAGTGTAACCACAGTTGTCAGGTGTAGTTTTAATAATCCTTGAACTGTGAACATTCAGGTGGATCCAGATTAACTTAGGTGACGTACCTCCGATTGTGGATGAGTCTCCAGGGCAAACCTGTAGGTCCAGTAGCGTAACGAAATGCATGCAGGTCCCCCAACAAAACTTTTATCCAGGCCGCTTTATAAAAGTGTATGGAAATCACAGTTAGTGTTGATAATAAAAATATCCTCCAAAATGGGCCGTCTTTTGCCTCCCCCCTTCCATATTGCTGGTGTTGCTCACCCGAACGTTGCGCCACTGATGGTGATGAACCTCCGGAATGTGATGCGAGGCGCTTTTAACCCAACTGCTGGTGGACATTGGAATCCTCGATTCCCTTAATTGTTGGAAATGATTATAGTTCGACACTAGACTGGGCACTGTTCATTTAGAGTCTATGGGTTTCACTTATCCCATTTCTCTCTTTGTCATTAGGAGTTTTTGAACGTTTCAAATTTTTCTTATTGCATTCATATAGGATCACAGAATTTCATTATTTTTTCTGAGCTTCTTCTTAGTTTGGTCGTAGATTTCTTTCCTCTTCTTCAGCGATGAATAAAAACTATTCTAATATTTAGTTTTTCTTTTATTATCTATGATGAATTATGAGAACCGAACATTGGAGAATGGAGGGACATTAGAATCCTCCTTTCCTTCAAATGTTAACGTTCAACACTAGACTGGACACTGTTCATTTCGAACCTATGGGTTTCACTTATCCCATTTCTCCCTTTGTCACCCTCAGGAGTTTTCACCTTCATCCTCAGGAGTTTTCGTACGTTTCAATTTTTTTATTGCATTCATATAGGCTCACAGAATTTCATTATTTTTTCTGGGCTTCTTTTTAGTTTCAAGAACATTGACCTGATTCAATTGCTGTTCATGCGAAATTGGACCAAATCATCACCAATTGGTCGTAGATTTTCTTCCCTCCTCCTCAGCGATGAATAAAAACTATTCTAATATTTAGTTTTTCTTTAATTATCTATGATGGATGAAGAGTACAGAAAGTTGGAGAGTGGAGGGATTCGAGATGCGTGTAACCTCTTTGCAGGCGCTTTTTGCGCGCGGCGGGCGGGTTCGGCCAGTGCGCTGCCGCACCTGCGGTCGGCGCTGATAAAGGAGCGTTTGCCGCCGGCTAACAAATGAGGGGACGTCCGCGCGACGCGACGGATCGGACATATTGCTCCACGCGCGGGGCGGCCGGTGGCGGCGCGCGCTCGGCGCTGATACAGGGTGCCAGGGATCGGAGCGGCAAGGGGCGAGGATCCCAGCGGGGCGGGGCGGGCAGGCGCGGGCCGGGGAGTTGGACACGTTGAGAGGAGCAAAGCGGAGTGGTGAGAGGCGAGACTGGGCGAGTGAGGCGCTGTGATTGATTGATTTTTTCGTGTTTCCGGGCGCGTAAACTGCTTCGGTCATTAGTCCCGTTAGTGTAGTGCATGTTTTTTTCTCGGGACAAGCTATAAGCTCCCGACCTGTCTCCCGGAATATGTGGTAGTGTAGTGCATGTTAGTGTGTGTAAGGGGAGAGGAGAGGACAAGGAAGATAAAGAAACGATCGCGCGCGGTCCGTGGCCCGTTTGGTAGGGTACTGCCCCGGCATTGGCCAGGTGTAGATCGGAGAAACCACGGAAAACAACCGATCAGAGCAGCCGGCCACTAGAATTCTCCTCCAGACAGGGACTGAATTCGACGTAGCTGAAAAGCTAGTGTCGAAAATCCTGCTGCCGTGGGGAGTGGGAACCTAGGACCTCCCGGTCAGAGGCGCTGCAGTGACATCAGTTGATGCACTGAGCTACCGCTACCGGTGGGAGGCGCTGTGAGTGGAGAGGGGGCGGGACAAGGTTACACGGAGAGGGTGGGTGTTGGGCAAGGTGTGAAGGTACAAGGCGGTGTTGGACAGGTCGAGTGTGGTAAAGCGGAGTGGAGAGGGCCGGGGCTGGATGGGGATACTCAGCGCTGGGCATGGCAGGGAGGTTACGTGCTGGGCGAGACGAGGAAGCGAGGGGCTGGGCTGGACGGATCAGAAGTGGTGAAACAGAAGGGGGAGAGGGCGGGACAACGATGAGCGAAGAGGGACGGTGCTGGAGCGGGCAGGCGTGGGCTGGACGGGAAGGCGCGGGGCTAGGCTAAGTGGAGAGACGGCGGGGACGACGAGATACTCGGTGGTGGACGGGCGGGGAGGTTCGATGCTGGGCAGGGTGGCGCGGGGCGGGCTCTGGACGCAGCGTATGGAGAGGGGTGGCGCGGGGATAGACGACAACAATCGGCACTAAGCGTGGCGGGGGGATTCGATGCTGGGCGGGTCGGGCAGGCAAGGGGATGAGTTGGATAGGTCGGGAAGCGTCGAAGCGGGGCGTTGTAGGGTTGGACGGAGATGCTCTGTACTGTGCGGGGCCGGGGTATACGGCTGTGGGCGGCGTGGGTTCGGATGGAGCGGAGCGCGGTGGACCGAAGTTGTTGGACCTGCTGCGCGGAGCGGGGCGTGGCGGGGAGGCCCGTGGCGTGAGGGGGCAGAGATGTTCCTACCTATTGCGCTCGATCGGGCGCAGCTTTGCGGTTCGTTGTGCGCCGCGCGGCTAAAAGATTAGAGCGGGATATCGGGCGTCCCGCCCCGCTGCCGGTCGCGCGCCCGATGTCCACGCGGAAGATACTGCGGCTGCGGAGGATTTACAGGCGCGTGCGGCGGCGCAGCGCCGCCGAAATGACGAGCTTTATTTCGCGCCGGGCGAGTGAGGTCCGGGCCGTGAGGGTCCTCGTTAACTGGTTAATGTCCCGTTGACGGGGCGCGAATTACACTCATTGTCGTTGACCTGTCTGCGTTCGGCTGCGGCGCACATGCTTCAATACGACAGAGGCCATGGTGTTGCACTTATAGGAGTGATAGATTTGATGTACGGGCGCCTCTTAATCATGTATTCCATCAGCCACTATTGCAATCCTAACAGTCGTTATTAAACGTTCTTTTATAGGGAATATTTTAGGAGTGCGTACTATAATAACTATAATAATAACAATAATAACAATAATAACACTAATAATAACAATTATAATAACACTAATAATAAGAATAATAATAACAATATCAATAACAATAGTACCGACTGAATCTCGCGGTCAACATGTCCTAAGCCGTTTACCTACTTGCCTTCGAAAAAGGCATATCCCGGTTCCATCCCGTTGTTTTCCTCTTTAGTATGAGGATTGATATGTACGTTTCCCGTGGCCTGCTTAGAATCACATTGATTGATTGTAAATGACCCACTTCTGCCTGCTTTGAAGAAACATTGATAAGTCCTTTTAGGGCATTGCCTACGTTGAAAACCACCACTTAAAAGTTGGAGGAAACAGAATATGAAATCACTTCTCGCAGCATCTTTTTACCTCTGTCTGGCTTATCGCTGACTTAACATACACAGCCATGTTCTACTGTGGTCCAGGTTTTCTTTCCACTGATGCAAGAACATCTTTTTGAGCTTCTTGTGATCAGGAACTTAGCAAAAATGATCATTCCTCCGAAACACGGAATGAACGAAAGGAACTGGAGTCGGGCTATGCGTTTTCAGGTAACGAAAAGTGAAAGGAGATTAGCTGCGAAGGGGTGAGGGAAACGGTGAGGGAAAACTGAACGCGGGATGCAGTCGGGCAATTCCCGTTTTAAGAGGGTAACCAACGAGGAAGGCTTCAGGATGATCCGATTGAGAGCTCGGTTGCAAAGGTCTACGGTTTCAACTGCTGCCGTGGTCAGGTCCGTGTCTCTTTTTCGTGTGTGCTTAGACTACGCGTACATATTCCAAGTTCTGATATTGCGTTAATATCCAGAGCGTGGATGGAGAAAGTTCCGTAGGGTGTACAGTGTTTAGTGGTTCGTAGTAGTAAAAGTAATAACTAAGGATATCAGTGAAGAAATACTGAAAATAATCCTTATGCTCAAATACACATACTGTTACGATGTTTTCTGCTCAAGCTGTTATCAACATGAGCACTAGTCGTCCGAGAATTATGAAGTGCCCAAGTCGCACGTTTCAATTTGTGTGTCGCACTGAAATCTAATTACGAGATTCTGCGAGTGGGTGCGCGCGACGCACTTTTATCAAGGGCGGGCTGCGGTTGTCGAGGGAGATGGAGGGCGGCGGGTGGGGGCGGAGGGGCGCGTGGGCCATCGAAGGAGGCAAGGGGAGGGGCGAGAGCGGCTCCTTTGTTTTCCATTTCCAGCGCCGGCAACTCGTTTCCTGCGGCGCCGCGTGGTCCTTCGGCGCGCCGGCAGATTAGCGCCTCTCCCCTCCCCCCCGCATGCACACGGCCCCGCCCCTCGCCCCTCTCTGCCCCGCCCCCGCGCTCTAGGAGGCTCACCCCTTCCCCGCGCCCACGGGCTCGCGTCGCCGCGGAGGCAACGGCGCCCGCCTCCGCCGCGCTGCGCCACCAGCGCAGAGGAGCCGCAGCAGTAGCAGCAGCAGGAGAACGCGGAGAGCAGAAATTTCATTTTCTGTTCTCATGTCCTGTCGCACAATCCGCCGGATTCCTCCCCTCCCCTTCCTTTCTCCCTCCCCCCGTTCCCTCTCGCCGCTTTCTCCCTGCGCGTCCCCTCCGCCGCAGCCATCTTGCTTATGGAATCATGAAGACTTGGCCAGGAAATGAATTTTCGCCGTGGGATATAGCCACGCGCGGCTGATGGGAATAAATACCGGCGGGGGTGGGGCGGGGGCGGGGCGGGGCGGGGCGGGCGGGGGCGGGGCGGGGCGGGGCGGGCGGGGGCGGCGTCGCGGCGCTGTGACGCATTACTTCCACTCCGCGGCGTTGATGCTGATGCGCGCAGCCGTGCGCGGTCAGCGCCTCTCTTGTTTTCGCCCGCGGCGGCGGCGGCGGAGGCGGAGGCGGAGCTCGCGTTCATTTCCGCGCGCCGCCGCCGCCGCCGCCGCCGCCGCCGCCGCCGCCGCCGCCGCCTGTCTTGAAGGATGCCGATGCGTGACGTCAGGGCAGATAGCGAAGGACGGCGCTCTCACATGCGTTGCCACGATTCACTTCGCTCATTCACTGCCCGTTTTTCGGCTTCGTACGTTACAAGGGAATAGCGTGCGATTTGCACTTATGTATAGCGAAACTAAGTGTGTTAATTCTTCTGGCTGTGGAACTCTTCAAATTATCTGTTATAGTAGTAGTATGGAGAGTTATATTACACCCTAGGGTGTCTCTCCCATCCCAGCCTCCATATCTCTCTATCGGTGTAGTCTTCATTGCTCAATCCTGTTTTCATCAGTGCTTCTTCTACTCCTTCTCCACTTGTAAGTCTAGGTCTTCCTCTTCTTCGTTGGGTAGCTGGTTGCCATTTTCACATTATTTTGGGTCAGCGTTCTTCGTTCATTCTTTGCATGTGTCCATAGAATTTTGTTTATTTAACTTCTATGGTGTCAATTGT
Organism: Teleogryllus occipitalis; assembly: GCA_011170035.1. Taxonomy (NCBI): domain Eukaryota; kingdom Metazoa; phylum Arthropoda; class Insecta; order Orthoptera; family Gryllidae; genus Teleogryllus; species Teleogryllus occipitalis. Next base: position 367,780 of record BLKR01000896.1, read on the forward strand.
ATCAAAACTTACTTCCCCTTTACATTTAATTATCTGTTATGTGAAGTGAAATGTTCTGGGGTTCACACAATGAGAATGTATGCACAGCATTTTGTTCAGTTTCTTTACATGCATGCCTGCATGAAGAAAGACGTAGGGAGAGAAGGTGAAGTCTGATGTAAGAAGCTGAGATCCTCATGTGGAAGGTGATTGAATGAGGCAGTTGGGACCAACAAACGTGTTACCGATCAGGCAGGATTCATTGCCACAGTTCGATTATATTGATCCATATCATCATCTTTACCCAAATAAAATGTATTATTAGAAATAAATTTACTTTTGAAACAACTTTTGGTGAAATTACAGTGTGTGTCCCGGAAAAACTATCATTTGGCAATTCTCCTTAGGTTCATAGAAGGTGTACTCTGTTACAACCGAAATCTCAAATCACAAACTTTGTTCTACTCTCAGTTCTTGTTTTTTTTTAGATTTATTTCTGCTTGCCCCGAAGGCCCTCAGCATCCGAGTACGATACAGTGATGGTACATTAAATTACGTTAACATTGATTAAGAAAAAATATAGACATGAATACATTGAGTACATGTAAATTAAATGTGAGAAGCCACATCGAGTATATGATAATCAAGGAGGATCGAAGAACTGTCGCGGTAGTTTTTGCTTTAGTCTATTGTGATGAGGATTTTGTTTTCCGATTTTCAAATGCACGGCTGAGGGATCTACTCTCATTGAAGTAAGACATTCAACTCGAATAATTTGTTATTACTGAAAAAATTTTAAAATTCACCTTTCCAAGAGTTTTACAATCTGAAAATCCCTTCATGACTGGCAAATAATTCTCGGTCAACTGTCCTCACTCGTTCTTTCTTGCAGCACACGTCTACTCCGACGATCAACTTCTCTTCCAGCGTCGCGTTGCATTTGCGGGGTTGGGAATCGGTTCCGGGGCTGGTGCGAGGCCGCGGGCGGGCGCCAGTGCTGCGGGCGATCGCCCAGGTGGTGCACTATCGCCCAGATAGGTGCTCTATCGCCCATGAGCCACTTTCCCCGCGATAGCGCCCGCTGCGTCGTCGTCCGCAGCCAGCGGGGCGGAGGCGGGCGGCGGCCCTCTGCCTCCGGGGCACCTGCGCCGTCGCTTGCCGCTTCTTAGAGCGGACGCACGACACGTTCGCGTGTCTAAAGTCGAAGGGCGGACCGGGAGCGGGAGCTCAGTGCATCGACTGATGTCACTGCAGCGCCTCTGACCGATAGGTCCTAGGTTCCCACTCCCCACGGCGGCAGGATTTTCGACGCTAGCTTTTCAGCTAGGTCGAATTCAGTCGCTGTCTGGAGGAAAAGTCTAGCGGCCGGCTGCTCTAATCGGTAGTTTCCCGTGGTTTCTCCGATCAACACCAGACGAATGCCGGAGCAGTACCCTAACAAACGGGCCACGGACCGCGCGCGATCTGTCCTTCCTCTTTCTTGTCCTATCCTCTCCCCTTACACGCACACTTTCACTAACATGCACTACACTACCACATATTCCGGGAAACTGGTCGGGAGCTTAGAGTCTGTCCCGGCTGGGGCGGTGGCCCGCTGGTGGGAGAGTCCTGGTTAAGGGGTAACCCCACAAGCCGACGGTAGGTCGGGGACGGATCTCTCCATCCAGCGAGGGAAGATCACCGCCATCTCCCGAGAAAAAAAAGCATGCACTTCACTAACGAGACTAATGACCAAAGCAGCTGACGCGCCCGGAAACACGAAAAAATCAATCAATCAATCAAACAATCAATCGAAGGGCGAAAAGAGCTGGAGAAGCTGTGTGCCCAGGCTAAAGGCTTCGTAAACTGACCATTCGCACAGAATTACTTAGTGCGGCGATAATTGTTCGGTTTAGACAATGGAAATCATTTTACAAGTCCTCCTTCTGTAGCACGAAATACTGGATGATGCATCATTCGTGTGTGTAATGGTATTACGCGTGCGCCGAATCGCCGGTTCGCTTTACCAGCTGCTGATTGGCTATGTTGCCCAGTACGCCAAGTCTAGGACGAATTGCTCCTTATTGAGAGTTACTCCGCGTGGAATGATGTGACATTTACTTGTATTCATGATCATATTCACGAACGGCGACAGTAAATTGTATTTAACTGAGATTTAGAAAATCACTGGGTCGAAACAGTATGTGTGATTCGTAAAGGTCGAGTATATTAATATCTGATTACGACAGTGCCCTAGACGCTGCTATCAACGAACTTCATTGAAGTTCTCCGAAAGTGCCCACGGGCCGCGCGCGATCTTTCCTTCCACATCTTTGTCCTATCCTCACCCCTTACTTACACACTCTCACTTACATGTAGTACACTACCACATGTGCAAGGAGACCGGTCGGGAGCTTACAGCTTATCCGGCTGAGGTGGTGCCCCACTGGGGGGCGATACCTGGTTGAGGAAAACCCCGCTAGCTGACGCGAGGTCGGTACCACATTTCATTATCCAGCGGGCCACCTTCCGAGAAAAAACATGCACTACACTTAGAAAAAACATGCACTACACTTACGAGACTAATGACCTTAGCAGTTGACGCGCCCGGAATCACTAATCAATCGATCAAAAACTCCGAAAGTGCCAAAAACTCTTCGTTGTTAATACATCAAGTGAACGTGTATTGGATTAGGTATTTTATGGTGCATCTATGATTACTTGAAGTGCTGGAAATGAATATGCAACGTCTTTATCTTTAGCTGTTATAAGATTCCCAACCTGAGTGGAGGGATGAATGGGGCTAAATTCTTCTCGTGAGCTGCGAGGAGGGCGGGGGGGGGCGATGGACACAGCGCGAAGAGCGACGCTCCTTGGCGATGGCATCGGCCCCCGCGGCGCGAGGGGGACGAGGGGGCGGCGCAATCAGTTAATTACGGCTGCGCCCCGGAGAGCGCGCGATGCACGGGGCCCAGCGCACTCTTCTTTCCGCGCCCGCCTCCTCCCTCCCCATCGCCCTCTTCGCTCCTCCTCCTCCTCCTCCTCCACGTCATCCATTACCTTCACTTCCCTTCGGCTCCTTTGCCTCCCAATACTCCATCATCCTCTCTTCCCTTCCGCGTCCTCCACCCTGTCATCCAGCCTCGCCCTTCCAGTCTCCGACTCCTGCGCCGGGCCCTCTCCGCCGGACGCCACCCCGGCCACGCCCCCCGCGGGCGAGGCGGCGACGCGCGAGGCGCCCCCGCCCCCGCCCCCGCCCCCGCCCGCGCCCGCGCCGCCGCCTCCAGTCGCCCGGAGAGGCGGCCGGCCACTTCATTTCCGCACGGGTCCGGACGGGGCCCGGAGGGGCGGCGGCGGCGGCGGCGGCACGCTCATCCCTCACGCCTGGCAAAAATGGCCCCTCCCCTCCCCTCCCCTCCCCGTTCCCGTCCCGCGCCGAGCCGCCGTGATAACGCCGCCCAGGGGACGCCCACTGCCCGCCCCGCCCCGCCCCCGGCGAGCACGGCCTCGCGCCGCCGCGTGATAAGTCTGCGCCTGCGCTTGCTTTCGCGCGATCGCCGCCCGCGCGCTGCCCTCGCGTGCCAAGACTCGCTCGCCCTTCGGGACACACAGCGGAAGGGGCCCCTGCACTCCTTTTTACAAGCATTGTTACATCGCAAATGTGTGAAAATACCTACTCCTTCAATACATTTTAATTTATTGTCACATTATTTTTTTACTTTAAAAAAATAATTGTATTGTAAGTCGCATTTACAACGGTCATATTCAGAGTACAGACTATTATATAGATACACGTTCTGTTAAGTGCATTACAGTGTTGTTAAGCTGTGATAAAGTTAAATATCTTTAAAAATATTAACACTTCTACAGAATTTAATGACTTCATTATTTATCTTCAGTATTTCAATACTATTAGGGAAGTACAGTTTCGACATGCTTAGGTCGATTCGGATATTAGTCATGCTCTGTTCGTAGTATAATGACGTTTGTCTAGGAATTTGCAAATCTCTCTTCTGATTTTCTTTCTTGTAATTTGCTTTGACCCTAACCTACGTACTAAATTTTCTTATTGGGCACAATTTCTGTCGGTAAGAACGTGCAAGAACAACGTTCTACCAAAGAGGGTTAACGTCGTCCTTCGACTTATCGCTGTTTCACGACCTCCGGGAGTTGCAGTTAATCAGTTACACTGAAACGGATTTTGTTGTTAGCAACAACTTACTTGCACAACAAATATTATGTACTGTTGCAAAAAACGATTTTATGAAAAATGCAATTCTAGAATTTGATTGAGATAATGCCATATGTAATACAAAGAACTTGGCCAAATTATTTTGTCTTGGAAGTCACAAAGGCATTTACTGAATTTTGTTGTACAGGCATTATTTATTTGCCTATCAAGCTGAAAAAAATTCATTGAGGATTTACATTTGAAAGGCTCGGGGCAACATAGTGCTAAAACACATTTCTGTGATTTTTGCCAGCCAGAGGAAAGATGAAGTTTTTGCACCATCAGATATGTCTCAGTTTACTTATACACTTCCTGTTGCTTTCTGTATGTACCGTGTATTTTTATAAATACACTTACAAGCTTATGCATCATATTATATGTTTTTTGTTGTTGTATTTGAAAAAAATCGTTAAACTTTAATTTGGATATGTGAAATTAGGGTTAGCAATGTGTGTTGCTGAACCATTATTATTATTATTATTATTATTATTATTATTATTATTATTATTATTATTATTATTATTATTATTATTGGAGACTCTTATTAAAGGAGAGGAGGTAATCAAGTAGAAAATACAATTCGCATGTCATGTTATTCATTTCATATGCAGAGAAAATATAATAGACATTTCTCCTATATCAATTGGAGTAAAAAGCACGAAGAGTGAGGTGAGAACTGAACCTAAGGGACTCGGGCTCTGGCGAGGATCCTTGAGGTCCGTCTTCGGTACCCCTTCGCTGGCTTGTTGCAGTTGCGACGGGGCGGTGGCGGGGGCGGGGCACATGAGGGATGACGGCGCGGCCCTTCGGTACGAGGCTCACGTCTGGGCGATGAGCGGTGGGCGGGCGAGGAGCCTGGACCATTTGTTACGTCATTAGCACGCGGCGACGGCGACGGCGACGGTGGCGCGGAGCGGGGCGGGGGGCAAAGGGACGGAGCGGGCGCAGATGGCATCGCGCGCGGCGCTGCGACTCCGGAAATGGACGCGATGAAGTCCCCGACACTGTTTCACTTTAAATGTATGAGTCTTTCGCTCGGCGGCGCTCTCCAGATGGATCGGCCGGGCCCGGGCGCGCCCGCCCCGCCCCACCCCGCCCCCGCCGTCTGTCAGCCGCCGCGCGCGCCGAGGCACTGCCCCCGCCCCGAATGCTAAATCGCCCTGCGGCGGCCGCCTGCTTTGTATTCGCTTGCGCCCGCGGCGGAGGGGGCGGGGCGCTGGGCCCGGGGGTTGCGGCGCCGAATGTGGCGCGGGCGTCGAAGGCTCTGCCCGGGGCAAGGGTGGGCGCTGGGCGGAGGCGCGGTCGCCGCTGTCCAAGGGAGCGACACCGTACACCTCTTCGTCTTCATTTGGCATTGGAGGCTGCGCTTGCGTCTGGGGGATGGGGGATGGGAAATAACTCCAAGGAGGGCGGTGAGGTGGTCCAGGTTGTGATGGAGACCGGAGTAATAGTGATGGCATCGGTATGGGGAAGGTAAGGTAAGGTGAGGGCTACTATCAAAATGCGAACTCTACCCAAATTGGACCATTTCAAAGCAGAATATTTTCTTTTTCCTCTTCATTGTAAAATAGAACGTTTCATTTTGCATTAATTCTCATACTTGAAAGTATTTATATTTTTTTCAGTTTATGCAATGATACAATTAACGTTATCAATAAATAAATAAATAATTACAGAATAATAGAATATTTCCGTTTAAATTTTTTGAACCGTTTTAAAAATTATTAGGTCATTTTTTTAAATCATTAAATTTGTATTTGTTTTTGAAGATATAGAAATTCCAAATTTCTTTCTTAATTGTGTTTTTCGAACCAATAATTTATACCAAAAATGGTTAGATTAAAATAAGTGTTGATGCATATGGCGGGCTATCAATTACGGTGCTCAAGTAGCTTCCATATCTATTCGAACTGTGGTAATGTTTCCATGTCCTATAGTTTTATACATGCTTATATATTGAAGATTAGTGAACGATTCTGTGTTGCCTGAAAGTTCGGAGTTAAACCTACGCATAAAATACTCACATATTTCGTGTGTCAATTTGCTGTCTAGATCTTGGAAGCTCTGGAGGAACGAAGAATCGCAATACAACGTCATAATGTCCTTTGTTAATTTCTGTCACATTACAAAGTGCTCATAAATGTAAGAGAATAGTCGTTTACTGTTATTACTCGTACGCTCTTCTGTCCCTATAAAACATGTTACTACTGTTTACTATTTAACATGATTGATATCTGATGCTGAGAAGCACGTTTATTTCTGTAAAGTTTCGAGTAAATTGCCTTGCTCTGGCTTTTCATGTTAAACAACGCAAATATCGTTGTCAGTCATAAGAAAGCAAAAGCAACTTGTTTATTAATTCCCGATTTTTAACTGGTAATGTGACAGCTTAGTTGAGAAAATGTCAACATATCCATCAATGTCCTCAAGCGTTTCTTGCGTTGAATGCGAAGCGGCTAGGTTCTGTTTCATGGAATTGATCCTAATGGGCATCACCGTTTCCCTGCATTGTCGTTTTTTTTGCCGCTTGCCTGTTTTTCCCGCGCAGTGCAGGGCCTACCTGTGTAGCTGGGAGTCGCCGGGCCGATGTCTTGGGCGCGGGCGACGCCCCTCCCTTGTTCTGTCACCTCGCCCGTGTGCTGACGCGCCCGTCACAACCACTAACACGCGTGTTAGGAAATTCCAACTGTTCGTCATTGCGACAAAATCTTGAAGAGGAAACGACTCCCTCGGTCGTTTCCCCCTCCCGTGCGCTGTCTGACACAACGAGTCGAGGGGCAAACCCGATCTTCTGGTCCGACCTGCCCCGTTCGATCTGGACGCCTCGAAACCCCTCGTTCGCCTGGCTCGACGGCCGCCGCCGCCGCCGCCGCCGCCGCCGCCGCCGCCGCCGCCGCCGCCGCCTCCGCCTCCGCCTCCGCCTCCGCCTCCGCCTCCGCCTCCGCCTCCGCCTCCGCCTCCGCCTCCGCCTCCGCCTCCGCCTCCACCGCCACCGCCACCGCCACCGCCACCGCCACCGCCACCGCCACCGCCACCGCCACCGCCACCGCCACCGCCACCGCCACCGCCACCGCCACCGCCACCGCCACCGCCACCGCCACCGCCACCGCCGCCACCGCCACCGCCACCGCCACCGCCACCGCCACCGCCGCCACCGCCACCGCCACCGCCACCGCCACCGCCACCGCCACCGCCGCAGCCGGATCTCTAACCTGTCTGTCTGCCGCTGCGCGCGCTGCTGGCGCCATTACGCGTCCACCGCCGCATCTTGGAGCATCTGGGCGGGAGGGCGGTTTCCAGCGGTCGGAGGCGCTTCGGTGATTATTATGCGCTTACGTTTTCTTAAGCCCTGGAATACCTCCTCCCACTACTAACATTCGTTGAATTATATATAAGCGGGAGCAACGAATGCGTTGTTGAAAAATCTTATAGCCAGAAATGTTCGATCTCGTATAATAGAAATTATTGTGCATCTAACAATTAACTGATGTTTTGCTATTGTAGTCCTGTCGTCGAAATAACCAACTCTCCACTTCTCTTGCATCTAGCGATATGAGGACTCAAGAAAACGTGGGCGGGTAATGCCGCCATGTGCGAAGGCGCCCACACTATTTGTGGAATTTCGTCGTCCAAACAGCAATTCTCATTTCAAGTCATTGCCAAAATTAGCAGTACGTTTAATCAGATTTTTGAACAGGCTCTCCTTCCTATTTGGGATAAGGCGCCTCAGAAGTCGAATAATTCATGATACTGCCCTACCCGATACTAAGTCCCAATTGAAAGAAAACTTCAAAGCTCGTCCTCAAATTCGTGAGAAAATCGACGACTGTAAGCAAATGGCTTTCATAACTTCTGTGAAAGCTTACTTGTCTTTCAGTTACTTTGAAAGCTTGCTTGTCTTTCGTTTATTTTTCTATTAAAGAGACGTAACTTTATCGTTTGTGTAAAATTAAATTTTACTGTAATAAATGGATTATTTTTTGGATACGTTTTCTCCTTCACCATGGTTTCATTTTCCCAGAGAAAGATTTTTATGATCAGATCGAAAATGTAAATCCGCTTACGCAACCATAACTGTTTTCGCATATTCTCCGGAGCGTAACAATAAATGCAATGAGTGTTTATTACAGTATTACTTTTCACGCGTCAGGAGAAATACGATTCGCGAAATAAATCACTGTATTCACTGTCATATTGCTAAAATTGAATGCTTTCCACATGAATGGGAAATAACTCCTGAAACCTGTTCCCCTAATTGAGACTTGACTCCCATGTTATCAGAATTTCCTAAGTACGTCAGCTGCTTATGACAATTTTTATAGTTTTAGTTATTAATAAATAAATAAATAAATACTTTACATCCTCTTTCTAAAAACAATCGCTGTACCTGCATATAAGTAAATGAGATCTTACTTAGAACTAATTTATCATCTTTGAGGATAAAACATAATGTTCAAAATTGTTTAGGTTGCAGTCGATATTCGTTGTTTTTAACTATTTGCATTCGCGCGTAGGGGTGCATGAAAATGATAAATTAGAACTTCTGCAGCAATTTTCGATTTAATTATAACTGATGCATCTACAGACCATAAACATGCAATTTATGTCAAAAACATTCAATGCCTCTTAACAGACTGCAATTGCCGGCGTAAATTTTATGCAGTCATCGATCATCGATACATAAAATCATTGATATCTATCAGCAATAGCATCCTCGTTGATGAGTTTAATCATGTTGAATGTGTGATCGTTAGCCGAAAACGCTTATCTAATTCGCATTCCGGAAGCGTATTGTTCATCCTCAGCACACGTACAACACTCGTGTTCTTATCAGCATTTACTTCTCAATACATGTTATATAATGCGGACACAATGCTGCCTCCTATCATAGGGTGAACTTTAATTTTTGACTTTGAATTTAATAGCAAAAGGTGAGGGCAAAAGGTTGGGATGACGTCGGTCCTTTTCTAGCTGTTTCGAGGTCGCCGAAATCCGTGCAAGGGAGAGTGGGAAAATACTGAATCCATGTCCCAAAATAAAATTTAAAAATTTCGTTCTTCGTAAAAAGATAGCAAGCGACAGAATTTTTGCAACTTGTGAAAGGTATTCACAAATTCAGAAATTGTGAAAGGTATTCACAAAGGTAGCATTCGAAGATGAACGAGCTGGACAGACCAAGAGAGGACCATTTTAGGCTTCAGAGTTTTGTTCCATAATTGGACGGAACCTCCAAAGCCAACTACTCCTAACGGAATGGCATAGGACTGTTTCCAGAACGTCTGTTTGGCTCAGTGAATCCAGTTTACTATTATGTACTTTCGGACTGATCCCACATATAGTAATCTGGTGTACTCTGTGTTTCTGTCCGTCTGTTACCAACTGTGAGTCCCCTTCAATCCTACATTCGTCTCGTCTGGGTCAACTGATGTTAAAGTGATTTTTTTTCTATTCTCTCAGAACATTATCAAAGAATTCTCGCAAGAAATTTTCTTTCTGGGTGTGGGGGGAAGGAGCAGCTCCGTGAATGTGGATTTAGGGTTTTAAGGCTCTAAGAGATGACCAACAGCTCATTCGATTGCTCTCGACAAGATATATCGATTAGCACTAGCATCACTCGAATCCTTTTAGAATATTCCGGAATCAATTCCAGTTGAATGCCGAAGCAGTACCGTAACAAACGGGCCACGGACCGCGCGCGAACTTTCGATCCTCTTCTTTGTCCTATCATCAACACTTACTTACACACATTTACACTAACATTCGCTACACTACCATACATCCAGGGAGATCGGTCGGGAGCTTAGAACTTATCCTTACTGGGGCGGTACCCCGCTGGTGGGAGATACTCGTATCTGGTTGGAAGAAACCCCATTAACCGACGGTAGGTCGGTACCTGATCTCACCATTCAGCGAGGGAAGATCATTGCCATCTCTCGAGGAGAACACATGTACTACACTTACAGAATCGAACTGGATAGGACACGATGGACATTAAAAAAAGTATTTCTATCAATACTTTTTCATATGTAAGTCCAAGAATGGATGAGCCAGACACCTGTGATTAACATTTCTTTTTATTATGAAATTGCTTTGTACTTAATAAAGTTGTTTAACATGACAATACCTGCTGCAAAACATACCTATGTCATGACTTCTTTGCTGGCCCTAACTACATGCCTTAAGCAACACAAACCTTTTGTTGGAAGCTGTTCCATAAGAAGTGTTTCGGTCTTCATAAGATTTGTCATTTGCAATTCTTTTACGGTTCTGATATATAGAGAAAGAAACATGTTGAATTACCCATTAGTTTCATTGAATTACTAGGTATGGTAAATTTAAACGCCACACGATTTATGTCCCGAATAAGAACAGTTTCATTTTAGGTGGAGCTTGTTGTGCAAGCGTCCGTGTCACTATTATGGATGTAGCCGTCTCTACCGCCAAGAACAGCCGATGACCACTAATCATAAAACTAAATGGAATCTATACGGCGGCATGCGAATCTGCAAGGCAAATTGGCTTTAGTAATTTTTGACCTTGATGTATGTGCGCGGTGTAAGTTTCAGGTGGAACGCTCTCCTTGAGGTATTTCCGGGTGCGCGGTTATTTATGAAGGCAAGTGGGAGATAAATCACCGCGAACCGTGTGCTAATGCGCGCTTTAGCGGCGTTTAGACGGGGATGAAGGAACGCGCTTGTACCCCGCCGCCCCGGGCCCTCACCCCCACCCCTCCACACCCACCCGCTCCATCTCGCTTCTCCCCGCGCCGTTCCACTCTGCCCAGCCCCGTCCAGCCTCGCCCACCCCCTCTCGCCCAGCCCCGCCCCGTCCCGTCCCGTCCCGTCCCGTCCCGTCCCGTCCCGTCCCGTCCCGTCCCGTCCCGTCCCGTCCCGTCCCGTCCTGCTCCGTCCTGCTCCGTCCTGCTCCGTCCTGCTCCGTCCTGCTCCGTCCTGCTCCGTCCTGCTCCGTCCTGCTCCGTCCTCCTCCGTCCTCCTCCGTCCTGCTCCGTCCTGCTCCGTCCTGCTCCGTCCTGCTCCGTCCTGCTCCGTCCTGCTCCGTCCTGCTCCGCCACGCTCCGCCACGCTCTTTCCCGGCCCTCCCCGCCCCGCTCTTTCCCGGCCCTCCCCGCCCCGCTCTTTCCCGGCCCTCCCCGCCCCGCTCTTTCCCGGCCCTCCCCGCCCCGCCTCTTCCCTTCCTTATCCGTCCCGCCCCGATCCGTTCCGCCCCGATCCGTCCCGCCCCGATCCGTCTCGTCCATCTCCTCCCCCACCACGAACAGCGATGCAGTTTACATACTTATTGCCGGCGGGAGGCTCGCGCGGGGCGGGGAGGGGCGGGGCGTCCGTTCACCTGGGCGGCGACCCACCGCCGACCACGCGGAGCCGGTGACTTCCCCGCGCCCACGCGCCCGCTGTGGGGGAAGGTCGCGGAGCGCCCAAACCGTCCTCATGATTTTCTTCAAAGCTGATATTGCCGGATCGATTCTCACCCCAACTCACGCTCCTGCGAGTTTGAAACGGAGAGTTTGATAACCGAGGGTTCCTTAAATAAAGCCTTATTTAATTAATAAATACTTATAAAATTTACTCAAACATGGCTCCAATTTTTAAAATTTAAATCCCCCTCCCCCGTCCAATAGAGCAAAGAACGTTTTAAAGAATCACGCAAGCCTCATTTTCGTTTAGCATGTACTTTCAATATTTCCATTGTATGAGAAGGGGAAGGGGGTCCTAATTGTAATGCCCCCCCCTCCTCAAGTACTTTCTGGGTCTGCTAGGGCGCACCGATATTTCGCGATAAGATCCCACCATCGTTCTTATGGTGCTAGGTTCTTAAATGACGAAGATAGAACCGTAACTTATCCCATTTATGATATTATTAAATTACTAAAGAAGCAATCTTCGAGTTCTGCGGTACAACTTCGAAATACAGCTTGGCTTTTCTGATTCTAAGTGTAATAATGTATTCTCTGTTTTAAAATGTAAAACTATGTTAAACATGTTAGATTCATGGAATATGCTGTCTCATACATTGATATAATAAAAACGTAAAACTAAAAAATTTCTATCTCAAAGAAAATATAAAATTCAGAACTTTGGGAGCGTGATGTTCGAACTTCACGTGAGGCGTTGAGAAACTTGAAAACATTCTTTGCATTTGCTAATTCCAATTACAACGATCTGTGAGATAAAAATACGTAATTTCGGTTTAATTATCAACTAGTGTATCGTTTATTCTAATAACAAAACATATCAGTATCTTTTTTCCAATGTGAAGTGCTGTATAATGACCATTCATCGAATATTTTAAGACATTATAAATATTCAAACGAGTTTTATATCTATCCTCAGTTGAAACATTCATTAATTCTAGTCGGTCGTAAAACGTGGCAGGCGCGAAGATGCAAACTTAGCGAAAGGAACAGCGACTTGATAGATGTAGCTTAAGTATGTTTTCGTATTCTAAACTGAGGTATGAAACTTAATATTGAAACCCGAATTCTTGTATGAAACTTGTTCACCACTTCTAGAGAAGTCATTTTCTGCTTTATTTGCAGGGATATCATTTCTAAGTACAAAGAAATACAATGATATAGGAATAAAACGCACAAAGGAAATTTAAACTTTTTTTTTAAATTTTTTTATTTTTTTATTATTTTTTTTTTTTGTTATTTTTTTTTTTTTGTTATTTAAGGTCGCATCAACATCTAAGGTCATTAGCGACCACTATTGCTTTTAACGGTATGGTAACTATGTGGATGAAACGATATGGTGATTGATGATAAGGGGTGAAAGGACGAACACATATACAACCATGCCCGAGGCGGGACTCGAACCCGCGACCCTTCGGTCCGAGATCACTACGACACTACTGCCTTAGCGGTCTCGGCCACCGGGCCGGCAAACTAATTTTGTTGAATACAATTCGAAGTGTTTGCTGTGAGTTATTCATTATTAATATATTTCGAATTATGGACGTTTCTTACTGTAGACCTTCATAAGAACATTATACAAAACAAATCACAGGAGACCACATACAGACCATTTTTATTGTACCTCATAAGTTATTTCATTAATTATTATTGCTTATTACAAAATTGAGGTACTTTTCTGTGGATTGTTTTAGCCCTAAAAAGGTGTGCAATGTGCGATGGAAACATGGGATTCAAGAAACAATTCTCAACAGTCATATCTCAAGAACGGAATGCGACTGTAAAAAGGCGGAAATTCAAACCGAAATTAATAATCTCCGACCAGATGCAGAAGTGTGTGCGCAAGTGCTCTTCCGATTGCTGCGGGTTGTCCGCTCGTCGCGTCGCGTCGCGGTGCGCCGCCGCCGCCGCCGTCGGCGCCGCCCGCCAGACCGTCGCTCGCCCAGCGCCCTCTGTCGCCGCTGACTGATCCAGCGCGGGCTGCGGCGGCGGCGGCGGCCGCGCCAGTGTTTGATGGCGATTATTATCGCAATCATTATCGAGTGGGGTTGGTCCATTTGTCACAGCGCGCGGCGGCGGCGGCGCGTGGTGGAGACGGCGGGGGCGGGGCGGGGCGGTTGCGGTGGGCCGGTATCGGCCGTGTGACGGATGGAGCCCTGCTGACTGATCGTCGCTGTTTACCCCCTTCCCCCGCCGCGCCCCGCCCCGCCGCGCCGCGCCGCCGCCCCCACGGACTGCCGCCCCCGCCACGCCCCCCCACCGCCGCCGCCGCCTCGTGCAACGCTAATCTCCGCTG